>OX401405.1:1454954-1857454 GCA_947846245.1 Cerastoderma edule
GTTTTATTAGTTTATAACAATTTCAATAATATATTTGTGGATTTCACATTGGCTTTCTTTTCTTGTAGCTTTCAAGATAAAACGATGTCTCCATTCAACCAAAGATCTAATATTACGTCTTTGATTTCACTTAGTGCGATGGAAATCAAATAAATACATGCTTCTTGTAGGGTTTGGAACGACAAAGCCTTGGTATTGAGCTTGTTACCCGTAACACACGAGGTTTTGTTGACCTTCTTTAAGTGTTACATTAAACATTAAACCTTTGTGTAGATTTTGTGTCTGGTACTAATTAAAATGGATGATGAGCGACATTTCAAAGAATCAAACATTTTTTCCCTTTGTGTAATTGAGTAGAAACCATTTATTTAAAAAAAAAATACTCTTTCTATTAATAATTCCCAACTTTTACATTGATCTAAAAACAACGAGAGGCTATGGAATCGTGATTTGCTTTCAAACATCAATTTTGATCCTCAATAGCAGAAATCGAACCCAAGTACGCAGTTCAAAAGTCCGCCATTACTACTTTATCTCAAAAGGTCTTATTCTTCAAGTTTATCCGGAATCCGCATTGTTGTAGTGGTAGCATTTAGCAAATGAGACTCGAAACCAGACGCATCTGGTTCGATTGCCGAAAGTAACTAATAACCCAATTGCGGACTTACATTAGAGAGGAAATCCTTTCTTTGCCTGGTATTTGTTAAATGTCTATATATTGTTCATAACTGATCATGTATTTAAAAAGCTGTTTCCCAAATAACTGATAATACATGGCTGTTTGACGTGTCAACACTGTTTTAGCTATTTTACGGATGTCTGAGTTTCACCAGTACTAGGCAAGGCTCTGCAGGCGGTTTCTAATGGACACTCCAACGAAAAAGTCGTATACTATTCTATCAAATATATACAAAACCAATTATTTACGTACAAATTATTATCTACTTTCAGCTTGACTACGATTTCATAAAGCCTGTCCGAGCCACACACTACCGGGTAAAACTGTTATCCGCCAAAGTGGCCCTCGACGAGAATGGAAATCGAAAGAACCTGTCAAAGTTTTACGTCAATGCGGATGGGGAAGCAGTCCGATTGGAAACCCCGGAGTTCGAAGTAAAGTTACACCCCTGTGCAATGCCAATATACGGGAAAGTGGACTGTTAGAGTTAGAGACGATGCATTGAGAATGCAGTTTTCTCCTTGAATTGGACGACTGATTGGGCGCAAAATCTTTGTGTCAGATTGAGAAATGGATAACAGTTTCCGAACAAGGCAATTGTGATTTATTTTGCTCTAGTGATTTTTATATAAGAGCTCATACACCAAAGGCAGAGAACACAATCATTGATTTTTTTAAATTTTTCTCTTTGGACGTGTAACAATGTAGAAATCGATGGTTCAATGCAAGAATATAGTAAGTGCTTCACATTTGTATAGCACTTACCATAGTCTTGCATTGGACCATTGAAATACATTGGTAACTACTTCATATTTTACGATGGTCTTCATTTTTTTACAGAGATCTATTTTTGATATATTTTATACATGTTTTGTTGTACAGTGTATGTGTTATACATATGTAAGATATTTATTTTTGAGAGGTGAAATTGTCTTAGAGATATCTGGTACTTTCGTGCCAGGTGAAAATAATGTCCTTTGGACTTTAAACCAGGAAATGTAACAAATGAACGTGTCACAATAATGGGTTATTTGCATCTGTATTAGACCTTACGATTGCGAAATGGGAGTTGTTAGTATTATAAAACAGATTTGTTATTCTTATTTGTTTTAAGGTGGAATGCCCATAACCTGCCATTTAGAAACTCATTCTTTCGTCGGATTACTTCGGTTGTTCTCGGTGTACATCGGTCGTGATCGGAATTAATCGGTTTAATGCACATAGCTCAGACTCAAACCTTTGTATACCGATAACTGCCGAAGTGTACCGACGACATAATTAGTCTCCAAATGGCGAATTATCAGTATTCTACCTTGATATTTTGTCTCTCCTAAACTTATCTGCCGTATTTTCTTTGTTTTATGGAAGAAGCTACTTCCTCTTAGTTAACAGATGCGATACGCTCATTACTAAAAGAATGATGTCCATTATTTTGTATGTTTATGCTTATTTCACTGCCTATTGCGAAGCACAAGTAAGTGCGGAATTCACGGTTTTTTCATCACGTATTCTGACCATGTTGTTGCCTACACTACTACGTGCAGTATAACACTCGTTCTTTCACTTACACAGATGTTTACATGCACAAACACTTAAAAAGACGATAACAGAAATTTATCATCCATAACATAAATGGCCGTCTTTTTGGATGTGTCCTATTTTTGTATGAATGAAGATTGTTTACACTATCGAACCTTGCTTTTTGCCACATTTCGTTTCACAAATAAATTCCTTTTTCTTTTATCAAAAATACATCTTTTGTAAGGGGAGGTAGTTCATGTACATATTGATATGAACGTTTGTAACGGATTACCTCCCTTGTTAAGCGCCAAACGGGGCATCCAACTGATGCAACATAAAACACTTATTTCGGTGATAAAATGGTTTATTAAATATTAGAATTTACCAGTTCTTCATAACCAAGAAGATCAAGCATTTCTTTTCGAGCTGTGTGGCTGTTTGCAATTTTTAGAATAATTTGCACGTTTACAAAGCCAATGAAGTTTAAATTGCCTATCTCACAGCTTTTAATCTGTTTTACATAAGACATTTTCTTACAAATGAAATGACATAGCTTATCATACAATTAGATTATTGGTGTGCTTTTCAACTTTGCTCATAACAGTTTGCAGATATCGTAAACTGTTTGAATAGTTATCTTGTAAACAAGCATATATTATTTCAATACTACTTGATCTTTGAAACCGCTAAGACTTTCTTGGACTCAGATAAGAAAACGTGTAACAGTTCTTACCACTCTAGCAAGGTCTCTGAAGATCAACCAAAAAGGCTATCTATTAACCGAGTTTCGTTCATCAAAGCAATGAAACGCGCCAATGCTTTGGGAATCTAAAGAAGTTGAAAATGGTTATATATATAGTGACAAGGATTTTCAAAATCACTATTCGATCATGTGTTACCCATAGAATTTGTGATAACAAGCATAAATAAGTTAACAGTTACATGTATTATAACCAATCCAATTTTCTTAATCAATCCGTTGTAAAACATAATTAGACACAGTTTACTTAAATCTACATAGTGTACCTGATTCATATAACTTATCTTTTTTTCCAATGTTTTTTTTTCACGTTGGGGGATCTGTTTTGCTTTGTAAAGTTTAATACGCATTTATAAATGTCAATATTTATTTTTCTATTGATTTGTTTGCTTATCTAGCAATTTAGGAATTAATCCATTTATTATTTCATGCTCCCGTTTATTAATTCAACTTGTTTATTTATTAACTTATTTATTTATTTATCTATTTATTATTTATTGTTGAATCATCTACAATGTATTAATTCATCTACGATGTTATTATTTATATATTTTTATATTGATTATCCATTTGTTTTTCTATCATTTATATCTAAATTGGTGTTTAATTGTCTCAAGTTTTGAAAAAAAAAAACCATTATAATTGAAATTATTCTATACATACCTATATTTCTGAATTTTTATGAAACTAATTTACTTTGCCCATTGCAAATAATTTACACCATTTTGATTTAATGAAGAGTCATATGCTGATGTGGAGTAACTTGTGCGTGAATCATATTACAATCACAGAATTACTTTTCCAGATCACAACAATGGTATCAATATATATTTTTGGTATTTGTCTTAATTTGCCGAGCTATACTGCCATTGTGTGGATAATTCATATTTAGTTGCCAGCGTGTTGCCTGTTTGGCACCCATGTGCAATTTCAACGCATTAAAACCCGTATCAATACAGAACAGAATAACTGCATCATAAAGTTGAATGGTTTATTGTTGCTCTCTAATGGAACAGTCGAACAATTGTTATCTGATGGTGTAGTTTAAAATTGAACTGTATATGCACAGAAATGCATACAGCACTTGTTTGATTTAAGGACTTCGAATGAGAGAGAAATATAGGGAGAAAGAATGAGAGAGGGATGGAAAGGGAGATAGGAATTTGTGCTTTTATGAGAGAGTGATAGAGAATGAGAGGAAGGGGGAATTCAGAGAGGGATAAAGACGGAACGAGAAAAATACATGGAGAAAGCGAGAGAGAAAAAAAAGAGTTGGGAAACTAATAAAGGAGTTATTCATAGTTTATGATGATTATATGCACTCATTAGTTCTACATCTTTCTGTTGTATGTTTTTTTTTAATTAAATATGAATAAAGATATGACCGAATGTTTTGTCTTTATAAAAGTCCTTCTTACGAATTCATATCTCCTTATTGTGCCGATGTTGCGATTAAATTGACAACATGATAAAAATCTATACCATACAGTTGATACAGTATTCATAAGATAAGATACATTGAAGAATGACATCACATTTTTCTTAGTCTACATTTGGTTTGACCCTGGCATTAAATAAGATAAAGTTTAAATAAAATAATATTCAATAAACATAATTTTCAATAATTAAACTCAGGTTAAAAATTCGGGGATTACCGAATACCAGTGGGTCTGAATTGCACGTCGTAAAATAACATGTTACCTGCAATGTACAAGGCCGGAATGAAAAAAGGGATAGGATTAAAACATGAATGTACCATGAATTAATTTCTGTTTTTATATTTATTAACAATTCATAATTCCTTTTGCGTCATCTATATTTAACAAAGAATCATCCAGACAGCAGCGAAGACGCGCAATCATTGGTATAGTCGCCCACACACGAGGCATACGCCATCACGTGAGCGATATCGTTCTGTTCGTGAACTCCGGTCAACAGGTGCGACATGGGACCACGTGACCAAATTCCGACGTCATCACCGCCATGTGTCTCTGTTGACATTGGTACTGCAGACTGCTGGTGGTAGTGTTTATCACCTGTTAAAAAAACCATTCTAATGTATAGATTTGGGATATGATTATCAACAACTTGTCAAGGAGATGTCTATATATAAGTGTTATTTATATTTTAACTATTACAGTATAACTCTCCAATAAGTTAAAACTTATCTATTTTACATCAATTGTGACGTAAGCTTGAAGCTTATTTAATTTACTCTCGATAAATACTGCCTGGAAACTGAACCAGTACCCGCATTGATTTGAAAGCTAGTCCCAGTTATTTTCACATCACTTAGCGGGGATATAACCCAGGACTCTCAGTACAAGAGCGAGGATATAACCCAGGACTCTCAGTACAAGAGACCAATGCTGTGCCAGTGTACCAATATCCCCCAATGTGTTTTGCTTTTCCGTATTCCATTAGCTTCAAACCAATGAGCCGAAAGCAAACGACAACATATCTATCTTAAACGCCAGTTAAATGCAATTGAACTTTCATAAACCGGGAAATTTTCTTTGTTTTATACTATCCTCATCTAAATGGAGGAGATTGAGGATTGAGTTTCACACCATTGAATCAATTCTCAAATTCATGGAACCATCGACAAATATATTTTGTTTGTGCTAAGTATGAGACATGTGAGCTGTAAAAAGGCATATATTGTTCGTACCTCGAAAAATATCGTAACAACTAAGAATGACTTAGATCTGCTAAATATGATCGTTTTTGTTTTATATCACCATAGGATCACCAACCAGTTTGATAGTTTATTGTATACTAAGAATGGGCACCCACTATGTCCATCGACACAGGCGGATATTGTCTGCCACCTAGGCAAATGCCAGTTACTATGGCATTTTGTTTCTTTTTGAAACAGATTAGCTTTCATTCTCCTATGCTGTAATCTCCATTTTCATTAGGTAAGGAGCTACTACAAAGTAGCAAAGGGAAGTAATATCATGCGCGGAGTATGGTTAGCTTTTTGGTTCAGGCACAAATAGAGTTGAACTGAACAGGAATACAAACATGAACATACTTACTAAGTATTTAGGTTTATAATTTACCTGTGTCCACGTGGGTAATATCGGATCTATGTCCCCCGGGAGCAGAGTACCCAGGCCCTGTCCCGTATAAAAGGGCGGTGTATGGGTGTCCGTCTTTGGCTAACTTGTACCCACCATCTCTTACTTTTCCTGAAATTTGAGAAATGATGTTAAAGAAATCATGTAATATATGATTGGGTTATTTTTACAGCAAAGCGATAAATTCTCCAATTTGTGCTTTTATGTTAAAGGATTTACTATCACATTATCTAAACAGATAATAAATTATACGTAGTCCTACTATGATAATTACGCCATAATAGAACTAACCACTACAGGCACACCATTTCCAAGATGAATTCTGCAAATCTGTTGATGATTTGTCCCTTGCTTTCAACATATGTTCACTTTAAAGGCGCTTGCTCAACGAGGTTTGGAAATTTGGATATCAAACTTAATTTCTTTAAAACTGTACACCAGGGGCCCGTTTTACCAAACAGTTTACGCTTAAGATTTGCGTAAGTCTAAAACAACAAGTCTAACTTTCAATTTTTGGCAAAGCAATATTACAAAGTAACACATCATTGGAATCGTGTCTCCGAGACGCTTCCAATGATGTGTCACATTGCAATATTGTACTTTTATTGAAGATATTATCCATGTTAATCAATTATGACTTACGCAAACATTTTCCGTAAGTTGTTTAGTAAAACTGTACACCAGCTGTACTATCATATGAGATGCACTGAAGAATAGCCTTTAGAAACGAAAAATGATCGTTTTTAATTCTTCAAAGTGTATATACCGTAAAATAACATGTACTTTATACTAAAAGCGTGATATCGCTCATGGGTCTAACGCATAAAGACTTTACATACTTAGATACCGTGACGCTTCTTGAATTGATCAAACAACAATACAAAAGCTGTAATGTACGGAATTCCATAAACGACACCCTTCTGCCGTCTGCCTACTGCCTAACCAAAGATTGATTAGCAGGGAATAACCCTGAGGCATTCCAAATGCAGCAGTTGGTAGTAGACATATAGCAGTTAAGAGTTGGCAGTCAGCAATATTGGCAGTAAGCAGAAGGCTGTCGTTTGAGATACTTGTCAATTGTAGTCTGTAACATTAACATTGCCATAAACAAGTTACATGTTCTTCCATGTATACGCGTCCGGGACGTCAACTGTCATTTACATCAAAGACTTTGTAATCACAAATACCAGCTAACCACGTGGACTAATTAGAGGGTCGTGACCGGCATGCTTTGGCTTACTGCAAACTGTTGCGTTCGGAATGGCTCAGAGTTATTCGCTGCTAATCAACATTTGTTTGGCAGTAGGTAGTTGCCAATAGGCTGTCGTTTATGGAATTCCGTAGTATTGTTCCAACGACATTTTACTCTAAATTGGCTGTTTTGTGAACAAGCCCGTGTAAAATAGAATTCAAGATAACATAACAGTGTACCAAATATGTCGTTGCCCCTCTGTGCGTATCCGGCAAAAGTCATCGTATGGGCGTGGTCTGCCGTCGTCACAATGAGCGTGTCGTTCTCATTGGTCAATTCGTCTCCCTTGGCAACCGCGTTCTCGAACGCGAGTAGGTCATAGAGTGCCAAGAACGCCCTTCCTGCGTGATGAGCAAGATCGATTTTTCCTCCTTTAAAATAGAAAGTGAAGTTAAACTTTACCTTTTTTTAATTGATGTCGGTTTAATGATTATTTGATTTGGTGATTGATTAATGGATTGAATGAATCAAACAAATTGAAGAGCGTCGGGCTCTTGTACCGAGGGTCCCGGGTTCGAATCCCCGTTAGGCGGGGTGAAAATTTCCGAGACTAACCCACAAACCGGCGCGATTACTGGTTTATTATCGTGGAAGCAGTCATCGATATTGGCTTTGAACAAGCTTTAAGCTTCACAATCGATGTAAAACAAATACGGTGAACGGTGAACGGTGAACAATTTACTAACCGGATTGTTTTACATTATGATATCATTGAAATGAACCTGATTTTATTCACAATCTCAAGACTATTTTGTGTAGACGACACATTTATTATTTGATTTTTGGGGAGTTTTATAGCGCATAGTAAGAGTTCTTGGATACCTTTAGATTCACCGTCATTTTGAAGATCCGATTTACTATCAATGAATCATGGTAGGATATCCCTCTTTTGAAATAAAAACGGGACATACTTTTTTAAACACACATTCGGCTGTAACGATACACAAACTTCAGTAAGCCCTGTGGTGGAAAAGGGACCATTTGACGATTGAATACATCTTGATGATATTGATACGGCGCAATACTTTCAATTTTATTTGTGAACTTGCATGTAATGTGCTTAATCTTAGACGAAAGTGAGAACGTCTTTTTGTAAATAACTTTATATTGTCCGGGTTCTATGTATATGTCATATTTTGTTTGATTGTTTCAACATAAGGTTTTAAGACAGACGTATTACACTATATTGTACATCTAAGTCTTCACACGCCATATTGCACATATCGCTGTTAATTTTGACTCTACAAATTACTCTTATAAAACTGGTAACATTTTAATTTAATGAAACATAGAACCATGTAGACTGTATATCCATACCTTCAACCAGTAGAAAGAAGCCTTTCGGATTCTTGCTTAGTATTTGAATGGCCTTTTCTGTCATTTCAGCTAGAGATGGTTCGCCGGCCTTCTCATGGTTGGGGTCTTTTCGTTCGTAGTCAAAGTTCATATGACTGTACTCAAACAGGCCTGTAAGTGACAATGGTTATGTTCAAACATAGGTCTCTGGGGTTTCAAGATTTAAGCTGGGTCATACAGTTCCTAGGAACATGTTTTCTGTTGGCCAAGTTAAAATGGGTGATTTTAATCGCACTAGAGATGGCTTACACTAACATCTTTATCACCTTTCAACAGAATGTTGCGGCAAACAATTCGGATTATCCCTTTTTTCTTCATAAACACTGAAGCACTTATCTAAATAAAACCACTTTCACAAAGACGTTTTGTTGTTTTCGTTGTTGTTACGTTTTGCTGCCTTTGATGTAAACATGTATATATAATATCTTTTGTCATATCCATCGTAAAGTTTGCATAATAATGCATGGTTAAAGTTGAGAGTAGACCAATAACTTTTTTTTTAATTTTCATGTATTGAGATGAACTGCTATTTCATTTCTGAGTTGAATACAAGAAAATGACAATCAAGCCAAAAGGCAAAATCAGTGTTAGATTATAGGAGATATCTGGATTCCCTTAAGTGACTTTAAAAGCTGTATAAGAACGTACCCATAAGGGAGTCAGTGTTTGCTGGATCAATGTTGTTAAACTCCGAAGAATTCCAAACGTAATGAAAGGTTCGACCCAATCCTTGCTGCTTGGATTTCCAATCCTGAACATAGTAAAAGATTCAACACAATTGACAAATATTAGATAACGACAGAAACTGAAAGTTGAGACCATATGAGACAAAATTTTGTATTCAATAAAACAACATTTTGATCAAAATATGTTAGAATTAAAGACATAGAACTAAGACGAACTAACCGATGGCGTATGAAACTAGGGCAGATAGCTATTTCATCAGAGATGTTTGTTTATCTTGTCATAGAACAACTATGCGTCCGTGTTATGATTGGATGATTGTCCACAGCAGGAATGTTTGACTATGTAAGCATATTACAAAAAGATCTTTGTGCTATGTTTGGTAGATATTCCATCAGAGATATTTATCTATGCGGTCACTCCACAAGTAGATGTTTGTACATTAATGTCTCGTTAATCCGAACACATCTGTTCCCAACAAAAAGTCAGGATGACCGAATCATCCGGACTAATGAAGCAGAGCATGTTCTTATACACATTAAGACAAAAACAGTCTGTATGTAAGTGTATACTTATAACCCTTTAGCAAACGCCAAATTGTCGACAGTCCCAAATTGAAAGAGTTTGCACACATTTCAAAACGTGATGGAATTCAAAAATAATCTTCTGATATGGCAGGTAACATTGTCTGAAAAGGAGATATTGCTCGCCACGAGCAATTTTTCCTTTACCCACAATGTGTTCAAAAGTCATCTGCAACAAACTGGTCAAATAATTCCGTTCCCTTACAATTTCGTTCGGATTGCGAGACATCCGGATGATCGGAGTCCGGAAAAACGAGGCTTCACTGTATAATGTTTGGAATACATATACACACCGCTATAAGGTCACGACCGTCCCTCCGTCCGTAATGAGCATTCGATCCGTGCTCGGGATCTGGCTGGTCCCACGGCCTGAAGAAACGTCGGCCTCCTCCCATTATTACCTGGAATGTAGCGTAGTCAATATAGCGACTCTGGAAAACCTTGCACGTTTCCACTGCACGTTTTCCTTTCGAAATCAATGAGATAAAACACATAAAAATACAAAGTAGGTATGCAATTATATGTCAAAACAATTACGTTTGAGATACATGTACAGTGATGTCTCGTTAATCCGAACACATCCGTTCCCAACAAAAAGTCCGGACTAATGAAGCAGAGCATGTTCTTATACACATTAAGACATAAACAGTCTGTATGCACGTGTATACTTATAAACCCTTTAGCAAACGCCAACTTGTCGACAGTCCTAAATTGAAAGACTTTGCAGACGACATTTCAAAACGTGATGAAATTCAAAAATAATCTTCTGATATGGCAGAAAACATTGTGGGAAAAGGAGGAATTGCTCGTCACGAGCAATTTCTCCTTTACCCACAATGCTTTCAAAAGTCGTCTGCAACAAAACTGGTAAAATAATTTCGTTCCTTTACAATTTCGTTCGGATTGCGATACATCCGGATAATCGGGGTCCGGATAAACGAGGCTTCACTGTATTTGATTTAACAGATATTTCCATTGCAGTTGTTTTAGCAAAATGTTACATTTGTATCCTTTACATGGTAAGAAACTGTAAAAGTTTAAGTCAATGAATATTGTGAAAGAAATTAAGAAACTTGTAGCGATACGATGTTATCATGTAGCTGTGACAAATCAAAATCAACCAATCAAAACATACCTATGTCCATCAAGTAAACTAATTCTAAAGTACTAGTACCCGGATACCTGCATGTTCGGATAGTCGTCGATGAGTTGGGCGGCGATGTCTTTACACTGACCGTTGAGTCCGGTGGTATAATGGTCCCCCTCCCAGGCTCGGGCCGCCACGTTAGCGTAGGTACCAGCAGGCGTAGCATGCGTCACACGGGTAGTTGTTACGATACCCACAGATTTACCTGTGGGGGAGATAATCAAGATGCAATATGGAGGAGACAAAACATTGATTAGTGCACTGGCTGTTGGTGCAATTGTACTCTGTAGGCTACATAGTGAATTACATAGAGTCTGAACAATTACCGTTCAGAAAGGATATATAACGTTTATACACATTGCATTTATTGCAAACAGTTGAAATGTATCGTTTTTCGTAAATTACGATTTTAACTTAAGTAAGAGGTTGTATTTTTATACATCCTCATGGGTTTTTGGAAACGTTTAATCACATTTGGCACATGACGAGAGCAAGGTGCGCACAAAGAGTTCCTGTACTTATGTATTAACTGGGTATTCTATAGAAGCGCTAACGGGCGCGATGGCTAACTTTACATTATTTAAAAAAAATGCGGGATATCAACAACATAGAAGCCAAGACCTTGAAATTGGTTCTTGTTTAAATGGCAATAATTGTTCATATCTCATTTAGCATTTATAACTCACAAAACACAAATCTCTAAGTAAGCCCCTTTAATGTTGAAATCGATGCTTTTCAATCGTATCCTGACAAAAACTTACCCGCTGCCATTGACCAATCAAGGATTGATGTTACTTCAGCGCCGGCCTGGCTAGCACAGTCGCCGTATTTAACCCGCGCGTCCACTCCAATCGTTCCACTGTTGGCCTTAATACCGGCCAAATAGGCGGTGGCCGAACTGGCCGAATCGGTCACTTGGTGGTCTTGACTGTACGTCTATATTACGTCAAAATGGAAGGAAATTATCAAGACAAGGTACCATGCGCTTCAATGGGCTTAACCCTTTACCTAACACAAATTGTTCGACTGTCCAAAATGGAAAGAGTTTGGAGACGACATTTCAAAATGTAATGAAAGTGGAAAATTATCTGCTGATATGCTTGAAAACATTGTGAGAAAAGGAGAAATTGCTCTTTACGAGCAATTTCTCCTTTTCCAACAATGTTTTCCAGAGTCGTCTGCAATAAACATGTCAAATCTCGTTATTGTTTGATAATTAGTTAAGAGGACTTTCGCTTCTATGAGCTTAATTGTGATAACAGTTTACAGGTTATTGTTTTCTTTCTTCATGTAAGGATATCTTAGTTTTTAGTTTGTTTAACATAATACATAATGAACCTTACAAGGCATTACGTTTATCTTTAGAGTATGTTTACACTGAGATGTGTCAACAGGCTACGGTTCTATAGAAAGACACTTTGAAATTCTAAACGTGGCATGCCCCGCTAAACTAATGACAAAAGTTTTCGCTGGGCTGTGGCGATACTGTTTATGTGACAATATTTTACGCTGCCAAATGACGAATGCTTACTCCCAATTAGGACGAATCTTCAATTTAACGAGAATTTGCGCTCCGTCATGACGATGCTATTCGCTTAAAAGTGACGAAATCTTTGCTGGAAAACTACAAACGTTTGTCTGATATCACTTAACGCTTAGATTTAATGACAGTTAACGCTTAGGAATGACGATATTTCTCGTTGACATGTAACGATACATTGCCTTCAACACTGAATGCGTACTTATACATAAAAGCTGTGAGGACCATCAAATTACACGTATCAAGACAGTTCTGAAGACACCGCATGCCTATTACAAAACCACGAAGGCCATTAAAGACACTCTATGGAGTCTTGTGACGGCCATTATATACATTGTATGCAAAGATGATTGATTTACCATATTTTACCATCAGTCTTAAACATTCCAATTGATGTCATGTATTACCTTCGAGAGCCCAGTATACGGAAACTTGTCGAAGCTGAGTTGAGACTCCTCCCCGGTGTTACCTTCAAGTTGACCTTTCAGGATTCGACCGGCCGTGACCGTTGGTATGCTCATTCCGTCGCCTAGAAACATGATCACGTTCTTGGCCACGCCCACATTGGGTTTCTGCGCAACGATACGACGGATGTTGGCTTTCGCCTGGTTACGCCAAAACTCGGGGGCTGTGAAATTTAAAATAATAAAACATTGACATATTATCAAAAACTTTGATTTGGGTACTTGTACCAGTATTCACAAGGCAAGAACAGTTTTAACAATGTCTTTGTTCTCACTTTGCAACATTAACTAAGGATTACGGAAATCATTTAACAAACTTAGTTTCCATTGTTTAGTCTACTGTTAGTAACAGCGTGTCAACAACGATTTAACACAAGTTTTTTTGGGGTTTTTTTGCAAATGCCTTATTGGATATCTCGAGCTCTCGTTATCTCGATATTGTTTCTTGTTCCTGGTGACTTCGAGATAACGAGAGTAGACTGTAATAGATAAAACTACGCATAAGATTTATCGACGGAAGGTTAAATAATTGAAAAACAAACAATCCGAGCTTTTGAATATCTTAATATTTCTAAAAATAATAAAGGGATATTTAAATGATGTTTTGTCGACACCGTTGTCTATGTCAAACTAACATGATATATGATGTGCGTTTTGATGGGCGATAAATGTTCCTTTACACTGATTATGCAAAAAATGTTAAAAAAAAGGTTGAAAGAAAAAGGTAGAAAATAAACCCACTTTCTCCATTTCCGGTGTAATGTATGCTGTTCGACACGATGAACGCCGATGCCTGCCAAATGAGGCAGACGACACAGAGAACACGAATCATCATCGACATCTTTCCCGCTTCCAACAGGCCAACTGCGCAAGTCTCGATACTGGCTCACGTTATCTATTACGTAGATGGGAAAGGTCACGGGGTCACCCTTCACATCATGAGGATTCCGATCGTTCGGCCAAATTCAAACGAGCAGCAGACGGTAATTTCAATCCTACTTGATTACATTATGAACGGAAAATATGAGACATGTTTGAAAATGACTTTAAGGCACAGACAGAAAAAGCATTTCAATCGTTCTGAGACGAAAAATGCATATCGCTCATTTGTCTGTTTGTCAAATAATTGTCTTCAGTGGAAAGTTGTTTGTAGAGTAAAGCATACCATTGATAAGCAATGCAGTATGGGTTTTGATTTAACTATCATTTCGTGCAGACAAGTTCGACTCGCCTGCAGAAGACGTGTCTTCAAACATTGACGAAAAGTAGATCCCTATTTAACCACAACGTCTCATTTCTTCATTTTAAATCGCATGAATAATAGTGAAAACCACAAACAACGTATTATTTTTTGATTTTATACTATTAGCTTATGATACTTGTGTGTTTTTGCATTAGTTGTTATCCTTCCTGGAAACTATGAAGATTTTCAAGCATCGCTGCGTTTTGTCCCTACACAGATCAATGGATCACCAAGTCGTGTCGAACCTTTGATAAGGTGGCCACAGGGAAAGTTCTTAAGGTATCAAACACACTCGTTTGGTTCCGAAGTTAAAGGTTTTTCAACAAGACGGTCCTTTCCTAAGTTTTGTCTTTAGAATCTTTTGACAATAATTAGTAATATAAAGATGAGAAGAAAAATTGTGACACGTCACAATCAATTCCTGGGGTTCTAATTAAAAGACTATGTTTGTGTGTATGTTTCTTCTGTGATGCAGTGCGCAGGAACACAAAAAGCTATATCGCGCTGTGATGCAGTGCGTAGGAACACAAAAAGCTATATCGCGCTGTGATGCATCATAATATAGGGGTCTGATGTCGTTACTGATGACGTACACCTGAACTTGATGCACGTACAATCCTATGTATTTGGTATCTAATTAGTATCTTAACCATGGATCAACATGGAACCTAAGGCATTGAGACGCACCAGTGTATAGTATGTAGATTGTTTGGGTCCATGTTGTGTATCATATGTAGGCAAAAGAAAAACGCAAAAAAAACCAAGCCCTTTGGACCATATGTACATTATAATTAAATGACTTTTAAAGAGACCCATTTAGTTTAAAGACATTTTCTACAGTTTTGTAAGAAAATATTCCTGTCATGAAACTGTCTGGATGTTTTGTATGTTATTTAAGATTTTATTGTGAATTCAAAAATGAAAAGAAAAAAGCAGGTCAACGAGTTAGTTTTTTTTTTGAATGACAATGTCAATATGAACATATCATATAATATGATTAATATTTGAAAAGAAATTGTATACAGTAAATTTCATACGAATAAAAACGTTTATCTATTTATTTATTTTATTTATTTCAAATAGCAGGCATGTCGGCAACACTTTGCCATTGGCCATAGCAATATATAAATTTACAAAATATAGCAAACATTACAAAGCAATAGAAAACAGTAAAATAACATGTACTTTTCACAGAGAAGCAAATACAAAATTAAATATAAAAAGAAAACAAGATACCCGATGGAATGACAGAAGAATTTGACAATAATTGATACAGAAAGAGTAATAGATTACGGTTCATTGCTTCTAATCCTGAAAGCATCCCTTATAAATTTTGCAGTATTAAGTACAGTACATCTGTTTTCTGATGACAAAATGTTGTTGAATTTATTAACAGTAGGAAAAGAGGTTAATTTAAGATAGTCTGTTCGTAAATCTCTGTACTTTGGGCAAATCATTAAGAAGTGATACTCCGTTTCGACTTGACCCAAATTACACTGTTTACAAAGTCGATCGTTACGGTTTGTATTATTATGTCTACCAAGTTCTATTTCTAGCATGTGACATCCAACTCTAAAACGTATATATTCCTTTCTAAGTTGTGAATTTTGTAAAATATCCAAATACTTCTCATATTCAAAGTTAGGTTTGTAATTTTTATAATAACATAGTTTTGTCATGTTATTTAAGTTAGCTCTCCATTCTTGTAAAAATTGATTTTTTAATCGATTTTTGAAAATATAACTATATCCGACTACTATGCAAATACTTCTTTTGTAACAGATTTATTATCTCCCTTGGATGCACAGATGAAGTGTGCAGAACCAACTACCGAGAACGTTCTTAAACTTATTGATTTTACATAAATTGTGACGGAAGCTTGAAGCTTATTAAATTCACTCTCGATGACTGCTACCTGGATATTACACCATTACTCGCGCCGGTTTGTCGGTTAGTTCTCGTCTAACGGGAATTCGAACCCAGAGCCCTCGGCGGACGCGTTACCACTGCGCTACTGTCGCCCATTTGGTCAGGACGCTCACGGAATGTATTGCTTCTGTTTCTAATTCCAAGAAATAGACGAGAAAAGAACCATACTGGAATAGCCTCAGTTATCTTTGCAGGACAATTTTGGTTGACGTCGTCAGTAATTGCTCGAACGGATGCCAACTATAAAGCCATTGAACGCACGCATGTTATAAGGAAAAGTTTTTCTAATCGCTTGAATAGAAATGAATACGAATCACTTGTACCGGAAACTTGTTTCTTTGCAAGAATCGAAAAAAAAGATAGAAACTTATATGTAAGTGCCTTGTTTAATCAAATAAAGGTTTATGCTGCTAATAGATTAAAAGATAAAAAATATCAATTTTGCAATCATTTTGAGCAAAAGGTAAAGATGATCACAAACAACAAGTTCATTGAAACTCGTAGGTCACTCGGTTTTGTTCGAAAATGGATGACATTCAGACCAACGATTCACATGAAGGCAGAGATAAGTGTAAGCTAGCGGAACGTTGCTGTGATGAGTTTGTAGGGGCGAAGTAGTATGTTCTCTCAAAATGGTGTTTGTAAAATTGTGGCTCCTTAAAGGCACATGAAAGGATATGAGTACAAATAAATTACTGAAACATATATGGAGTTCTTTTATTATGTTCATAAAAGACATAAAAATTAGTTTATGAATGTACTGAGACCCAATTTAACAAAATCCTTTAACATAAGTTGTTCTTGAAATATAGTTGTCTGAAATTCAAACATGTTTATCAACTGTCTGTTTGTTTACATATTTGAAATAAAAAATTCTGATAGGTCGGTTAAAACAATTCTGTATCAAGAAGTTACCAAATAATATGGTTTGATATAACATGAATCTACTTATATAAGCCTTTAAATGTGCAAGGCTATACCAATGGCTAAATTGATACAGCAAAGGTTTAGCCTAGCAGGGCAAATGGCTATGTGAAAGCTTATATACTGGAAATCCAGTTAAACGGTTATTGACGAATTTGTTGTTCTTTTAGTAACCAGGGATCAGGGATGCATGTACGTGAACGGTTACTGACATAGAAGACATCAAGAAATGTTGCAAATGACAAACAAACCGATTGTGTGCTTAAAATCGAAATCCCTGTTTCCTTTTCGTAATCGGCACTTCTTGTTTTGTGGATATTTCAAGCTGTGATTGTATATGTCTTTGTTTCGTTAAAGAAGAACATTTACTGAGGGTAAATGGTAAATGATGGAAAGATTCTCTACGTATCACAATCGGTACGAATGAACTAAGGGTGACATTGCAAGCCTTATCAGAGTCGTGGTGTCAAAGTGCAGTGGCACGATAATTGTTGGGATCAATTTGTCTACAAACATCATGTTTAAACCCTTAGTCCATTAAACCTTGCGTTTACAATACTTCTGACGTCTTTTAAAAAGAAACCACTGTAACAAAAAAATTAAATCATTCTCAATGAGAAAGTCAGTCTTTTGACCAAATAGTTTCTAACAAACATCATAAAGAATATTGTATGTCATTCGTTGTCTTCCAATGTTACCCCCAAATACGATTTATTTAGAATTCACTGATGAGAAAACTGGGTTAAAGGGCTTTATCTCCGGCTAATCCATAGCTAAAGGATATGCACAACTTAGGGTTAAGCTTTGTTAATCGACACAGTTCACGAACCAACCATCGTTCTATAGGAAAACAACCAAAACCTGAATGAAAACTGTTGTCAACCATGTGCAAGTCGTTACCACCTCGTGTCCTGTTTCAAAGACATAGTTACCCTATTTTCCCATGATATTCATTGGCTTATACTCATTTCGTGAAACGATTGCCAAGTATAAAAGAGTTGCATAGGATGGCATTGCGTATCAAATTCGAACTAACAAGCATATTGTCAATTTGCTTGTTTTGCCGATTGTCAGGACTATTTATTGAGAGACCCATGTAGTTACATGAATTTAAATCAGGAAAAAATACACACATGAAAAAAGATACACAGGAAAATTTGCCTTAAATCGTGCATTCCCTTAAGAATATGAAAACTAGTATCACCTGTAACAACCTTCAAATAGTGTTTTATTGGTCTCTTTTAGAGGCACAGACTCAGCACAACTGTAACGTGATGAAGGGGTAGGAAAGAGATGTTGCATTGGCTTAACTAAACCTAAAAACCAAAAGTAATCAACAATTGTAAAGTATTCCAACGTCAATGTTTCTTACAGACCATAGCGTTGGAAAAGTCAGTTAGTTACTAATTATTATGGTAAATTTTGTTTATCTGTGTTGGAATGGTAGTTGTAAATAACAGAACGCTTATGACAGGCAGTGGTTATGAAGTCTCAGATCTTAAACCTCTTATGACAATGTATGTTCAAGCGGTCTTCTTTTACAATTAGTATATGCATTTTTGGCTTTATTAAGCCTTGACGATCTGTTTCGTACCCGGTGCCATGCAACATATTCTATAAGTCAATCCGTGTTAGGGTCTTGACCCGTAAATATAGACCGCACAAAGCATAGTGCGGAGTATACGCACGGACCAGGACCCCAGTCTAATGAGAGAAAATTACAGTGTGCTTAGACGGTTGTTTGGTCTGAATAAGTAATTCCGAGAGCCCTCGCACAATTTAAGAATATCTTGAATTTGATGGAAAACAACAAAGTGCATGGAGGAAACAATCGACTTACCCCACACGCGTGAAAGGCTAATTTATATAGCAACACTGGAAAGAAATTGATTGACAGATTGGTTTTTTTATAAAGGTGTAGAAAAAGGTTTGATAAATGGACAAGGCGCTCCTCGCGATCAATGTATCATTTTGTCACAATGGTTCCTATCTACTTTTGTAGCATATGCGTCGGGGATGTATATTGCAGTGAAAGGATACCGGAAAACTATCAAGCTTCACATTGGTGGAGCCACCGGATAATAGTCGGTTTCACGAACACTAGAACAATGTTTTCAATTAATGGAAGCGATTTTGTTTTGGGGTTGAATGGGGTAAGAAGAAAAATAACTCTCTACTACATAAGAAAATTTTTATTAACGAGAACGTTTACGTGTTTTAAACACGTAACAAACATACATTACAACAAATCTTTCACACTCACTGATTTTATCGCGAATGTAATCGTGCTTTTTCGGGAAGACTTCGGCAATCACTGACAATTACGAAGTAAAACTAACCTTATTGTCACCATGATAACCAATTATCACAATTTAAAACGCACGTTTCCATCTTGTTGAAGTCATTATTTAACATAAATGAGTACATGTTTTGAACGTGTTACCAAGAATACTCAGAATCTCAAAAGTCGGGGAGTTAATAGAGAATGATTCTCTTTGGTTTGTCGTCATATAGATTAACACACCATCAACTTCGTATTAATCGTCTTATCTTACAAGAGTTACCTTTCTTGCTTTACTCTCGCATAAGATATACAGGATTCGTTTAAATAGTCACCAACACAAGAGAAATACCATAATGTGCACGACATTGACATGTTCATGAGGATTCAAAGTTAGTACGAGAAATAAGCTCTTCAATTAGATTCTCAATACAGAAATCATATGGCAGGACGAAACACTGAGAGTTAGCCCTTGTCTATTGCAAGTACATGATAAACATGTGGGTCTTTGATTTTTCAGGCCTTTACTTATTGTTTGCACTGCACTAGGCCAGCGGGATATTCAATAAACATATCTTAGAACAAAAGATACATGCTACAGTCTCAAACCAAAGAGGTTTTCATCGTAAATTCAGTGACAATGGCCCTTTCTAAAGCAAACACTTTGTACCTTTGTGCATAATATGGTATACTCTGCGCATCAAAAGTGTAAGCCATTTACTTATAGTGATTGACTAACGCTGGCTAAGCAGAAATACACAAATAAAATACAGGTATTACATATGCCTAAGAGAAGATTGGACTTATAGTTACGGACTTACGCTAGCTAGTGATGAAGAAAGTTATCAAAAAGCATAAATTAGGTTTACACAAGAGAAACGTTAACGTTAAGTGACGGACTTACGCTGGTAATGAGGAAAGTAGAAAAACGCACACACACTTAAATTAGGTTTACACAAGAACGCGCGGACTTATAGTGACACACTTACGCAAGTAATGCAGAAAGTTATCAACAAAACACAAACTACGTATGCACAAGAGAAGCAGCACACTCGTTTGTATAGTCCCCGACACACGAGGCGTAGGCCATCACGTGGGCGATATCGTTCTGTTCGTGAACTCCCGCCAACAGGTGCGACATGGGACCACGTGACCAGATGCCGACGTCATCACCGCCATGTGTCTCACTGTGCATGAGTACCGCAGACTGTTGATGGTAATCTCTATCCGCTTTAGAAAGGAAAATCATTATTGGAAAAAATTGAATGGAACATCGCTTTCGCCCCTTTTCATTCTTGTTTCTATATCGCATATGCATCGGAAATGAGAAACACGTCGATGGGAAATCGCTTGAGATGTTGTTTTTCTTTCCAAAAATAGCTCAATTATGGTGTACCTGTTCATAAAGTGTTCCCTGCTTATTTTACTAAACAAATTCTAGTGATCGATCATTTTTCAAAACTAATATTAAAATTAAGGATCCATCTTTTACGAAAGTTAAAAAAGCAAAACAAATATGGGGCTCGGTTCATTTACACAACCAAACTTAGTGAACGTTTTAATATTTAAACAAATATTTGAGGATCGATCTTTCATGAAAAGAAATGAGAATTCTGTTGGTTAAAAAAATTAATTTCAAGTTCTTGTATTTTACTTTAGTAAGGCACAGTGTTTGTTTTATTAATTTCCACTCATAGAAACAATCTGAGGATACCTGTATAGTAAAGTCTAACTATGAAATCGTTGTAATAAACGAGTCTGTCTTTTATATAAATCTTATACGGACGTTTTTATTCAACGCTAACGATATAATGCAACAATCGACTGATTGACTTACTTGTATCAATATGTGTGATATCGGGTCTTTGCCCATCTTGGACGGCGTATCCAGGACCATTGCCATACAGAAGTGTTGTGTAGGGCTTTCCGTCAGCAGATTTGACTAAGGCACCGTCACGAGTTACCTTTCCTGCAGTATCAAGGGGTATTTGGAAATACAGGGATTATAATTTTAATAGCGCTATGTCGCTTATCTATTCACATATACCCTTATATTATATGCATAAAATCTTGAAGGCTTTTCAGATAGATACCTGCCTTGTGTTATTGCTACAGCCCGAAAACTTAAACTTTTCTAATCTTTATATAAATCCATTTCCTTACATGGTTTATTTCGTCTGGTTTAAATAGACGACACCAGGAAACAACAATTATGTACACTTATGTACTATGGACAAGTGTCAACTTATTGGGGTTTGGTACATGTATATTACATTTTCTAGGAAAATGTGGATACTTTTCACAATTAAGTCTAATATTTTCAATGCTGTTTGACTGCATTATAACTACCAGTGAATGTAGAGATATCAAAGTTGAAAGGAACAACTTCACTATTTGGGCATATTCCTCTATCAATACATGCTCAAACTCCTTTGCTAATTGTAAAAAAATCATGATGAAGTACGTGCTAGTTTTCAAATGAACGATTATATTTTCAAACAATTATTCCAAAATATAATTCTTACCAACATGGTCAGTTTCTTATTTTTAACAGTGCACTCAGTGATAAATTAACGGTTATTGAACTATTCTAGGATATTGCTTTATAATACATGTGGTTGCTACCTTTTTATATGTGTTTTAATTAAAATGGTGAAACTCTTTTGTCGTCCTTAGCCAAACTCAACAATATTTTGTCCGTCTTTGCTTTTATTCGAATTAAAATGAGAGAATTATGTTATTATGCACAATTCTGTACATACTTGCACCGATTGTAGGGTAAAACATAGAGAGCACTGAAAAACAAAATCAACATACCTAAAATGTTATTGCCCCTCTCCGCATATCCAGCAAAAGCCATGGTATGAGCATGATCCGCTGTAGTTACGATCAGGGTGTCGTTTTCATTGGTTAGTTCGTCTCCCTTGGCAACGGCATATTGGAAAGCGACGAGTTCGTGAAGCGCGAGTGTGGCACTACTTTCGTGATGCGCTGTATCAATCCGCCCACCTGGATGGCATGACAGTAAGAAGCAATGTACATGTATAAAATACTTTATAGGTATACATTATTCTTTTGTTAGAATTCAGAATAAGCTTCATTACGATTTTTTCATTCAACAAAACGTTATAAACAAATATCGCGTAAAAAAATTAACTGCTAGCAGTGGAGGCAAGCTGAATCAGTGTTGATGTGGTAGAAAATAGCCAAGCTTTGAAAGACCAATTGACGATTTGTTTTAATACTTCGAAAGAAATTTCTCTGAATACACACTAATAAAAGAAACCCGAAATTGTTTTCCAACTTAAATGTGTATAATAAACGCTGGCGACATTGCAAAGAGTAAATGTTTTGGACGGGAAGCACTTTAGGAAAACAAAAACCTGGTATGAATTAATAAACATTGGTTGACAAGCAGTGATGTCATATGCATATTTTGATCAGGGATGATATCTTAGGCGCATAGTCTGAGAAAGCGTTTCCCGCTACTAGATGGTATACATGATCGTTTGTTCTTACCTTCTACCAAGAGGAAGAACCCATTGGGGTTCTTGCTAAGTATTTGTATTGCCTTCTCTGTCATTTCAGCGATTGAGGGCTCCCCTGCTACCTCAATATTTGGGTCGTTTCTCTCGAAATCATAATTCATGTGACTGGATTCAAACAGACCTGTGATAAAACAAGGTTATGGCTCATTAGATTTTAATTCCGGAGATCTTTTCAAAAGAAACAAAAACAGTGAGGTAGCAATCAAATTGGCATTATCTATTCAGTCAGATCCGATCTGACCCGTGCCTTGACAGTGTCATTGAAAGGCTTTATCAATAATAACGTTAGCATTCTTGTGGACGTACCTTGAAATAAATTATTAAGTGTTGATAAATATCTTAAATATATGTCTTGAACAGATGTATGTCCAGCCATATTTCGTTTTCCTTTTTTTGTAAATTGCCGAAGACATTGCTCGTTGATTATGAAAATAGCTGTAATGAAATGACGAAAACTGCGTTACCTAACATGGAATCTGTGATACGGGGGTCAATGTCGTTAAAAGCCGAAGCATTCCAAACGTATTGGTAAGAACGCCCCATCTTAGCTTGGTTGGACTCCCATTCCTAAGTGAACAAATGTAAACAGTTTATCTTTACCCCTGAGTGAATCAAACCTATTCCCACAGTGAGCATGCTCGGCGCGTCAGTGCGGTGCTCAATTGCCTGATTCAAAATGAGCTCGCCCCGATGATGCTCCTATTGCACATGAAGTATTATTAACGGTCCAATTTAGAAATATGTACATGGTGTGATTAGAATGAAAATGTAATAAGTTATACTGTAGTTGTTTTTATAGGTTTAATAGTTTGATTTGGAGAATCTCTCTATTTCAAATAGGAATCGCAATCCTTTCTGCAGGTTACTGTAAAAACAAGATCGTCAAAAAAGAAATATCTCTTCACCACTTCATTGCTTGTGATCTGATCTTTTTTAACTTCGTCGAAAAGGCTTCAAACCAAAATTTCAAAGAAAATGCAGCTCTGTAGACTTGACAAAGGTCTAACGCCGGTTTCAGCAGTATATCATCCATATCGCACGGTCAGCGCTCTCATCAATACTTCTGATCTACCCTCACATTTATTGTACACTATTCTCATATAGGTAATAGCTTTCTTCTTGTACCAACATAATTGATTATTAACGAGTAAAGCATGTTTACCGACGTTATCTAACACCAGACAAAACCTTCTCGAGCAAGGTCTCAAACTTAATACCCCTCAATTTCAGACACTCTACCTACTGAGAAAATATTTGACGCTCAATTCTAGTTTCAAATAAACTACAAATTGGCCAAATTAGAAGCAATGAGAGGAATATGCTAAGTAATCATTAGGTCTTATGTTAAAGCAGACGTACTGCTATCAAGTCACGTCCATCTCTCCGACCATAGTGGACATTCGGTCCGCGTTCTGGATCTGTCTGGTTGTACTCCATAAAGAATCGTCTACCCCCACCCATTATAACCTGAAACAACAAGTCACATCCAATCACAGGCTTACTGTATAACACTACACTTTACCATAATCCGCCATTTTGAAACTCATTCTGTCATCGGTTTACTTCGGTAGTTCTCGGTATACACCGTTCTGGGCCGGAACTATAACTTTTGATGCGAATAGTTCAGACTCCGACCGAAGTAATCAAACGAAAGAATGAGTTTCAAAATGGCAAGTTATGTGTATTTTATCTTAACCGTACACTGTCCAATTAAACAGCAGGAAACCAGAATGACAAACGAAGAATTGTTCCTTATGAGCCATTTTCGCAAAGTGTCGACAGTATAAGCACTGTTGTGGAGCAAAGGTAACGTAGCTACTTCACATGTCGGAGGTTGCAGTATTAATAAATGCTCCGGGTCATTTCATGGATAAAGTAACGGTTATAATGGCTTCCCTCGTGGCATACTTGGAAACAAGTACATTGTATATAAGTTTGACTAGAAATGGCGTCTATAGGTCTAAAACCGTTTCATTGTCTTTGATGTCGTCGCGATACAGCTAAACCATCTTTTTAAGCATTGTATATCAAGAAACAGACATTAGCAATATAGATCTGCGATATGAATCCTCCATCATTCAGTAAATCGTCCAACACTTTTTTTGTTATCGGAGGGTACTGCTGGGCTCAGCGGTTAAGGTTATAGGCTATGACCGGGTGTCCAGGATTCGAGTCACACCGACACCTCTGGTTTCGAGGCAATATCCTTTGGCAAGTCTCTTCAGGGCCCTAGCCTAGTACTGGTGGATCCAGGAAAGTCGTAAGAGTCACAAACTTAGGCTTTAACTTGTACCAAACGGTAAACAGTATATAAAGTTGGTGGTGCACTTGGTAATAAGAAGTCAGAGTAAAGAGTTTGGTTAATTAACCGGAGAGTAGGGATAACACATCTAAATTACTTAGTCGAACTGTATTCTACAATGCCATGGCATATACATGTAGAATACATTCAACGTTGCGCCATTCTTTACTCGACCGGAAATGAGTAACATACCTGAATACCCGGATATTCGTCGATAAGTTGTGCAGCGATGTCCTTACAACCACCGTTAATACCGGCAGTGTAGTGATCGCCCTCCCAGTCTCGATCAGCCACGTTGGCGTACGTACCAGCGGGGGTGGCGTGGGTAACACGTGTTGTTGTGACTATTCCTACCGACTTGCCTAGAAAGGTAGAGAAACCGAATTATGATATGCGAGCAACAAATCCCACCGACTAGCTTAAAACGGTAGAGCAACATATTAATTCAAAGCATGCCCAGAAAGGCAGAGTGACTGAATAATATATACAAATAACGATTTACATTCAGTTATGCAATATTGAACTCTTAGGTAAGGTTTTTGTAGACTGACAATTTTATTGCAATAACGGTGCATGCGATTCACGTAACGATGTGAAAACACCATCAGGTCGATTGTATGTTTTATCTGCATGTGTTCGCGTCAACAAGTGACATTTGTCGTTTTATGACATGAATCATTAACATTGATATTTTCACATGATCTATAGACCAAATACTAATAATACTGTTGCCATAAGTCACTTAACTCTTACAGTACTGGAACCGGCTTCATGATTATGCAAACAGGTTGAATCTAGGCCAGCCTCGAAGTAAATAGGCGGCTTATCTGTGATCTAACCTGTTTGCTACTCTGGGTACTAGTATCTTTCCTGAACAGAATTAAGCAGGTATTAAAGGTTTTGGAAAGCAGACGAATTACCGAACATTATGTGGGTTAATACTTATGGTGAAGCACTCACACTCTATTGCACTAGAATCTTCATGATTCAAATAGGTATGTGGTTTCTGGTCTATCCAACGTGTTTCCTTAAAAAAATGTACAGTAAAAGATTTTGGAAATTATACATGTGTGACCAATTCTAAAGGAAATGTTGTCTATATGCCCACAGGGTAAAATGTTAATAACGGTCACCCACCTGCTGTCATGGACCAGTCCAGGATGGAGGTAAGCTCGGCCCCAGTCTGACTGGGACAGTCCCCCCGGGTTATCCGGCCGTCTACCCCCACAGCACCCTTGTTCGTTTTAACCCCGCACAGATACGCCGTGGCTGAGGCTGCAGAATCCGTCACCTGGGTATCTTGGCAGTACGTCTATAACATGTAATGGTATTTCATTTAGATTTTCTATATACCAATAGGCTGTCAGGTAAGGAAACGTTCAATTTCGCTTTTGTTTTATTATGTGTTCATGAAGATGACAAAGCATTCGTTAGTATGTTGTAGTGTTAAATAGTCTAGACAATATAACAATGTAGATACGTAGTTGTAGATGATTAATTTGACTTCCAATCAATTAAATAATAAGATTTGACATACAGGTAGCATCACCAAGAAGACTTAACGAATGCTGCTTATGTGTTTTATCATCAGAACTCGTAATAGGCATATTGTTGGTTTGAAGTTTTTTTCCTCATGCATGAGGAGGATAATTGTACGTCTTACTACATGCATCGTGTCTTGAATAAAGGGCTTCTTTTCCATGCAAAACAATTTAGCTAATTTCAATTTGATACCAATGTTCTAATTACCGTGGTTGCAAAAGCGATTGATTACGTACTTGTTTTTAAAATGGCAGTTGTCGTTACCTTTGACAATCCAGTTACTGGAAATTTATCGAAACTTAGTTGTGTTTCCTCGCCCGAGTGACCTTCAAGTTGACCTTTCAGGATTCGACCGGCCGTGACCGTTGGTATGCTCATTCCGTCGCCTAGAAACAGGATTACGTTCTTGGCTACGCCCACATTGGGTTTCTGCGCAACGATACGGCGGATGTTGGCTTTAGCCTGGTTACGCCAAGTTGCGGCCGCTGTGAAACAAACAGGAGAAATCGAGTTATATCAACACTAGCAATAATCATATGATCAATGTATGCAATTTATTCCTTAGCCAGTTTGTTTTATAAATGGGGATCGTCAAATTTTAAAATTTCTAAATGGTCCGGGTGGGTGTTACAAGCTGATGCTTGACACAAAATGTATTAACCAATGTCATCTACGATAAATACCTTATAATGGTGTATGCATTTAAGACGCAACTTGCAGTCGCAAGGTATGACTTAATCACTTCTACCATTTCCAAACACATGTCCCATTTCAGTCTTCTAATATTTCGTTTTCGGTTAGATGGCAACACAATAGGTTTTGTTACAATGGGTTTTGATACAATATATAGGCTTGCACTATTTTCTCTGCCTAGTGATATTGATTTTCACGATGATATTCATATAATAACTCAACATTAGTTTTATTTACCTACTTAATTAATGAATATTAACCTCATTTAATCTCATGATAAAAGGCAAAAAGAAAAATATGACATAACTATACATGAATTTTTAATTTGTATGATTAATATACTCATAATTATAGCTATTTCTGCTTTAAAAATAAAGACTTTCTCCTTTCTCTTTGTCACAATTGTTTTGAACAATTTAGAAATCAATAAGTTTAGCTTGTTCAACATACTTCATTACGAGGCTGTTTCAAACTGCAGCAGCAGATGACAAAATAAAAAAAAGAAAAGAAATCATGGCGTATGCTCATAATTGTGTTCTTAAGTAACATATGCCAACCGTGTAGGGAATCATGTAACAACTGCCAAACTCCTCACAGCACTAAATTCCGCTACGTTATATATAGGTGTGCTTATTCACATATGTAAGGAAATTCGGAAGTTAAAGAATAATTTCTTTAAGACTTCACAACAGATGTACAGTTATATGATTCGCACCGAGGAAAAGTCATTGAACGCAACGTTAGATCTTCTTTTTTTTTCAAAAGTGTTTACACAGCGATTTAACATAAATTTATTAGGCCTTATTTATTATTTTGAGATCTACCGCGTATTAACTGTTAATACTTCGATAAATTTTCATTTTATTTTGACTTTCATATTCTCTTTTCTGTGAACTAGGTCTTTTACTACCTTATCATGATTGAGTACTTTATTATCATAAAACTATAAACTTATCACAGCGGTAACTTCCGCTACGTTGTATTTAAGACATATCTATGCAACTGCTGTCTGACACCTCAACACATTACGTACTTGTTTGAGGACAAACGATTTCATATCGTTATGGCTTTGATATAATCTCTCATATAATGCCACCAGGGACAACGATCAATTTAAAACCAAATAGTAAAGTCTGGCATATCTACGGTGGCATAGAGGTGATATGTATGCGAAAAGTCGAAATAACGAAAAATTAAGTCGTTATTTCGAGTTAGTACGTCGAAATAACGAGATAACTAAGTCATTATTTCGACTTACTAACTCGAAATAACGAGATAATAAAGTCGTTATTTCGAGTTAGTAAGTCGAAATAACGAGATAGTCAAGTCGTTATAACGAGTTAGTTGAACAAGCAGATGGTTCGTTGTATTCAGCGAATTTACTAACTCGAAATTACGACTTAATTTTTCGTTATTCCGACATATTTTTTTGAAAAAAGAGAAAACAAAATCCCATACATGTCACCTCTATGCCACCGTACATCGCATAACACACACAGGTAAAAAAGATATCTTTATAACTATACAACAGCTGTACTATTGTAGGATACGCACTGAAGATGAGTCATTGGAAGCAGAATAAGTTGACTTTTAATTATATGTCGTATATAACATGTGTATACAGTGATTTAACATGAATTTTTAATCCAAAGGCGTGACAGCGCCTTTAGGACCTACTGCATACAGGTTGTACATACTTAGATCAAATATCAACGGTTTTTTAATTAATCATGCTTTCAATGGCTATTTTTGATTGTATATCCAACAAAAGAATATAAAATGTATTGTTTCAATGACCTTATATTTTGAATTTTAAAATCTTCTTTTCTGTGAACAATCACCTATAAACTTATACTTTCCCTATATCAAGACAAAAACGATCAAATCATCTTCTTAGAGGGCCTTCGCCCTTGATAACCATCAAGCTATTTTTACTGTTCTTATTCCCAAACAAAATGTTCAAATTGCAATACCGTATAGCTTAGAACATTAAACTAGTATGCAAACCAATCATTTTCACCATTGCGCAAATAAGTCGAACAAGGTATGTACCGAAAAGGGAAGTAATTAAACCTCTATTTGTTATATATGATGTATTATAGCATATCGGTACATTAAGAAGCAATTGTAATCAAAGAAGTGCCTGGTCAAAATGAGTAGTTTCTTTTTTTGTCGAAATTGCTTTTTCAATGAATCATGTTTCTTTTACCATGTCTTTGCCGCAAGTTTATTGTCTACCGTTGCTTTCGATCTGTTTCTGGATTGAAGAACAATTATTGTTTATTACTTTAACCTATCACTTACTTTCGCCATTGCCCGAATAATGAACACCATTAATATCGTCGAACATAAGACCAGTTGCCTGGTAACAGACGAATATCGCTATATAAAGTTGTACTAACACCACCATTCTTTGTAGACCACCTGGCTGCAAGTGAAGAACTGCGCTCGGTGCACCTTTATATATAGTCGACTGTACCGACGCTATCATCCGTGAAGGGGATACCAACTCTCTCGGTCTACATGGCGATAAATTCGGGAACGCTATTCCATAAAATGTGAAACTTCTTTGGTCCTTAAATTTCACAACATGAAAAACATAGATATAAGGATCCAACAGAGCAAAGCAAATTTATTTCGCAAAATAAGCCCAAAAGACAGAGTACTTCCTGACTTCCTGCAAATACAAGCTTGAAGTTTGCGCTCGTTGGTTATGAGTGTTTGATTCCCATTTTAACATGCCAAGCCTCGACTGACCTTGTCTTCTGTACAGACGGAACCTTGAATACATTTTACTTCATATGATCTTAGTATACTTATCATTTGTAAAGGTAGAGTGTTGTTCGAAAAGAGTATGTTGTTTGTATGAAAATACATGTATTGTTTCTATTTCCTTTGTTAGTGGTGGACTTTTGAGCAGACTCGTACAAATTCATGATTATATAGTAGAATGTTGTTTGTATGTAATTCCAAGATGGTTCTAATTGGCAGGTTTTAGGAGTAAGTCAACCGTACCTTTCCGAGAACGTCTCGAGATGTTCAAAGTGGTGATAGATTAACACAACTGTATCTTTGCTGGTATTTTCTATAAAATGAAAATGATTCCATCGGTAATTTTGTCTTCATTCTTAAATGAGTTGTGCGGTATACTAGTACAATAATTTTACCAAACATGCAAATTGTTTAATTTACAGATCAATTCAGATAATTTCAGGGACATAATTTCCTGGGAAATGCCAATCGTTCGCTTCAGCCAGCTTGTCTATCTTCTGTTTCATTGAAAGCCTAAATATTGACCTCGTTTTCATACGTCACTGCCGATCGAATCTGTAGCATTTCTTTCGAATATTCCGTAGATTCCGGATAAGTGACCCATGTTTATTGCAGAGGATTAATGCCAGCAGTTTCTACGTAATGCAAATGTTAATAAACGGTTTTAATTTATGACCAATAATACCGATGTAAGTCTACCATCCAACCTAAATACATTATTTGCCAACGATTTTTCTAAAGAATTGCAAATTCGTATATACAATATGAAAAAGCCGCAAGTGTAGCTCCGAAAATTTAAAGCGTGCCAGCAATCCTAACAGAAAAGGACGCCCCCTTAAAGGACCAAAGTGATAGTATTATTTACATAGTTTCTAACCTTACTTTGACATCACTGGTATAAACACTACTTGTCCTTTTTTGACACAACCAGGTCCGCTGTAAACTAACGTAACATAAACTGACACCACTTTGGGATAACGTTGCCGCTTTTAGATAATGAGCAAAGATGGAAATCCTTGGATTGTAGGATTTTTCAGGAAAAGCTTTGAGGAAAGCCTTCTTCGTTGATTAAGTGCTTTAAGTGTGTAACCTTTGCTATATCATCGTCTGTGACAAACCAACTTATCCCATAGCTCCAGTTTAGATGCCTTCTCCCCAATCTTACCTCAGTATAGTTTTTCTGAATCCTACAATGAGTACAAAAACATAGGAATTGTTCACTAGGGTACCGTTTTATTAAACATATTATGCTAAAGATTAGATTTGTTGTAGTTCCAAACAGCATTCCCTTTTATTTCAATAAAGGGCTAAGCAAGATAGCACTGTAACACAGCATTAAAATCGCCTCTCTCCAAGACGCTTTCAATGACGTGTCACATGCCAATATTGCGGGGTTCTGTTTTCAAGAAACTATTCATGATTATAAGTTTCGACTTGTGTAAATTTTTCCCTTAAGTTTTTTTTTGTAAAACGGTAATCAGGTATTAAAAGAATGAGTTTAAAAGACCCGAACACGTCCTATATCTAAACCAATGCTATAAATCCACTTTGTGAAGTATACCAAGACTGGTGTATGGCGAAGACGTCTATCAATGCATGTTTTCAGGTTATTTCAGGCCAACTTAGTACTTACATTTCAGATGGTAGCGTTACCGACCTTTCTGTCAGAAGGTGTTCCTTTCCGCTTAGGGTGTACCCCATGCTCGAACAACTGGTTTCGATGTTTAAAGAGAAAAAAATACATGCTGTTCTTGTATGTCTTAGATTGGTATTGTGGAAGAAAAGCTTTGGTGTCTAAAAGTATGTAATAAATACAATTATACATGGATCATTTGAAAGTCCACTGAGTTACGTATCCTAAATGAAATATCGTTGAAAGCGGTGTAAGGCCAAAACAGAACAGCCACCAGGCAATATCGGAACCGGAAATAAATTCTAGCTACAGTTCATATTTACTGCAGATAAACCAATAGCACTGCTAAGACGGTGGTGTCTTCTGCACATGCGTGACGTCAACCAACAATCACGTGATGTTCATATTTCTTATGATTAACATGAATGCATATCTTGATTAAGCATGCATATTCCTCAAAAGTTTGAACCTGCATGGAGAATAATACAGAAACTGATATCAGTTTCAAAGTGGGCACTTTATATTTGAAATGCCATGAAAAACTACTATATAGACAATGAATTGCCTTGATCGGTCTGAAAACACGCAGTAATGGAGAGCAAGGATTTCATTAGCTAAATAAATCACGTGATCTAAAACGCCCCTTGTGATTGGCTAGAGCTAACCAAGGCGGTACATAAATTATTAAAATGTTGACCTTTCAGGACAGAAGCTTTCAAGGGAGTCCACACTAGCACCGCGTAAATTGCGTTTAGGGTTATTAAAAATTGCGTTCCTTTTTTTCTTTCTGCGAGCAGTTGATATGACGTAGTGATATATGAACTTCAATACTTATTGTTAAAAACAATATTAATATTTCCTTTTGGGGGAGAAATTGACTAATATGTAACACCGGTAAGCACAGGGAAGTTCTTCTTATGATTTCAGGGTACATTTGGTACACAATCCAGAATAGCATATGGCCCTGGCCAGTGCGTTTACTGCAATACCCCAAAGAGGGTATTCTTTGACCAGGACCCGAGATTAGGTCCATTCAAGAGGGAGATTAATGCTACTAATTCCAATTTTTCTTGCGGTAAACGGTTAAAAGAGGACGGCTTTTATGCAAATTAGACTATTTCTGGACATACCATGGTATCAGGGATAGCAAGCTACCAGCGAGAGGAACTATACGTCGAAAAAAATACATTTCTGCCAAACTTTTATATGATAAAGTTTATGCATTTACCCTAAGGATTCCCAAGAGTGCTGTATTGCTTACCCTAATTCGACCTTCTTTTGTTATGTATATACCTACCATGCATATGAGGAGGGGGCATTTTGATCCTTAGAATACTTGGTTAATTTCTTAAAAATGCCTTTTTAGTGTTGACCGCATTGCAAAACCTTATATATCTGCTGAACTTTATTGAGGAAAGAAACTTAGAGTAGCAAACTGATTAGATCACAAGTCAGCCGCAGATTTATTTGGCGGCTGGCCTGGATCTAACCCGTTTGCAAAAACATGAAGTCGGTTCCAGCACTGTAAGGGATAAATGGGTGCCCCTGAAGTAGTTTTGGTGAGTATATGATGTACTAGCCAGTTGTAACATCTTCACATAATATGTTTGTTAATTCCCGAAAAACCAATGTTTTCCTCATTCAATTCGACAAACGTCGTCTATCAGTCCACTATAGTTGTTTAGTACACAAGTACAGGTCACCAATGCATAAGAGCCATTATATCTGAATTGAGCTTAAGGATGTAATCCGTCCGGAATAAAGGACAAACGAAGTGCTGATAAGAATGGAAGTCTGTTTGAAAGAAATCAACAACAACCCGTTTTCTGTCAAATCTCATTTTGTTTTTATTTTTTCAACTTTTATCTCTCTTTTTTTCTTAATACATCATTAAAGAATCTAAGGATTAATATACTGTTGGTGTAAGACTGTGTTGTAAACAGATTCTACTTAAAAACGTGAATTTAATTGAAAGTTTTATCAGATACATAAATGCAACCTTACTTTGAATCTTTGATCTGATGGCATTTGAAAACAACGTACCAAAAGGAGATTATATCGACACTTTGACGTGCAAAAACCATCCTTTAAAAATTGGAATAAAAAATCAATGCTGGTCAGTGTCCTTACATCATTCTATTTCTACAAATACCTGTCATTTAAGTGCACGATCTGTATGTAAGCTTTAATTAATTCTAATCCCTTCTTCTCCATTATTGCAATTACCAATAACCAGTTGGTAATTAGATTAAAGTTCAGTAAATGGTCATACCATGATAATGATAATCACTCATTAAGATATGAACTTATAGTGGAATATTCCATCATGTGCAGATTTTGTTCAAGTATTTCGACTGTATGTTTGCTCCACGAAGGATATAAGTATCATTCCTCTTCAAAGGTTTTCGAAGATTTTCTCTCTCAAACTTGCAATTCCAAATTCAACAGCGATCTGAACTCTTTGCACTGTGAGACATTATTCATGCAGTCATTGCCCTGTTCACAAGTTCAGAGAGTGAAATACAAATTTAAATGATAATGCGAAAATGGCCTGACATGACTTGAAACAGCAAACAACGGTATCACGGGTTCAATACGAGTATATAGCACGTTCTACACAAGTGGTCTGTTTAATTATATGTCTTAGCTAAAAGCGAGTGCCCATGATTCAACCCTTAGAATGCATTATTATTTTCTATAAATAGATTTTTGTGTTGTCTGCTTTCCAAAACCTTGAATGTCTGATTAATTTCTATGAGGAAAGATACTCAGAGTATCAAACAGTTTAGATCACAAGCCAGCCGAAGTTTACATGTTGGCTGGCCTGGATCTAACCTGTTTGCAGAAGCATGAAGTCGGTTCCAGTACTATTATGTTTCAAAGATTCAATACAAATCCAAACTCAACGATTGGTTAGGATCTGTTTGACAAATACTTGTCCCAAACAACCTTGCCACCAAAGAAAAACCACTGAATTATCAAGTTCATCAGAGTGCTGAAAATTTCTCCGTGAAAACCACGCGTTCAGACATGATGGAGTTTGAACTTTCGACATTGACCTTGTCTTGTAATAAACACATAGCCCCCAATGTCAAGGTCATACTGGTGTATTGGAGAATTAAGCCGTATAAAGATCGTGCCAGACGTGAATTGATTGGTCATAGTAAACAGCCCGTTGTACAGATAATAACTGGGCGTGATACGATGAACCTTTAACCCTTTACCATACGTCAACGTTTCGACCATCCTAAATCAAAAGAGTTTGCAAACGATATTTCAAAATGTGATGAAATTAGAAAAATAATCTGATAGGGAAGAAACCCTTGTGCGAAAATGAGAAATTGCCATTAAGAGCAATTTCTCCTTTTCCTACAAAGATATTCAGAGTCCTCTGCAACAAACTGGTCAAATGTTATTATTGTTCGGCAATGGGTTGAAAGAAGTATCTCACAGACGTGGGTATTAATATGTTTTTAAGTAGATTGCCTTCTTTCACTAAAATTGCATTTGTGAGAAAGATTTGTAAAGTAACATGACAATATATCATTAATAACTTTCAAAAACTGTAATAAACTGTTTAGAAAAATTATGAAGAACATTTATATTGCAGATTTTGCAAACCGTTTAATGATTATTGTTCGTAAAGAGCAGTCTTAACTTAGTATAACTTAGGATAACTTAGGATAACTTAGTATAACTTAGTATAACTTAGGATAACTTAGGATAACTTAGTATAACCAGGGATAAGAGGTGATATTTTTAGAGTCATTGTCACGTGGGTCTTTGGAAATGTTGAACAGCTCTTGTCACGTGACCCTTGCAAGATGCACAAGAAAGAATTTTTGCGTCTATTTACAAACCGGTTGTCCTTTAGAGATGTGAGGCGCAAAGTGTCACTTCATAGTAATAAACCTTAGAATGCTGGGTAATTATCTAGGAAAAAAATGTTTGTGTTTCGTCTACGTTCCAAACCTTTACATATCTTCTTAATTTTGTCGAGGAAAAATACTCAGAGTAGCAAACATTAGATCACAGGTCAGCCGCCAATTTAATTGATCTAACCTATTTGCATAAGCATGAAGTCGGTTCCAGCACTCTAAAGGTTAACGAAATCACCGCATTTCAGCTACTTAGAAGTATAGAAATTGATAACGTTATTTGGTTTAGTGACAATGGATGTACATTTTTGTAACGTTTGTTACTCACAGAGCACAAATCTCTGGGTTACTAGTTAGTCACTTTGAATAGATCAGTTATAATTGTACATGCCATAAAGGCGGCATTCGGAAGCGTGAAGCAAAGACATGTATCGTGCAAATCAAATCAAATCTTGCGTTACACATGTATGAGGTATGTTTAGGGCTGTATCGACATCACGATTCTAAGGAGTACCAACAATATATTGTTGGAAAAAGCTAGTGAAAAGATAGCGAGTTAACAAACCTGTTATCTGAAACTCTTTGAACATTTTGTAATAATTGCTTTTCTTTTCAGGCTGGCAAAATCTAGTTTTGATTTAATTGTCCATGAATTTCAAAATCTTCTTTTGTATGTGTCAGTAAAAATGGTCATATAGTAAATTTCTGTTAAAAGATTCACCTGTCCGTTTAGGCTTTTGGACAAAGCGGGCAATACAGGCAATAAATTTTGCCATCCCTACCTTCTATTTAAGGAAGAATACCCATAATCGACAATTTCAAACATATTCTTTCTACAGATTACTTCGGTCGTTCTCGTTATACATCGGTAGGTGCCGGAACCTTTCGCTTTACACCTCACTCAACAGAAGAAATATCATTCAATGAACGCCATCATTCCATTTTCAGTTGGATTTTGTAAATTGTGAAATAATGATGTGCCAGTTTTATGTTTCACATGTTGAACTATAAGAGATCACGTAAATGAAATGATAGGTCGAGGGTGAACATAGGGAACATTTCCCTTTAGTATGCTCGGTAATTTTCTAAAATATGTTTTTGTGTCGTCTGCTTTCCAAATCCTTACTTATCAGCTTATTTTTGATGAGGAAAGACAGTCGGAGTAGCAAACAGGTAAGATCACATGCCAGCGGCCAATTTACTTGGCGGCTGGTCTGGATCTAACCTGTTTGCATAAGCATGGAGAAGGTTCCAGCACTATAAGGGTTAAGATTGTATGTAGATTCACTACAGACAACACAACCTAGAATACAGATTGACACTTTGGCAGATAACAACGAAGGAGTCTCTATTAACAAGGAAGAGGTGAATATAATATGAGTTATATGAAAGCAAGCGGGCCGGATAGCTCGGTCGTTAATTTGGTTTGGACTTTTTGCAGAGATCCCAGGACTCGAACCAAACTCCGACCTAAGTCAGCATAGAGACGGCTTTAAGTCAGCCCTAAGACGGCTCTAAGTCAATCTTGAGACGGTTTTAAGTCAGCCATTAGGCGGCTCTTAGTCAGCCTATAGACAGCCCTTAGTCAGCCTAGTAAAGGCTTTAATCAAGTCAACCATGAAATGGCCCTTAGTCCGCCATGAGACGGCTCTAGTTTAGCCATTAGACGGTTCTAACTCATTACCACATATAATGACATTTGACCAGTGAAGAGCAATTATTCCCTTTCCCACTATGTTTTCCAGAGTCGTGGGCAACGAACTGGGTCACATATCGTTATTGTTTGGTAATGGGTTAAGCACTTTCTGTGCTAGTTCTATTCATTAAACTCTTTCTATTGTCCAGCCAGACGGTGGAATGACACAATCACATTTATGTCACTTTCCAATATAACTTATTGTTGTTTGAATTGCTTATTGACTGATATACGTTGAAATCATTTACGTAACTTTCGTTACTTAACTTCTTCTACCCCTTTGGGCTATGATTCCCAGTCTGTCTGCATAATACAATCAAATCCATTATCGGTGATTTTATTACAAGGTGAAAACCTAACTACGAAAGTCACAAGCAAAACTCATAAAATACTGCAAAATTAATTAGAATTACTTTAACAATGTAAATGTACTCAAAATATGCAAATTTGAATTCAAAGTACCTCATAATCATGATGAAACAGTTTTATACCTGCTAGTTCAAATCTATAGTATTTTTTGTTGTCGGGAAAACAACTTTTTTCAAAAGAAAACACAGAAGAAAATAGAATGCTTTTTAACTCATCTTATATTGCATTCGAAAAAATATGCCATTTATAATGAATTATCTTTTAACGTATTCATTGTTGTGACTAAAACTTAAAGTTTATCAAATCAACTCTCGATAAGTGCTTCCTGGATACGAACCACTACGGGTTAGCTGGCTAGTGCCGGTATTTATTTTTACCTTCCGCTAACAGAGATCGAACGCGGGACCCTAGGTACAGAGGCCGACGCTCTATCAGTGCACCATTGTCGCCCATAATGTATTGCAGTATGGCATTTACAATTACAAAATAAACTTGTACAATAAAAAAGTTATGTCTTTTATGACTTTTTTATACATAACATTGTTGTCTGCAAATTATTATATTCTTTTTATAATTTAGAACGTTTCCTTTAAAAAAAGTTAAAGGTGTGAGGTAATTTGGAAGCAAAAAGAAAATATCTTTAAATTTCATAGCAGTTGTTTTGTTATATGATACCAACTAAAATATTCATTGATGGAAATTTAGATCATTTCTTATTATTTAACGTATGAATACAGTGAATTAACATGTACATCTGTCCAAAAGTGTGAAAACCGTTTTGAGGTCGACCGCATATAATCTGTACATACTCAGATAAATTGACGCTTCCTAAATAATTTATACTTTCAATAGCTATGTTTAATTGTATTTCAAGTAACGGTACAAAACTGTATTGTTTCAAAGAGAGTTTATTTTGACTTTCAATTTTTATCTTCTGTGAACAAGCACCTTTCTCAGATATTGAAATTTTAACTTTTTGAAATTAATTGTTTTCTACCGTAAAAATAACAACATACATTTCCAAAGTTACATTAAACAATATCATTAACAGCTTTTAAGAATAAAAGTCCAACTTTCATTTATAAACCGGCTTTCCCAAAGGAGAACAGACAGGCGTGAATGCTCTCTTCGAATTAATTAATAAAAGTACGGGGTTTTAGCAACTCATATAGGTAAAGAGATTGGAAACGATCTTTGGTTTATTAACAACGGTTGTGAGTATCAACTCTTTAGCGTTTATTTCTCCCAAATCATAACTCTCTGAAGGAGTCTCTTTAGAGATCGAAAGTATATTGACACTCAAACGAGCGACGCTTAGGGTTGTCTACCACGATTCATTGGCTTCTAAATTCTACATTATGATAGTTTTGTCCGCTTAACCCTTATAGTGCTGGATCCAACTTCATGCTTATAAAAAACATGTTAGATACAGGCCAGCCGCCAAGTGAATTGGCGGCTGACCTGTAATCTAACTTGTTCGCTACCCTGAGTATCATTCCTAACCAAAATTAAGCAGATATTTAATGATTTACGAAGCAGATGAAATAAAAATCTATTTTTTAGAAAATTACCCAGCATTCAAAGGGTACATTTGTGATCCAATACCTATTGTATTGTTAACCGAGCGGGAGTTTCTTTACCGTAGCCAGACTACTACACAAACATTGTTCCACCGGCTATGACAATAAAATGGTCTGATACCTTCTATGTAACCAATATGGTGGGTTTTCTGCTATATAAGACACGTTTCTTAGTTACTTACAGTCATCTGTGTCAATGAACCCTCTCTACACATCTTGCTGCCTATCAACGTATAAATCTTCTAGTATACGAATAATTGATTCGTTTTGTATTTTATTCCGTTTAATCTTGAATACCTTTCGATAATCAGGGATGGATTATATCCTAAGATTAATGCTGATCGGTGCACTAGCAGTCTGGAACTGGGAGGTAATCATAAAATCATTCATCCGATCTTTGTTATTTTTGAAAAACTGTGCTGATAAGAAATATTACTCGTGAAGTATCCAGGTAGCAGTCATCGAGCATGAATTTAATAAGCTTCAAGCTTCCGTCACAAACGATGTAAAATGAATAAGTTTAAAATCAAAAGAAAAGGCTGGTTTTCCCACCGTAAATAAAACAATTTCTTGTATCTGCATTGGCGGCTGTTTTGTATATTTTACGTTAGAACACGATTTTATTTCGATTGATATAGCATGAATGTATAATTGCCGTATAACTCAAAACAACAAATGAGAAGTGAATATGTACCATTTTTGGCGTAAAATGCATATTGTTTGCGAAGATCGCTTTCTTCTTTAGTAACTACACGCCAGAGTGCAGCAAAACTATTAACCCTTTCCCAAACAACAATTTTTAGACCTTCCCAAATTGAAAGAGTTTGCAGACGACATTTCAAAAAGTGATGAAATTGAACAATATTCTTTAGAAAAGGCAGAAAACCTTGTGCGAAAAGGAAAAATTGCTCGTCACGAGCAATTTCTCATTTTCCCACAATGTTTTTTTCTAAAGTCGTCTGCAATACAAAGTAGTCAAACGTCGTTATTGTTTGGGAAAGGGTTAAACATTTATTACGTTGTATGTGTTTTACATGAATTTTCTAACCAGGTGATCGGCACTCGTTAACCCGAGTGATCCTTGCTTTTTTAGAAGTTAGTCAAATCTAAACGATGGAGTTAAAATGGTGGGTACATGATTTGTGAAAATAGCACTTTGAAATTTAAATAATAAAAAGTGCAGGCGTTATATTGTTATGATCCTGTTGTATTTCGCTATGTTTCAATATATTCTATCATAATTTATAACTCTTTTTACCCAGCTATGCAGTTTTTCTGAAAGCTGGTATGCTTTTAATCAATACATGTGCTTTTTGTAGCAAACCTTCTTAAAAACTCAGTTTAGAAAAGGCTATTAATTATTTCCAAGTATGTTCTCATCTATTCACAACAGTTTTACGCATTATTAAAATTTCTTCGTCCACCATCCTTATTATGGTAGGTAAAAATTTACAAACAAAGAATCCGACAAATTCTGTACATACTCTTTGTCAACGTAAGAGTATAAAAAGGGTAAAAAAGGTAGCTCATTTCTACGCTTGGCTTATTCAAGCGACTAAACAATTACCAATTAGAATATACTTTTAGGTGAACACATTGTCGAGAGTATGTTTTATAAAAGATTAAAAGAATACATGTCGCTATCAATATTGTACGTTAAGTATGAATGATTTGGTATTACATTGTTTGTTCGTTATAGACCCAGGCAGCGTCCGTGTACATGAGAAATATCAGAGACCACATCGTTAAAAGGAGTATCGATGGTAAGTTGTCCGGTTGAAAGTATCTAGAATCCAGCAACACATTGTTAGTATTGAAGGATCTTGGACGACAATAGTGCAGTTGTAGAGCGTCGGCCTCTTGTACCGAGGGTCCTGGGTTCGATTCCCTCTAAAGCGAGATGAACATTGCCGGGGGCTAACCTACGATTCGGCGTGACAACTGGTGTGGTATCCAATTCTTTAAACATTGACAAATGTAGGATTAAAGGGAATGTTGGTATGGTCATCTCACAATAGCGTTGTTTGTTTATTTAAAAAAGATTTTGTTGAAACAGTATAGATCCAGTTAGTCAGCCGAGGAACTGTTTTTCTAGTGTTATTCTTAATATCCTGAGATTTGAACCAATACGAAGAGATCCCACTGTTCCTAGTTCAATACATTAACCCGCTGTAAACTGAGCTCCCATAACAGCGGAATGAAGAGAAGGCATGTCGATCCGTCAGGTTATCACCCCCTCCCCCCTCCCCCGGGCAGGGAACCTGAAGCCCAGTGTAAAGTTTTACTAACCAATTAAAGGAAAATATTTGCGTAAGTCAAAACTGATCAACATGAATAGTCTCTTAAATGAAAATACAATATTGAAATGTGACATGTCATTGGAAGCGTCTCGTAGAGACAATTCCAATGATGTGTTACATTGCAATATTGCGTATCCCAATACTGAAATGAGAGGGAATGTTGTTTTTAACTTACGCAAACTTTTAGCATAAGGTGTTTAGTAAAACGGTTCCCTGGTGCCTGATGGGTTCACTAGTATAGTGTCGAGTGACGAACTAGGGTACCGTTTTACTAAACAGTTTACGCTTAAGATTTGCGTAAGTCTAAAACAGCAATTCCTCTTATTTCAATATTGGGCGAAGCAATAGTGTAAAGAAACACGTCATTGGAAGCGTCTCTCCAAGACGCTTCCAATGACGTGTCACATTGCAATATTGTACTTTAATTGAAGATACTATCCATGTGTATCAGTTATGACTTACGCAAATGTTTTCCGTAAGTTGTTTAGTAAAAAGATACCCAGGGACTTACTCGTCTGTCTAGAAATACTAAACACTATAAACACACAGAGGTAAAGGTATGAAGGGGTTTATCAATTTAATGTCGTTTTAAGAGTATATATTGTGCATGATATTTTGTCAGTTTTCTAAAGAATCATCAACTTGAGCATTATCAATTCAATGTCGTTTTAAGAGTATATATTGTGCATGATATTTTGTCAGTTTTCTAAAGAATCATCAAGTGGAGCATTATCAATTTAATGTCTTTTTAAGAGAATATTTTTGTGCATGATATTTTGTCAGTTTTCTAAAGAATCATCAACTTGAGCATTATCAATTTAATGTCTTTTTAAGAGAATATTTTGTGCATGATATTTTGTCAGTTTTCTAAAGAATCATCAACTTGAGCATTATCAATTTAATGTCGTTTTAAGAGAATATTTTTGTGCATGATATTTTGTCAGTTTTCTAAAGAATCATCAACTTGAGCATTATCAATTTAATGTTGTTTTAAGAGTATATATTGTGCATGATATTTTGTCAGTTTTCTAAAGAATCATCAACTTGAGCATTATCAATTTAATGTCGTTTTAAGAGAATATTTTTGTGCATGATATTTTGTCAGTTTTCTAAAAAGCATCAACTTGAGCATTATCAATTTAATGTCTTTTTAAGAGAATATTTTTGTGCATGATATTTTGTCAGTTTTCTAAAGAATCATCAGCTTGAGCATTATCAATTTAATGTCTTTTTAAGAGAATATTTTTGTGCATGATATTTTGTCAGTTTTCTAAAGAATCATCAACTTGAGCATTATCAATTTAATGTCGTTTTAAGAGAATATTTTTGTGCATGATATTTTGTCAGTTTTCTAAAGAATCATCAAGTGGAGCATTATCAATTTAATGTCGTTTTAAGAGAATATTGTGTGCATGATATTTTGTCAGTTTTCTAAAGAATCATCAACTTGAGCATTATCAATTTAATGTCGTTTTAAGAGAATATTTTTGTGCATGATATTTTGTCAGTTTTCTAAAGAATCATCAACTTGAGCATTATCAATTTAATGTCGTTTTAAGAGAATATTTTTGTGCATGATATTTTGTCAGTTTTCTAAAGAATCATCAACTTGAGCATTATCAATTTAATGTCTTTTTAAGAGAATATTTTTGTGCATGATATTTTGTCAGTTTTCTAAAGAATCATCAACTTGAGCATTATCAATTTAATGTCGTTTTAAGAGAATATTTTTGTGCATGATATTTTGTCAGTTTTCTAAAGAATCATCAAGTGGAGCATTATCAATTTAATGTCGTTTTAAGAGAATATTGTGTGCATGATATTTTGTCAGTTTTCTAAAGAATCATCAACTTGAGCATTATCAATTTAATGTCGTTTTAAGAGAATATTTTTGTGCATGATATTTTGTCAGTTTTCTAAAGAATCATCAACTTGAGCATTATCAATTTAATGTCGTTTTAAGAGTATATATTGTGCATGATATTTTGTCAGTTTTCTAAAGAATCATCAACTTGAGCATTATCAATTTAATGTCGTTTTAAGAGAATATTTTTGTGCATGATATTTTGTCAGTTTTCTAAAGAATCATCAACTTGAGCATTATCAATTTAATGTCGTTTTAAGAGAATATTTTTGTGCATGATATTTTGTCAGTTTTCTAAAGAATCATCAAGTGGAGCATTATCAATTTAATGTCGTTTTAAGAGAATATTGTGTGCATGATATTTTGTCAGTTTTCTAAAGAATCATCAACTTGAGCATTATCAATTTAATGTCGTTTTAAGAGAATTTTTTTGTGCATGATATTTTGTCAGTTTTCTAAAGAATCATCAACTTGAGCATTATCAATTTAATGTCGTTTTAAGAGAATATTTTTGTGCATGATATTTTGTCAGTTTTCTAAAGAATCATCAACTTGAGCATTATCAATTTAATGTCGTTTTAAGAGAATATTTTTGTGCATGATATTTTGTCAGTTTTCTAAAGAATCATCAACTTGAGCATTATCAATTTAATGTCGTTTTAAGAGAATATTTTGTGCATGATATTTTGTCAGTTTTCTAAAGAATCATCAACTTGAGCATTATCAATTTAATGTCGTTTTAAGAGAATATTTTTGTGCATGATATTTTGTCAGTTTTCTAAAGAATCATCAACTTGAGCATTATCAATTTAATGTCGTTTTAAGAGAATATTTTGTGCATGATATTTTGTCAGTTTTCTAAAGAATCATCAACTTGAGCATTATCAATTTAATGTCGTTTTAAGAGAATATTTTTGTGCATGATATTTTGTCAGTTTTCTAAAGAATCATCAACTTGAGCATTATCAATTTAATGTCGTTTTAAGAGAATATTTTTGTGCATGATATTTTGTCAGTTTTCTAAAGAATCATCAACTTGAGCATTATCAATTTAATGTCGTTTTAAGAGAATATTTTTGTGCATGATATTTTGTCAGTTTTCTAAAGAATCATCAACTTGAGCATTATCAATTTAATGTTGTTTTAAGAGTATATATTGTGCATGATATTTTGTCAGTTTTCTAAAGAATCATCAACTTGAGCATTATCAATTTAATGTCGTTTTAAGAGAATATTTTTGTGCATGATATTTTGTCAGTTTTCTAAAAATCATCAACTTGAGCATTATCAATTTAATGTCGTTTTAAGAGAATATTTTTGTGCATGATATTTTGTCAGTTTTCTAAAGAATCATCAACTTGAGCATTATCAATTTAATGTCTTTTTAAGAGAATATTTTTGTGCATGATATTTTGTCAGTTTTCTAAAGAATCATCAACTTGAGCATTATCAATTTAATGTCGTTTTAAGAGTATATATTGTGCATGATATTTTGTCAGTTTTCTAAAGAATCATCAACTTGAGCATTATCAATTTAATGTCGTTTTAAGAGAATATTTTGTGCATGATATTTTGTCAGTTTTCTAAAGAATCATCAACTTGAGCATTATCAATTTAATGTCGTTTTAAGAGAATATTTTTGTGCATGATATTTTGTCAGTTTTCTAAAGAGTCATCAAGTGGAGCATTATCAATTTAATGTCGTTTTAAGAGAATATTTTTGTGCATGATATTTTGTCAGTTTTCTAAAGAATCATCAACTTGAGCATTATCAATTTAATGTCGTTTTAAGAGAATATTTTTGTGCATGATATTTTGTCAGTTTTCTAAAGAATCATCAAGTGGAGCATTATCAATTTAATGTCGTTTTAAGAGAATATTTTGTGCATGATATTTTGTCAGTTTTCTAAAGAATCATCAACTTGAGCATAATCAATTTAATGTCGTTTTAAGAGAATATTTTTGTGCATGATATTTTGTCAGTTTTCTAAAGAATCATCAAGTGGAACATTATCAATTGAATGTCTTTTTAAGAGAATATTTTTGTGCATGATATTTTGTTATTTTTCTTAAGAATCATCAACTTGAGCATTATCATGTTAAAGTCGTTTTAAGAGAATATTTTTGTTCATGATATTTTGTCAGTTTTCTAAAGAATCATCAAGTGGAGCATTATCAATTGAATGTCTTTTTAAGAGAATATTTTTGTACATGATATTTTGTCAGTTTTCAAAAGAATCATCAAATTGAGCATTATCAATTTAATGTCTTTTTAAGAGAATATTTTTGTACATGATATTTTGTCAGTTTTCAAAAGAATCATCAAATTGAGCATTATCAATTTAATGTCTTTTTAAGAGAATATTTTGTGCATGATATTTTGTCAGTTTTCTAAAGAATCATCAAGTGGAACATTATCAATTGAATGTCTTTTTAAGAGAATATTTTTGTACATGATATTTTGTCAGTTTTCAAAAGAATCATCAAATTGAGCATTATCAATTTAATGTCTTTTTAAGAGAATATTTTTGTACATGATATTTTGTCAGTTTTCTAAAGAATCATCAATTTGAGCATTATCAATTTAATGTCGTTTTAAGAGAATATTTTTGTGCATGATATTTTGTCAGTTTTCTAAAGAATCATCAACTTGAGCATTATCAATTGAATGTCTTTTTAAGAGAATATTTTTGTACATGATATTTTGTCAGTTTTCAAAAGAATCATCAAATTGAGCATTATCAATTTAATGTCTTTTTAAGAGAATATTTTTGTACATGATATTTTGTCAGTTTTCAAAAGAATCATCAAATTGAGCATTATCAATTTAATGTCGTTTTAAGAGAATATTTTTGTGCATGATATTTTGTCAGTTTTCTAAAGAATCATCAACTTGAGCATTATCAATTTAATGTCGTTTTAAGAGAATATTTTTGTGCATGATATTTTGTCAGTTTTCTAATGAATCATCAAATTGAGCATTATCAATTTAATGTCGTTTTAAGAGAATATTTTTGTACATGATATTTTGCCAGTTTTCTAAAGAATCATCAACTTGAGCATTATCAATTTAATGTCGTTTTAAGAGAATATTGTGTGCATGATATTTTGTCAGTTTTCTAAAGAATCATCAACTTGAGCATTATCAATTTAATGTCGTTTTAAGAGAATATTTTTGTGCATGATATTTTGTCAGTTTTCTAAAGAATCATCAACTTGAGCATTATCAATTTAATGTCTTTTTAAGAGAATATTTTGTGCATGATATTTTGTCAGTTTTCTAAAGAATCATCAACTTGAGCATTATCAATTTAATGTCGTTTTAAGAGAATATTTTTGTGCATGATATTTTGTCAGTTTTCCAAAGAATCATCAAGTGGAACATTATTAATTGAATGTCTTTTTAAGAGAATATTTTTGTACATGATATTTTGTCAGTTTTCAAAAGAATCATCAAATTGAGCATTATCAATTTAATGTCGTTTTAAGAGAATATTTTTGTTCATGATATTTTGTCAGTTTTCTAAAGAATCATCAAATGGAGCATAATGATATGAATACCAACAATTCTGGGATGAATTGCACGCAAATGACTTTCAGGACCTCTATTAATAGTTGAACGATACCCTTTTCTTACATTAAAAGTAAAAATAGGGCCTGAGGCAATGAAACGTGAACTTCGAGCTTTACAAGCGGTTGGAAAAGGGTTAAAGACTACACACACACAAAAAAATCGCACGTTATTCGACTGATCCAAAACAGGATGTACATGTTGTGTTTGATCGACAACTTCTGGCCCTTTTATTGTATATAGGCTTTTTGACCCCTTCCACAGTACCTTCCATGACAATGTCCAGAGTAAATCCACGTCGTTTCACTAATTGACAAGAAACAGGGCGATCAACAGCTACTTTTTTCAATCGGCCAATTCTTTATACCACCCTCTCGAATCCCATCCAAAACTGCTGTGGTCAGCAAGGTGCACATTCATAATCTCTTCACCTTCCGCGACAAGAAGTTCTGGAAAACCCAATAATCCAAATGTTTAAAGTCATAGCTATTAACCACACAATTTAAAAATCAATCATCACCCCTCTCATGCATCTAATAAGCGTACAATCAACACACACAGTAACATTCTAATTCTTCATGAGCTACACTTTGCTCTTCAATGCCCTTCGGACGTAATTCCTCACAGGCCTCAATCTATGTTTTACAATTACAAAGTATCCGTTTATCTGTACTTATTACAGAGCCGTGTATCAGATCATGGGAAAGGTCAAGGAAAAGTTGTTTGACCATATAAACGGACCAAAGTTTTCTGTTTATAAGAGCTGCATCTTATCAGGTTCAACCTAGAAATTAAAGTTTGCAAACTGTTCCCAATAATTCACATTACAGACACTTGAATCGCATATTGAAGAGTACATGAGAATAGGGTTTCTCAATTCGAAAAGCCATTGTTAGTAATGTATGACCAACGATAGTTACGATTAAGGTTCACTGCGCACATGTTTTTGAAGATGAATGTTAAAAGTTATCTATATTATTGATATCATACAGACTCGTGTATCACATCTTGCAATGAGCTTGCCGACGGAGATTACCAATCATGTAACGGATGTGAGGTTTTTGCGACATGTCTCGGTCAGGTACTTACCGACAATGTACCATGTCCGAACGGACTTATCTGGGATAACAGTCGAAGACAGTGTGACTGGACCTCATCTACTTGTTCAGTGACCAGTACAGCTACATCAACAACACCGTCTGTAACTATAACAACAACAACAGCAACAACAACATCTCTAGCAGGTATGTGCCCTTCTGATCAATGTACATATTCAAACGGTTGTACAGACATTTGCAGAAGAAACAAAAGGTTTATGGTAGCTGAAGAATCATTGTAAACTTTGTTTTCAATGTTCTTGTCCGTTCTACATTTGAAATCTAATCCATTTATCATTTACGCCATAGTGTAACTTGTCATACGTTAAAAGTATTTGCCTGTAGTTATACAATGTGTTGAATTGCATTCTTGAGACAAAGGACAATAGTTGATATTCTACTTCAAATAGATACTTTTCTTAACGTTTTCCTTGTCTGCTTGTTTTTATCCATTACAATGTATTGTGTTTCCAGTAATCTGCAAGTCGTTTTCCTATTTATCTTATCACCATTTATCAAATATACTTATGTTTTATCGTCGATATCAACTTTGTTGACAAACCCTATTCACATGTCATCTCCAATATGCGATGCAAATGCCTGTAATGTGAATACATGGGGACAATTTGCATACATTTATTTCTATGTTGAACCTGATACGATGCAGAACCGAATATCGAAGGTGATCTTTATGTGTTCACGTCCTTATAAATACATTCATATCGAGAAGTTCGATCACTTACATAAGAAATATCATAAAGGTAGTTGTTTGACAACAATGTAGAAATTGTTCTGGGCCTTGGAAATTCGAATTGGACCGCGTAACGCGAAAAGGGGCACTCGGACATAAATAAAAACCACTGACTCAGCTCTTTCTTAGCGCTATTATTCCAGCATCTAGTCACGACAGTTATCATTTGTATTTATTTAAAGATAGAACTTGATGTCCTCTAAGATGGCAAACAGTTTAACCCCAGACCAGTGGCCACGTCAGTGACTTGGCGGCTGGTCTGGGGCTACACTGTTTGCTATGTCCGAGTGCCCCTTTTCCCGTGACGTGGCCCATTTAGTTGAAAATTACTCATTTCATACTGAATGAGAAACAGTTTATCATATCACTCTCTATTTAAGCTATCTGGATGAGTTATCAGTACTTACTGCTAATGTTGTTTACTTACCATTCATTTTGAGGATGAATAATTATAACCTCTTATAGTGCTGTAACTGTAAGTTAGCTTATGCAAAAAGGTTGGATCCAGTCCAGCCGCCAAATAGATTGGCGTCTGGCCTGAGATGTTTGCTACTCTGAGTATCTTTCCTTATCAAAATTGAGCAGATATTCAAGGTTCATGTACTGGAAAGCAAACGACACACAATCTATTTTTAGAAAAAATACCAAGAATTATAAGGGATAGCTTTCTATCTTATTTATAACAAATAGACCTGTGTATCACATCTTGCTCTGGTGTTACTGATGGAGACTATCAATCGTGTACCGGATGTGAGTTATATGCGACCTGTGTCGGTGGTATACTTCACGACAGCAGGCTATGTCCGAGCAGCCTCGTCTGGGACGACAGTCTCAAGAGATGCGACTTTACATCGACAACATGTATAGCAACTAGTACCGCTGCTTTCCGAGCCATGATAGCATCAACCAATACTCTAAACAGCGATTCTACATCCACCACTACAACTTCTACACCAACAACAACTACCCCAAATGGTGAGTGTGTTGTCAGTACTTCTTCTTTCTTTGTGTCTTTGTTCATTAAAGATTTACATCGCGTCAATAATAAGTCAGTTGTATTGCGCGATATCCGGCTCATAGTCAATGGGGGAACCAATCTTAGATATCACCTCTTATCTTTTCACTATTGCCATTCGAGTTTCACAATATGTCTTTACCATTAGCATAAAACCATAATTAATTCTAGTTTGCATATTATTGAAACTTCTTTCTTTAATATATCTTTTACTATTTTCTGTTAGAATTATACAAAAGAAAGTAATTGCGAATCGGTTATTCTTGGCATGCTTCTTAGATAAAGCTCGCAATACTTAATAGATACGTTTTTATATCGAGATGGAAGAAAGGCACGAGTTATTCCCTATTCAGATGATATGCGATTTGTTCAACCGTTAGAATGCTGGATAATTTTCTAAAAATAAATGTTTGTGTCGGTTACTTTCCAAAACCTTAAATACAGCTTCATTTTGTTGAGGAAAGAAACCCAGAGTAGCAAACAGGTTAGATCACAGACCAGCCGCCAAGTTACATGGCGGCTGGCCTTGATCTAACCAGTTTGCATAAGCATGAAGTCGGTTCCAGCACCGTAAGGGTTAATAGATACGTTTCTTATTCAGATTCGTATTATGTAATCAGAAAGGCTTGTCCTTTCAGTTTTGATTGACGCTGTTGCGATGTGCGTTTTCAACTTCGGTTCTAGATCATGTTAACAAGACTCCGGTTTTATTCCATTTCAGTTTGTATTACCTCGTGTGTTGGCCACAGTAATGGTGACTACCAGTCTTGCAATGGTTGTGCTGTCTACGCCACATGCTCAGGCGGCTATATGTACAATGACAGGCCCTGTCCGGCTAGCCTTGTGTGGGATGATACGACAAAGTCATGTGACTATACCTCAACAACATGCGACTAGACTTTGCTGTGACAGAGCCGCTGAACCGGAACGTCGACTTGATATTTCTTTAATATCTTGGAATACAATATACAGTGATGTCTCGTTAATCCGAACACGTCCGTTCCCAACAAAATATCCGGATGGCCGAATCATCCGGACTAATGAAGCAGAGCATGATCTAATACACATTAAGACATAAACGGTCTTCATGCACGTGTATACTTATAATCCTTTAGCAAACGGCAAATTGTCGACCGTTCCAAATTGAAAGAGTTTGCAGACGACATTTCGAAACGTGATGAAATTCAAAAATAATCTTCTGATATGGCAGAAAACATTGTGGGAAAAGGAGAAATTGCTCGTCACGAGCAAATTCTCCTTTACCCACAATGTTTTCAAAAGTCGTCTGCAACAAACTGGTCAAATTATTCCGTTCCCTTACAATTTCGTTCAGATTGCGGGACATCCGGATTATCGGGGTCCGGATTAACGAGGCTTCACTGTATATTTATAAACTTTTGATGTTTGCATTAATCTATGACAACCTTAAACATATCAGAAAAAGTCATTTGATTTTAATAACCAATTCAAGCATTATTAAGAGGGTTATCATTACATGCAAAAGTTGATATATTTTGTATTCCAAGATATTAACGAAATGTCAAATGGGCGTTTAGAAATTCGGTTCAGTGTATTTATTTCAGTTTAGTATATCGACAATTGTGTCTTGAACCAAATTACGTTGTTTAGGATTTCCTCTTATTCCTATAACAAAGACTTTACTCATTAAAACCCATAATTGACTCAACTGTACCAGATGCCTTGGGGAACCAAGGTGATAAGTATTGAACGTTCGAATCCTTTGTCAAAAATAGTTCTACCAAGTATAAAGAAAATTCATTTTCACACGGTTTGTTGCCTGGTGTCTCTTTCAATTGGGACAAGTCACCATTACCCATGTTGAGGAATATTTATTTATTTATTTAGTTCCACTTTAACAGTGATTTGAACAACATGAGTATACAATAGAACAGTTTGCACATACTTATATTTGTAATAAAGTAAATATTATTTACAGGATCATTCACGCTCGGCATGACATAGCTATATATACAGCTACGCACACCGAGGGTAAATGTTCAATGCGTCATACTTTCGACAGAATCATGTTCGAATTGCGTATTAACTGGAGTTCAAACGCATGTACCCTTTTAATAATTTGAATAACAAAATAATAATAATAAAGAAAAGTACAATTTGCAAATACAAACGTTAGTAATTGAGCAATGTTATTTACAGAACCATTTACGCTCAGCATGGCATAGTTATATACACAACTATGCATACTGAGGGTAAATGTTCAATACGTCATACTTTCCTGAAAATGTATAATAGGATCATATTCAAACTGTGTATTAATCAACTAGAGTTCAAACACAAGCACCTTATTAATGTAATGCATACAGAGCTTCGTATAAAGGATTTGTTCATTATTATCTAAACCAAATACAGCAGGCAAATCAGTATCTAATAAATTTCGTACAAACACTTCATTTTGACCATAAAACCTGGTTAAAAAAGATGACATGTTTTCAGATATTTTCGTTTGAATACTTTTCATCAAAAGATTGCGTTCTGGAGAATAGAATTTGCACTCAGATATAAAATGTACTTTTATGTCAGTGTAGTTAGCCTGGCAATGTATGCACGGGCTTGATTTCCTCCTTATGTATTTTGGACTGGCTAAAATGTTCACAGAACTGATCGCATTGGCTATTTCTTGCTTTGTTTTGGCGTTCTTCCACAGCAGTGACGGTCTCCCCGGCACAAGGCAGTAGATATACCTTGTAGGTAGTCAATATATATGCACCATAAATCCTGGGGAAATTCGTCTGTTTACCACCGGATAACACACTTGATTTCATTCCACCCACGGACCAGAGACATAGATAACTATGTCACATCACAATTATATGTTATTTTTACCTTATTTCATTAAAGATTATCATATCAACACATGTGTTTTATATTTCCTCAATCTTTCTACTCGGCAATCCCCTGCTTTATAAGTTTATGTCTGAATAAGGTATTAGTATTTATTGTCCCCTAAAAATGTTAGAAAGAGTAATATGTTTGAAAGTATTGAGATCGATGCGTAAGGGGATAAGTGGACATAATCTTTTTTCCATAAGATTCTGATAATCCGAAAGTTGATGTCGTTATGCATAAATGCCATTTTCGCTGAAATAGGAGAACGTATTGGTATATCAATTCGTGACTTTATCTAATCCACACAGCTTGGAGAAGCACTAAGCATCAAATGATCTCATCAAATCAAAAAGGGAGAAAGGAACATAACAAAAATCATTAAAAGGAGGTAAATATAGTTATATTTCGAGCAGTTAAATGGTAAACAAATACACTATGCCGGCTTCATGTAGAAGACATTGAAATGGTAAATAAACTCATTTAGTCCCATCCTTAATGTAATGTAAGAGTATTTTGAAGGAATATCATGAAATGGCCTTTAATGAACAAATTCTACATATGTTACTATTTTCACCAAATGTTATCCATGCAAAATTTCAATGCAAGACTATAGTTACTCCATCACAAATGTGAAGCACATTCTATAGCCTTGCACTCACCCCCTTATAGTTGTCTGATTATTACAACCAGCAGATATATATATACAACACAGAATTTTCTCAGCAATGTCCTGTGATGACAACAATAATATGTTCATTAATATACAGGTTCTCTTCTCTTCCTCTTCTCTTGAACATCGCAGGAGTTTATGCCTTTGTTTTGTTGATCTGTAGAAGTTCAACCTCGAAGATGAGTGTAGCATTTGGTGGTATAGTGTACATGGTTAAGGAACATAAAAGTAAAGAGACAAAGGAGACATCAAACTAGTTAAAATACCGAATCATTCATATTCAAATGTTCCAGCTATGAAACTGAAAGCAAAGCTACTGAGGATCTACAACAACTTAACTCCAATGACCGGCTGTTCAGAAAAAGAGAGATCTAAAGATTCTTAGCAGGCCAACATTTTACGAAAGGATCATAATCCTAAAATAGGAATTTTGTGATAGAATAAAAAGAAACTACAAAGTATGAAAAACAACATTTTGAGGATACTAACATTAAGGCACTAAAGCGACTTGCCAAAGGTCTCTCCCAAGAAACCAGAGGTGTTGGTTGGGCTCGAACCCAGGACACCCAGAGTACCTTAACCACTGATCCACACAGGACCATTGGTTCACCAGTTCTAGTCTAGCTCCGAAGTATCCTGTAAAGTACTAGCGAGGAAATACCAAGAGCATTGAATGTTTCACTGACTTCCCCAATATGACTGGCATACTGTCGGGGAAAAAACGGCATAAAACCTAAATCCTATGCTCTACCATCAATTCTAAATAAAATCTAAAAGCCTGATCACCTTTCTTGAAGACCAATGTTCAACAGCAATCATAACTACTTGGAGCATTTCCACTACCAGAAAAAAAAATCTTGTTTATAAGCGTATGGTTACAAATTTTGTTGTGTGTCCCTGGCCGATACCACGTTCCCTATGAGTGTCCACATTGAGTAGTACAATGGATATGGAAGTGTTGTGTGTCCCTGGCTGATACCATGTTCCCTATGAGTGTCCACATTGAGTAGTACAATGAATTTGGAAGTGTTGTGTGTCCCTGGCCGATACCATGTTCCCTATGAGTGTCCACATTGAGTAGTACAATGAATATGGAAGTGTTGTGTGTCCCTGGCCGATACCACGTTCCCTATGAGTGTCCACATTGAGTAGTACAATGATATGGAAGTGTTGTGTGTCCCTGGCCGATACCACGTTCCCTATGAGTGTCCACATTGAGTAGTACAATGGATATGGAAGTGTTGTGTATCCCTGGCCGATACCACGTTCCCTATGAGTGTCCACATTGAGTAGTACAATGGATATGGAAGTGTTGTGTGTCCCTGGCCGTTACCACGTTCCCTATGAGTGTCCACATTGAGTAGTACAATGGATATGGAAGTGTTGTGTGTCCCTGGCCGATACCACATTCCCTATGAGTGTCCACATTGAGTAGTACAATGGATATGGAAGTGTTGTGTGTCCCTGGCTGATACCATGTTCCCTATGAGTGTCCACATTGAGAAGTACAATGGATATGGAAGTGTTGTGTGTCCCTGGCTGATACCATGTTCCCTATGAGTGTCCACATTGAGTAGTACAATGGATATGTAAGTGTTGTGTGTCCCTGGCCGATACCATGTTCCCTATGAGTGTCCACATTGAGTAGTACAATGGATATGGAAGTGTTGTGTGTCCCTGGCTGATACCATGTTCCCTATGAGTGTCCACATTGAGTAGTACAATGGATATGGAAGTGTCGTGTGTCCCTGGCCGATACCGTTCCCTATGAGTGTCCACATTGAGTAGTACAATGGATATGGAAGTGTTGTGTGTCCCTGGCTGATACCATGTTCCCTATGAGTGTCCACATTGAGAAGTACAATGGATATGGAAGTGTTGTGTGTCCCTGGCTGATACCATGTTCCCTATGAGTGTCCACATTGAGTAGTACAATGGATATGTAAGTGTTGTGTGTCCCTGGCCGATACCATGTTCCCTATGAGTGTCCACATTGAGTAGTACAATGGATATGGAAGTGTTGTGTGTCCCTGGCTGATACCATGTTCCCTATGAGTGTCCACATTGAGTAGTACAATGGATATGGAAGTGTTGTGTGTCCCTGGCTGATACCATGTTCCCTATGAGTGTCCACATTGAGTAGTACAATGGATATGGAAGTGTTGTGTGTCCCTGGCTGATACCAAGTTCCCTATGAGTGTCCACATTGAGTAGTACAATGGATATGGAGTGTTGTGTGTCCCTGGCTGATACCACGTTCCCTATGAGTGTCCACATTGAGTAGTACAATGGATATGGAAGTGTTGTGTGTCCCTGGCTGATACCACGTTCCCTATGAGTGTCCACATTGAGTAGTACAATGGATATGGAAGTGTTGTGTGTCCCTGGCCGATACCATGTTCCCTATGAGTGTCCACATTGAGTAGTACAATGGATATGGAAGTGTTGTGTGTCCCTGGCCGATACCATGTTCCCTATGAGTGTCCACATTGAGTAGTACAATGGATATGGAAGTGTTGTGTATCCCTGGGCCGTTCCCTATGAGTGTCCACATTGAGTAGTACAATGGATATGGAAGTGTGTGTGTCCCTGGCGATACCATGTTCCCTATGAGTGTCCACATTGAGTAGTACAATGGATATGGAAGTGTTGTGTGTCCCTGGCTGATACCACGTTCCCTATGAGTGTCCACATTGAGTAGTACAATGGATATGGAAGTGTTGTGTGTCCCTGGCTGATACCACGTTCCCTATGAGTGTCCACATTGAGTAGTACAATGGATATGGAAGTGTTGTGTGTCCCTGGCCGATACCATGTTCCCTATGAGTGTCCACATTGAGTAGTACAATGATATGGAAGTGTTGTGTGTCCCTGGCCGATGCCCTATGAGTGTCCACATTGAGTAGTACAATGGATATGGAAGTGTTGTGTATCCCTGGCCGATACCACGTTCCCTATGAGTGTCCACATTGAGTAGTACAATGGATATGGAAGTGTTGTGTGTCCCTGGCCGATACCACGTTCCCTATGAGTGTCCACATTGAGTAGTACAATGGATATGGAAGTGTTGTGTGTCCCTGGCCGATACCATGTTCCCTATGAGTGTCCACATTGAGTAGTACAATGGATATGGAAGTGTTGTGTGTCCCTGGCCGATACCACGTTCCCTATGAGTGTCCACATTGAGTAGTACAATGGATATGGAAGTGTTGTGTGTCCCTGGCTGATACCATGTTCCCTATGAGTGTCCACATTGAGTAGTACAATGGATATGGAAGTGTTGTGTGTCCCTGGCCGATACCATGTTCCCTATGAGTGTCCACATTGAGTAGTACAATGGATATGGAAGTGTTGTGTGTCCCTGGCCGATACCACGTTCCCTATGAGTGTCCACATTGAGTAGTACAATGGATATGGAAGTGTTGAAAACCATTAGTATTGGTCGGTAACTCATACATACTGGGGAAGTTATAGGTTGTGATATATTTTTGTTTACTTCATCAAATGAGCTGACTGTTCACATTATGCATTTGACATTTTCGTTTGAAAAGGAAAGTACAGCAAAAAGCAATATGTCGGCTTCCATATTATGAAAGAGGTGTTTTCAATGGATAGACCTGATAAATTGAGATTGGTACACTGGACACCATTAGTGGTGTAAACTGTGTCAGCCTCAGGACACAAGGGTCATGGGTTCAAATCCTGTGAGTAGCCATATCTGCAGCACTGCCGTCCGACCTTTCATTAATTCATATTTGTCACAAGTTATGTATCCAGGAAGTAAAACCATGAGTGATTTACCAGTGTTGTAAGAACTTGTTTCACAATTGATGTATAATAAATAAGTTTAAACCAAAAGGATATACTCCTCCTGCACCTGCGGCCCCATACCCGTAATCTGGAGTTATGGTCAGCTTGGATTTCTCACCAAGTTTCATCTGAAAGAGCAAAAAACTTTTCATAAATAATTTATTACAGGTTACCCTTAGAATGTTGGGTTATTTTCTAAAAAAGATTTTTGTGTCATCTGCTTTCCAAAATTTTAAATATGTGCTTAATTTTGATGACAGGCCAGCTGCCAATTCACTTGGTGGCTTGCCTGGATCTAGCCTGTTTGCATAAACATGAGATGTATTCCAGCACGATAAGGGTTAAAAAGCCACTTATCTATATGTAACACTATGGATGCATTAATTAACTAGTGTAAAGCCATGTATCAAAATAACTTTTTTTTTCTTGATATTGGTCCTCAAATATAGAAAATAATTTTGAAACCACTAGCTGCCAATATAGATTTTTCATTGTGAAAAAAACAAATAAACATGTACAGAAATCCTTATGTTTAGAGGCAACTTTTCTTAATTATTCTATTTTCACATCATTCATAAAGCAACCTCTAAAAAAATAGCTAAAATCCAAACTTAGAGTAGTGTAATATAATTAAGAATACCTGCTCATATTCTGAGCAACACACTTTTCTCTGATACTTGTAAGAATCAGCTCATAATGGCTTTAAAATGTTTAAATTGTTTGTAATCAAACATATATTATGCCAGTCTTTCTTGGAACACATTAAAATTCAACCATCTTCCAATGGACCCTGCATTTACATGTATTTATAGTTTTATATAAATGATCTTGAACTCTCCAAATCTTTTCATATGGTTAAAAGCACTTACCCCTAAAACACCCTCGTCCCAACCTAAGAAAAAGAGAAACACATAGAATAATGAACAAAAATCATTGCAACATCTAACCCTTAAAATGCTGTCTAAATTTTTTTTTTATGTTGTCTGCTTTCTAAAACCTTAAATATCTGCTCAATTTTGATCAGGAAAAATACTCAGTGTAGCAAGCAGGTGGGATCACAGGCCAGCCACCAATTTACTTGGCAGCTGGCCTGGATCCAACCTGTTTGCATAAGCATGAAGTTGGTTCCAGCACTATAAGGGTTAAATAACTTCTTTGAAACATGAGCTGCTGTTGGTCGTAGGTGCTTGACTTCTAGTTTTTAAACTTCGTTTGAAGCTTTTACCATTCATACTTTAATTAATGTTTGTATGCATTTAGTGTCTATTCTAGAAATCCAAAAGAAGGGGGGAAATTTGCCCTTCACTTTGAAAATAAGGGGGGATTTTTTTAAATTAGGGGCGCGAATAACTACGAATCCTTGTGGTACTGTCTATTGATGCCGGAAACTCAGTTAACAGTCAATGCCTATTCTTATCATATTAATAATCATATGTCAGCAACAAAAGATGATCAAATGGGTTCAGCCGTTGTCCTCTTCATCGACAATCCTTGATCAAGGACGTCTGTAGTATGTAAACAAAGTGTTTCCCGGAAGATTTACCTCCCTTGCTAAATTAAGACAAAATATGTCGCATTGATTATTTAACCATAATTGTTTGTCAAGACGGCTCCTTATTTTTTACTTAACCATATCGGAAAACTAACCCTCTTGATTTCGAGCATTCTGTCACAAATGTCATATTTTAACAGCTGAGCCAATTTCTACAATCAAAATGTTTAATAGTTATATGAAAATTAGATGCGCGATTTTCTCGCATGCATGTGGAAAATGTGCACTATCTTTGAAAAAAAAAGGCGATTCTGGCAATCCTGTGGTCTAGAATAGACACTGTGCATTCCTGACATAAATAATTAATAAGCCTAATAAAGGGTAGACAAGTTGTGTGACCGACTGATAGACAGGAGTAAATCAAAATATCTCTACAAGCAATTACTCCTTTTGCCGAAATGCTTTTTCTATCTATTCACATAGCATAACAGCAGAACTTTTAGTTTTTTTTAGGGATGGGAACGAATATTCGAATAGCGGGTCGAATATTCGAATAGCAAAATAGTATTCGAATATTCGTATTCGATGTTTTTACAACGTATGTCACACAGTTAAACACCTGTGACAAATTACCACATCTTTTGACAGTTTGCAAAACGATTAATTCCTAAGTGTGAAAATAGTCGATTTTAAGCCGCGAAATCTTACACCTTAATGATTTGCACTTGCTCCTTATTATCCTTATTATCCAAAACAAGTCAATCACGCTAATTGACAAGTGTCAGTGTCAACCAATCACGTAACTTGTTTGTCGTGAAATTAAACAATTACTCTTTCAATAACCAATCATAATCATGATTGCATATGCACGAAGACCAATCAAATAATGTGTTAGAAAGTATATTTTTCTTCAGAATAATTTGTCAAACTTATCTTCATTCTAATTTCTACATCTATTCGATAAACATCACAATGTCTCCATCACGTGTCTGGAATTACTTTACTCGTTCTGCCGACAAGTCGAAGGCGACCTGTAACCTGTGTAACCAGGACTTTGTATTCAAGAATACAACATCCAACCTACTGAATCACTTGAATGGCAAGCATCATCCGTTTTGATAAAAAAATAAATAATGGTTATTACTGCTTTAATATTGCATGCACGTACATGTATACAGATATCGCTATACACAAAAGGTTTGAACAGAGGACTAGTGTACTAGTATTCGGACATGCAGACATTCGGACATCAAAACGAATTCTAAAATCGAATATTCGAATATATTCGAATAGTTCTAGTCGAATATTCGAATAGTGATTTCACTATTCGTTCCCATCCCTAGTTTTTTTATATGTTTACAAAGCTTTTCTGAAGGGGTCCGATTTAAAATAAAAATGTGTCGCCTGCAGGTGGTAAATAGTTAATAAGTGATTAATTAGAATGGTGGCTGCCTACATCAATTTTTAATAATCATGAATGAAAAAGAAAACCCACTAAATGAGGTACTTACCCTTGATTACTTCTCCTTTCCCAATTGTGAAGGAAAAGGGTTTCTTCCTATCGACAGAGCTGTCAAACTTTTTACCATTTTCAAGTGTTCCTGAAAAGTATCAAATAAATCAATGTATTGTTCATAAATTCAGAAAAAGTATTGTTCACTCAAATCTTGTAAATCTAAATCTTACTACATAACGACTCTTACAGTTACTACAGTTTTTCAACCTAAATGCAAATCAAAATATTGTTTTTTAAGTTTTTGATATGCGTCTGTATAGTAGTCTTTTCTACCTTCAAAGCTTTTTGCTGCCAGGATTCATTCCTGCCTTCTTCATGAATAGATATGCATCAGGAATATTGAGATCCTTTTTAGGCCAAAAAGTTGAAAGCTTTTGCTTAAGACACCAGCTAGCCTTTGGTAATGGCTTACCTATCAGAAAATGCATTACATCACCCTCTGATATCTCTGAAAAACATCCTCATGTACAGTACATGAAATCATTATAGTAAGTTTTAAATCTGAATTTATTGTTACACCATCCAAGCATCTTTAACCTTTCTATGAAATAATTTTTAAATCAGTCATGAACATTTTTAAAGATCTCATCAGATGACTGTTATATGGACCTATGTTTTTATAAATATTTCCACCCAATGACAAATTCTGAGACATGATGAAAAATGCTGATATTTCAACCTTTTAATTTTGAGCAGTATTTCTTTATAAACCATTAAAAATGAAGCTACGGGATCAAGTATCAAGAAAAAAAACAAAATAATGTAAAATATCATCAAAGTACTGCTATGCTGCCATTGATAACTTTTTGTCATAGAAATCCTTGTATAAAAAAAGTAGAAATCATCCCCTTACCTGTATAGTGCATGACAAGTTTATCCCCCTTCTTAGGACGAGGAGCTGTAAAAGAACAATTTAATAAGCCATCATTGTTGATTAAAATGAAGGAGATATGACTTTTGAGTATACAAGTACCTCATTTTTACTGTCATTTATAGAAGGACATTACACTGTAGATAGTTCCAGTAAAAAAAATTTTATGTGCCTAAATATTATACTGGGTATACCAAATACTGTTGGCCTAAGAAGCAAATTTCGAGTATATTAATTCAAACCCTATATATTTAAATATTGTAAGGTTAATATGAATATTCATTCGTATTTTTGATAATAACTATCATAAATAAGTAAAATAAACTGGTTGTTACCGGACAAAATAGATTTTAAGTTTGCAATGTTGAGGCTAAAAAAAGACACAGAAACTCCCAATTACTGATGATTGTATAAATTCACCTTGTTGATCTGTCTGGAAAAAAAGCTAAGTGGTCAATTTGTTCTCCGCCATATCATTTGAAACATTTTTTGGCAAATTTGTTCATTAAATTATTACTACACATAAATCAAAATTAAAATCAGATAAAGAAATCCACCTTGAAAATAAACATTTCCCTGTCTTTATCATAAATACTTTGTAATACTGTTATTCATCCTTTAAAAAGACATTGTGCAATGGTCCTTGAAAACAACAAACTCATCGCAGCGGCAGTTATCTGATCGGTGGGTGCATGTGCCAGAAATCTGGATATTTTTGGAATCGTCGGTAATACATATACGACGGTAATAGGTATACGCACCATATAAAATTGTGTGTTAAGGTTGGGGCACCCAACGTAAATGTAACGATAAACAATTTCATATTTGATTCATAAATGGCCAAAAGAAAAATAAGGGAACATGCACGTCGAACTTGTAGCTGTCCGGCACCCGGTCTTGTCCGAAGTACTACACAATAGCAACATGCCTTTTTAATTCCAAGACCTGCGCAGGCCGTACGAGAAATGTGTGTATTTAGTCGATTCAATTTTACCTCCCTCCTTCCCTTCCGTCAAGATTTCTCTCATGACACCCATTGTTTCAATAGATTTAATGGTCTCGTGAAAAACGAAAAATATTGGAGTTCCGGCAACGGCGAATAGTTTTGAAAGGAACGATAACTCCAGAGAACCCGAGATTTCGTGTAACGCAATACCCCAGGACACATTTATACACACAATTATATGGTAATCAAGCATACTTGTAAGTTTCTAACCCTTTTTGCGTTTATCTTTAAGATAGGTTATTGTCAAGAAACTTACCAAGATATAAGAATTCAATCGGACAATTGAATTATTAGGATTTGACGAAATGATTTGACAACAAGACTTGTTCTACCAGATTACATTCAGAAAATTCCAAACCCTTGAGTGACGTCTAGTTATTACAATGGCGGAATTTTATTTGCGCGAATAAATTGTATGTTCGTTTTTATACCCCCTTAAATATGTTTGACGCACACACAGAGAAATACTTTTAAGGAAATCCTTCTCTTCTTACGAATATCGAGCTAGATACTCCACATTATGAACATGCGTCAATGTTTGACCTCTGCATACATATGTGTGCTTGTACAGCGCATAGGGCTTAGATACTCATACCGAAGATGTAAATAGACTTATCTATTCTGAAAAATTGCAGATTCCTAGTGTGGGTGCAGATCTTTCTTTTGGTGAGTATAAGATAAACATATCGAAATAAATATATCGCACGGAACGCGTTTGACTATTCGAACTACAATTAAAACGGTTACCTTCATATCGTTAGAGATCAAATAAAACCGAATAAAACCGAAAACGCATCAACCTCCGTACAGAGTATACCAGAGGCATACAATCATTAGACTGTTGTGATCACAATCACATGTGGGACGGGAATTTCAAAATGCAAGTGTAACAGAAAATCTGTCGACCTGGTGGAAAGACGATTGAATAATGCAACATGTTATTAGTTCCAAGCGCTTCATTCCCCCTGTCACAAAGAAGAGGAACGCACGTCTACATGTATAAATAATTAACGCCGCGTGTTTGACAATGAATAATCATGACAGTCCGTCTACTTATAAATCATGAATTCTAAATAGTTGTAGTTTTAATAAGTTTCTGACACGGGTCCCATATGGGTCATCTTCGTTCGTGCCGTACCAACATGTTTCAGTTTCGTAAAGGCTTTCATGGATGAACCAGTACTACACTAAGGCTCTGAAGTGACCTGCCAAAGGCCACCCCTACGAAACCAGAGGTCTCGGTGGGGCTCGAGCGCGGGTGACCCGAGATCTGAGTCAACCACTATGTCATGTAATACTTTAAAGTATTTCCGGTTGGCATACGGAATACCAATGGTTCTAATCAGCTTAACTAGGTACATGTATTATTGGTAGGTAAGATTTGGATATGGGCCCACGTGGGTTCATGTTTCCACCTTTAACCCTTAGAACTCTGGGTAATTTTCTGAAAATAGATTCTGGTGTCGTCTGCTATCCCGAACCTTAAATATCTGATGAAGAAAAACACTAAGGGTAGCAAACAGGTTAGATCACAGGCCAGTCGCCAATTTACTTGGCGACTGGCCTGGATCGTACCTGTTTGCATAAGGATACAGTCGATTCCAACACTATAAGGGTTAAGCAGTAACAACCTGTGATCCCCAACGGTGGATGGAACCCATACGTGCTTACGTTTTTAAGGGACACAACCCTTGCTCTCTTTGTTCATTTAATTACTCAGTTATTTCCCTTGCATATATTATTTCCTGACCTCCAACGTATTTAGTTTGTAACATCAGTGTGAAGCAAGTACCAATGCATTTTAATAATCCCTTTCCGTTCCTCTTCTTCGATACACAACCAGTACCTTCACCGAATGTAAATTAATGAAAGGTAACATACTAGTTATAGGCCTTTCTCTTCTCACGGACACATGATCATCGTGTATGAAGAGTAACGCACTCTACCCCTCTTAGTTATTTCTTTACCCTTTGAATGCTGTGTAATTTATTTTAAATACATGTAGGTTTTTGTTTCGTCTGATTCCCCAAACCTTAAATAACTGCTTAATTTTGTTGAGGAAAGATACTCAGAGAAAGAAACAGCTTATATCACAGGCCAGCCGCCGAGTTAATTGGCGGCTGGCCTGTGACATAACACATTACTTCCTAGGTTAATGATACAACATGTATATATAATCCAAACCTTGAGTTATTGTATAGTTAAGTGTCGCATTAACAGTTTTCTTTTTATTTCAGCTTTCCATTGATTCATATTCAGTTCAATTTGTCCACTACAAAAGTCCCATTGTCGGATGTATAATGAACATCCATTCGTGTTAAGCAGCCAACCTGTCTTAAACAGCCAATTTTCTCAGTTCCATAGGATGTCTTCTTAACACAAGATTGGCTGCACAATGTATATTAATCTAGGCAAGTTCTCTGAATTGTATTATTAAAGGAAAAAAACATGAAACCAGCTGCGTCGCTGGGCTTGTACCTGGGACCTCGGATTAAACGTCAAGCACCCAGAAAACTATTCCATTTACGGAAAATATTTGCGCAAGTCAAAACTGATAAACAGGTATAGTAAAACACGTAACGTAACAAGTAACGAAAACAATATTGCAATGTGACATGTCATTGGAAGCGTCTCGGAGAGACGATTCCATTGATGTGTTACGTTGCAATATTGCTTTGCCCAATACTGAAGTAAGAGGAATTGTTGTTTTAGACTTACGCAAATCTTAAGCGTAAACTGTTCAGTAAAACGGCACCCAGGTCAACAATTTGGCGGTTGAATTATGAAGAAGAAGACTCATTCTTCTTTCGTTTTACGGTCGGTTAAGTCTTTATCAAACGCCACATTTTCGACTCTCCCAAAATGAATGTGCAGACGACATTTCAAATGTGATGAAATTGATAGATAATCTTTTGATAGGGCAGAAAACATTGTGGGGATAGGGTAATTGCTCGTCGAGAGCAATTTCTCCGTTTCCCACAATATTTTCAAGAGTTGTCTACAACAAACTGGTCAAATGTCGTTATTGTTTGGTAATGGGTAAAACGCGCCATTTTCTCCGAGCGCTATTATTAGATTTCATTCGATACGGCCACGCTAGGCAAGTCCCGAGTCATTCATTCACTGTAGCAGCTGGGCTCGATAATATTGTTTAAAATCTCGCTTTATAAACAACGTTGGCTTTAAACTGTAACACAGACGTAGTGAACGGACGGATAAATGAAGTAGTGGAAGTACATATATCCTGTGGATGTTGATTAATATTAAAAACAGTAACGAGACATTTCGGAGTGAAATATAATAGAGAGGTGGTTTATAAAATAGACTTGCGTATTGATTGATTTTTTTCGTGCATCTTAATTTGAGGACATACATGATGTTGATCCTTAAGGCGGTTTGGATATTCTTTGTGTCATTCGCTGTTTCGGGTATGTAGAATTTATATATTATTGCATTCAAATGCTTGAAATGGTTTATTAAATTGTTCGTCTTCCTATAGGTTCGTTTCTCTCTCTCTCTCTCTCTCTCTCTCTCTCTCTCTCTCTCTCTCTCTCTCTCTCTCTCTCTCTCTCTCTCTCTCTCTCTCTCTCTCTCTCTCTCTCTCTCTCTCTCTCTCTCTCTCTCTCTCTCTCTCTCTCTCTCTCTCTCTCTCTCTCTCTCTCTCCCTCCCTCTCTCTCTCTCTCTCTCTCTCTCTCTCTCTCTCTCTCTCTCTCTCTCTCTCTCTCTCTCTCTCCATTCTCTTTTTCCCACTTACCAAACGCCGACTCCTATCTTACATTTAAAGAGTTTGCAGACGAAATTTCAAAATGGGTTGAAATTAAAAAATAATTTTCTTATAGTGCAGAAAACATTGTGGGAAATAGAGATATAGCTCGTTAAGATCAATTTCTCCTTAACTCACAATGTTTTCAAGAGTCGTCAGCAATACACTGGTCAAATGTCGTTATTGTTTGGTAATGTGCAAAAATGAAGGTGTGAGTTTGCATCATGAGACCTCCTTAACACCTCGATCTTAACTTATACAACCTACATGTACACGGTTGTCGTATTTCCGTATTGACAAGTTACGCTGGTAGTAGTATAATAATCAAATAGTATAGTATCCGAAGTTTTGATCATATCACAGTGATCCGTAATAAACGAACTAACCCTTTACCGACCAAACAAGTCCGGATATTTGTTGATTTGCAGCAGACAACCTTTGAAATTATTGAGGGCTACAGCAGAAACTGCTCGTATGCAAACAAGCATTTTTAGCTATATTCCGCCGTAATTTTAATCTGATTACTGTTTTATCAGTACATTTTATCACAACACAATTTGTCGTCTGTAATCATTATAGCAGCGACGAAATACATTGTCTTTATGTGGATCATAAACTCGAAATTCAAGAGTTGCGATATAGTTCCAAAAATCATATGCAATATGACTGTACTATCGTTTCAAGACTAAAACACAAAAAATAGCATAAAAAAACACATGAAAGGATCATTGTACAATAAGACTTTCAAAGGATCTCAAATAAAAAGATTTATATAAAGAATAAGATTGATATATGATAAATAACATAGAAAAAGTTCAATAATACTTCAAATATGGAGATAATTAAGAGACGATACATTAGTATAATTTAGCATTGTAATCATTCAAAGAACATTAAAAGATTGGTAACATCTTTTAAAATGATTTGAGGGAGCATGGTAAAAGACCCTGATGTCGCAGAACGATAATTCTCGAAGTTTGCGAACACTATTTCTCGAAGCTATCCGAACACTGATTTCCGGTTGTGATGGAATGTGCGCGGTCATACGTCTTTACGGCGACCGATCATCGACATCTCGCCTGAATGAGTGCCTCGCCCGGCTTTAATTGAATTTTAATGTCGACTGCCCTTTCACTTGGCGGTAGTTACGAAATTTGATATCTCTCCTCATTAGCCCGTCCATTCTAGCCTGAGTTATGTGTGTGTTTTGGAGGGCAGCCTAAACATTCTTGGTAAGTTCTAACGTCACGTCAACAGTTATTTACATATATAACGGATGTCTTGGGATTCACACCAGTAATATCATGGCTCTGACGAATCTGGTCAAAGAACACTTCATCACCATCGAACCACGTAGGACAAACGGAGTAAAGAATCCTCTATTAAGTTAAATAAAAACGACCAAATGAGATGATAAAGTTACCGATACTTAACCTTTTTGCAGGGTGACTGGTAAAATCACAGTCCAGCCGCCAATTATCTTGGCTGCTGGCCTGGATTTAACCTGTTTGCATTAGCATGAAGTCGGTTCCAGTACCATAAGGGTTGAATTATTTATTCTGTATGGGATGTTTTGGAGAACAACGATAAATCGGTTACTTAATCTCTACTATTTTTTCCAAGACATGTTAGGCTACATGTAATAATTAGAGTGACAGGTATAGGCAAAAAGATAAGAAAAAATAAAGATGACAAAAAAAGAAAAACGTCTTTTTTATAATGAAAAAGGTCAAACAGACATTTCGTGACAGTATGGATGTATATGTGGTTTTTGTGGTTATGGGTCGATATCTACAGACGTAAGAGTGGGAGGGAGTTGTTTGAATATTGTAAATAAATATTTTTTTGATTACCGTATTGCCAAATAAAGAATTCTTACACACACCTACATTGTATACATGTAAATATCAGTAAAATATTGTATTGATCGATGTATTATACCGCAAACGAGACCCAGGGCCAGACTCAACGATGTTTGATCGTGAGGGGCAATCGTAACTATTCGGGTATCTCCGAGAGCTGAGAAATAAAATAAATGTTCATTGCTTTCATTGGATAAACCCGATGAGTTCAGATTGCGTGAGGGGGTTACACCAAAAGCGATCAATGTCATTTCTTGTTTTTAACCCCATAATGCTCGGCTGTCCCAAATTCGAAACAATCATAGGCGCCATTTCTGCAGCTTGAAAAGCCTTTTCTCAATCATGGAAATACAGTGAAGTTCTGTTTAAGGTTGCATACCCATAACCCACCATTTGAATATCTTCTTTTCGTCGGATTACGTCGGTCACTCCCGGTATACATCGGTCGGTGCCGGAGCTACATGTAATCGCTTTACACCGAATAGTTCCGGCCCGTCCGAAAATAACCGAGAACGACTGAAGTGTGAATAAATATCGAAATAATTGAAAGGAATTATGGGTATTACCTTAAGCTCCTCTCTAGGGCTCGTGTTTGACTTTATAATGCATTTGGTATTGGATTACCGCTGCCTCTGGGCACATTCTTGTCTGGCAATTGTAGTAACTGGCTGGCAACATAGGTCGACCTAACCCTTGTGGTTCTTATTGGTTACCATTGAACAAGGATTAGATGATTTGTATGCCCCTGATAACACGCATTTGTTATACCATGTCACAAGTTATTGTTCGAGTTAGTGCAATAAATGTTGCAGTGTGATGTTTTAATCCGTGAAGTATTCCCGACTCCGAAATAAACTCAATAAATCAAGCTACGATTGGCTGATATTCAAACGCTAAGAAATCGAAATCATAGGATTCGTTGTAGAATCATAGTCATATATATTCGTTCATATCACCCAGTCATATCACCCAGTCATATCACCCAGTCATATCACCCAGTCATATCACCCAGTCATATCACCCAGTCATATCACCCAGTCATATCACCCAGTCATATCACCCAGTCATATCACCCAGTCATATCACCCAGTCATATCACCCAGTCATATCACCCAGTCATATCACCCAGTCATATCACCCAGTCATATCACCCAGTCATATCACCCAGTCATATCACCCAGTCATATCACCCAGTCTTATCACCAGTCATATCACCCAGTCATATCACCCAGTCATATCACCCAGTCATATCACCCAGTCATATCACCCAGTCATATCACCCAGTCATATCACCCAGTCATATCACCCAGTCATATCACCCAGTCATATCACCCAGTCATATCACCCAGTCATATCACCCAGTCATATCACCCAGTCATATCACCCAGTCATATCACCCAGTCATATCACCCAGTCATATCACCCAGTCATATCACCCAGTCATATCACCCAGTCATATCACCCAGTCATATCACCCAGTCATATCACCCAGTCATATCACCCAGTCATATCACCCAGTCTTATCACCTAGTCATATCACCCAGTCATATCACCCAGTCATATCACCCAGTCATATCACCCAGTCATCGCATACTGGACAAACACATCTTCATCCTAGGACATTATTGGCTGATATGTAAGATTCTTGCAATGAATCGTTAAGAATAATGTTCTCTTTGCTCGAGTCTGACAAACTACTTGTGATGAATCGTTAAGAATAATGATATCTTTACTCGAATCTGACAAACTACTTGTGATGAATCGTTAAGAATAATAATATCTTTACTCGAGTCTGACAAACTACTTGTGATGAATCGTTAAGAATAATGATATCTTTACTCGAGTCTGACAAACTACTTGTGACGAATCGTTAAGAATAATGATGTCTTTACTCGAGTCTGACAAACTACTTGTAATGAATCGTTAAGAATAATGATATCTTTACTCGAGTCTGACAAACTACTTGTGATGAATCGTTAAGAATAATGATATATTTACTCGAGTCTGACAAACTACTTGTGATGAATCGTTAAGAATAATGATATATTTACTCGAGTCTGACAAACTACTTGTGATGAATCGTTAAGAATAATGATGTCTTTACTCGAGTCTGACAAACTAATTGTGATGAATCGTTAAGAATAATGATGTCTTTACTCGAGTCTGACAAACTACTTGTGATGAATCGTTAAGAATAATGATGTCTTTACTCGAGTCTGACAAACTACTTGTGATAAATCGTTAAGAATAATGATATCTTTACTCGAGTCTGACAAACTACTTGTGACGAATCGTTAGGAATAATGATATCTTTACTCGAGTCTGACAAACTACTTGTGATAAATCGTTAAGAATAATGATATCTTTACTCGAGTCTGACAAACTACTTGTGATGAATCGTTGAGAATAATGATATCTTTACTCGAGTCTGACAAACTACTTGTGATCAATCGTTAAGAATAATGATATCTTTACTCGAGTCTGACAAACTACTCGTGATGAATCGTTAAGAATAATGATATCTTTACTCGAGTCTGACAAACTACTTGTGATGAATCGTTAAGAATAATAATATCTCTACTCGAGTCTGACAAACTGCTTGCCTCGAACATTTTGGGAGAGTGGAGATATTATGGGTGACTTGCAGACACAACCCTGAAATAAAGAGGAAATAATCATTTCAAACCTATAACTTAAAGGCCCATTTAAAGCTATGTTTTGATAAAAACAAAGGAAAGATTTAATTCTAATGCTCGATAATGTGACCACTACTTTCTAACGAGTGGGTTCAACACACAGACGTATTTGTTTTGTCAGAATCTAATGTCTGTACGTATATCGCTATGACTTAATCATAGGAACAGAATGTTTTATAGGGATGATATATCTGTCTTTATAAGTCTAACGTTTAATTAAACATTATATTAACGTATGAATTAACTAAAGTGTATACGTTTTTCTCGTGTCTTTACGGAATATATAATTATGTGTTGCCTGTAAGGCATATAGCAAATAACAACAAGAAGACATTGCTCGATCCGAAACATATTCTGTTTGTACATTGCTTTTTCTCTTTATCTTTTTTCAACATGAAGTATTCTTAAACTTACAAAATTTTATCCACCAGCTTCTGTTATAGATCGAATGACCCAGACGTAGATAATTCATTCTACACGTAGCCCAGTTTCAGCTCGGGTCATCCGAGTAAGCTGATCTTAATGTTTGTATTCGGACACATCCCAAAAGTATGTGTTGGTGGGGTAATGGGTTGAAATAATACAATAGGTCATCCTCATCACCCAGTCAAGTCCTTCCTGAAGCTATTACCACCTTTAACCAATGGCCTGGCAATAACCTTTGTAACGTTGTTTATCTAACTCATTGTCCTGTAATGTAATTTGATATGTGTCAAGATCGAAAGCTCCACTGGACAACACCTGGGAACATCTAAGAATATTGCATAATTGAAATTTTAAAAAAAGAAAGATCGGTATAAAAAACCTGTCAATCTTTCTTTTCTTTTGTATCAATGATTCAATGATTCAAAAATTCACTCATAATGAATGTGATGACATGAGTATGAATCGCATTAAACGGTATCTAAACAATTGGTCAGGTTAGAATATGCACCTTTCTTATAGAAGATACTAGGTAATAGTTTCCCTCTCTAACAGACAAACCTTTAGGAAAGAACTGGTTAATGAGTCATAGGAACATATTTTTCCCTTTGCCAGATGCCTTCCTAATGCATGGAAATGTAAAGCAGTTATCGGTATGTCAGTAATATAAGACATGAAACATAATCAGCGCATGACCTCTTATTCAATTCATTAAAATCCAATCCAATAATCGTTTGAAGCCATGTTGGTATTTGTATAACCCTTTCCCAAACAACAAATTTTCGACTGTCCCGATTTGAAAGAGTTTGCAGACGACATTTCAAAATGTGATGAAATTGGAAAATAATCTTCCAATAGGCCAGAAAACATTGTGGGAAAAGGAAAAATTGCGAGCAATTTCTCCTTTTCCCACAATGTTTTCTAAAGTCGTCTGCAACAAATTGGTCAAATATCGTTACTGTTTGGGAAAGGGTTAAAGAGTTATTATTATATCAGTAATATACGAAAGGAAGCATGACAGGAGCATTAAGCCACTGACTTAAAACTGGCGTAAAACCGTTATCCAATCCATTACATCCCAATCTTATAATTATTTGAAGCCAAGTGAGTGTTTGTATAAGCCTTTTCACAACGCATGATATGAGAAGGGTTTCTGGGGACTTTTTCGTCTTTTTTCCGCAATGATTCCCGAACAGAACATGCAAGTATTTCAAACTACGATCACAAGAAGTTATTTCCCTACTGTATAATCAATGGTAAGGCAGAGAACATTTCTGATTAATATTGATGAACACCTTCAACGCCTTCTGTTTTTAAAATATATTAATTTAACAAAATGCATGCGGTGTAGATCTTACACAATGTAAAAACTGCGCCATAGTCTAGCTTACTCAATTTGTAATTCAAATTACATCGTCTACAGATGCAATTTCAAATGTTTATGTCCAACCTTCTATTGTCAGAACACGACAGTTTGTTTGAAGCACGTCTACAACCCTTTCTCTGTGTGTTTTACAGCGGCAACACTCAAGTCGGTTATCGAATGATAAAGCATGTACATGTATACATAAAACTAAGGCAATGTTGATAATCAATCAATAATCGAAGTTGTAGCAGAATTATAAATAAGTGTCATTTAGTTAAAATGTTTAAAAGTTTAAACTATAACAGTTATTTCATTAACGGTGTGCGACTGTGATGAGACTTTACCACATCTCCATGATAATAATGGCCGATCCAGGGTATTTATCTCGAGCCCTCATTCTTATACGACATTGCTACCGACCAGACCATTTACCCTTTCCCAAACAACAAATTTTCGACTGTCCCAAATTGAAAGAGTTTGCAGACGACATTTCAAAAGTGATGAAATTGAACAACATTCTTCGGAAAAAGAAGAAAACATTGTGGGAAAAGGAGAAATTGTTCGTTACGTTGCTTTGTTAAGTTTAAACACAGTCAGACAAATGTTTTACTTGGGACGTGGTAAACAGATCTATGGCGACTGAGGGGAATGAATTTTGAGAATGCAAATGTTGTGGTGCCGAATTTCTCATTTTTCTCTCACGTGTTTTCCCATACGGAGCTGTCAGTTTTGATTATTTATTCAATTACATGTTTATTTCGAGAGAAATGTCTAACAATATGTCGTTTTGCTATTTATAAGGACTGGAAACACTTTGCATTGAATCCATGGCATGTAGATAAATTATCACGTGGTTTGTCCTTGCCAACAACTGCATGAAAAATAAGACGAATAGTTTAAGCGAAATCATGAAATGTATCTTCTTCAGCTCCTTAAAAATAAGAAAATGTCCTTTATATCCAGACCGCCGAGTAGGTCTTCATGCCAAAGCATTCCTTTAAAACACTATGTCAAACTAAAGACAAGAAATGCATTGTTACAATAGACGGGGTATCTTGAGATGTGCAAATAATATCGCTTTTTAATTTTGAACTGGAATGTTTATCACCACACTTTACAGTTGCGTATTATCCTTTGAAGTTGGACCAACCACTTCATTATATCACACGAGCTTTAGTTGGACAAGGAGCATGTATAGAAATTTCTCATTTTTATGTCATTGAAGGACTTCTTTATAACCAAATGTCTTATATGGTTTTTTTTTGTCAAATCTTAATGTGCCTGCAATGTATATCATTATGTTTTACACTGTGGCAGTCTTTAGTAATTCCATACAGAATTGTCATGATCTTAAATTAAAGCATTGCTTGCGATTATAAATGGGTTTAAATGTACGTAAAAACACAATACAAACATGTTAAAAGCATGCTACTAATTTAACTTAAGTAGAGACCTGAAAATGTCCCCTTCCCATCCCCCGACGCAGAATGAATATTAACGTATGTTGGGTTTGTTTTGTTTACTCTTGTACATTTACTTTAAACGAAACTCTTAACACAGAGTGTAAAGTATGATAAACACACAAAACGCATTGTACATTTCATGTTTTACACACCTGTGTAAATAAATATTTGTTTAGACGGTTTACAAGGTGCATATAAAATCTTTCAATCTATTTATCAGGGGTACATATATGTTTACTGCTGAATAAACTGTTGTTTCCCTTAGAATGCTGGGTAATTTTTTTAAAAATCGTTTTGTTGTGTCGTTTGCTTTTCCAAAATGAGAAAGGGTACTCAGAGTTTCAAACACGTTAGATTTCAGACCAGCCACGAATTTATTTTGCGGCTGGCCTTGATCAAACCTGTTTGTATAAGTATGTAGTTGGTTCCAGCACTATAATGGTTAAGCAACAAAGACAACCAAAAACACTGCGTTTACTCATCCGGATGGGAATGTTCAATTTATGCTTTATTACTTGGATTGTCCCTCCCAATATCATAAGACATTCGCTGCAGTCAACATGAAAATCAAATAGATAAATGGGAATGATATATATGCATTAATACATAGCTCCAATAGCGTTCCAGAGAATATGTGTTTCACCTTAGAATCATTCTTAACCCTAAACTGTTTGTACTCAATAGAAACGTTTCAATGAGTCGATTCTAGCGAGTACCAATACTATAGGGTTGTTGATTAATTTTCCAATTTCTGCATAAATATATAATACATAAATACCACTCCTTACCTACACTACCACCTTAGTTTTAATTGATTGACATTGAAACCAAAGGCGCAGAAGGGATAATTTGCGCGTTATGAACATAGCCTTCTAGTTTTTTGGTTATTTTAATAACGTATTGTTTTCATGAGTTAGGTGTCGTGTGTTTTAAGGATGACTTAACCTCGACTGAATACCATCCTTGAAACGCCATCAATGCCGAATTGAAAGAAATAAGTGCAGATTACAAGTGCTTAAGAATGTGATCACATTGATTTAGTCATATAGAAACTATTGACACTAGAGGATAACTTGATTCAATATCGTATCGGCGGTTTTATGTCACGTCCATTTTGTATTAGCTCATTCAGTTTAGTAAACTTATTTATTTTAGATCGATTGTCAAACAAGGTCTTACAACTTAGATTAATCACTCTTGATTCTGATTCCTGATACATACCCGATACTTGCGCCTAACCTGGATTAAGGAAAAGTTCACAAGGCAGATCTCGCTTTTCACGGGATTCGATTCAACGACCCTTGTGTCCAGAAGCCGACGTTCTACCCGTGCACCACTGTCCTCCAGACTAATTCAGGCTACTCATAGGTCGGGACCTCGGTTTAAAGTCTCAGTATATTAGATAAGGTTCTAAGGTTTATCTGTGATTGCAAAAGTCCTATGAAGCAGATATAAAGCCAATGTTTTGTATATTATAATAATATGTTACTCGTTAAAAAGTGCTTAACCCCCAGCATAGTTTCCATTATTAAAGTAATTATGAACAACAGAGAGTACTCTTAACAGGCGTCAGTGCCAATTTGTTTGAATATTATCTCACTCAGCATGGAGTTAAATACTCGACCCGGGTTTCTCGAAACAATGAGAAACTGTCATTTATGATTTATGCAACAATTATCTAAACCCTTATAGTTCGGGAACCAACGACGTGCTTATACAAACAGGTTAAATCACAGGTCAGCCGCCAAGTAAATTGGCGGATGGTCTGTGATCTAACCTGTTTGCTACTCTGATATATTTCCTTGCCAAAATTAAGCAGATATTTAAGGTTTTGAAAACAGACGACACACAGTTTTATTTTTAAAAAATTACCCAGCATCCTAAGGGTTAAAACTTTGAGACAAGAACACTGCCGAGCATTTACACTATAATTCGAAACACCACAAAAATGTGTAACGTTATCAGTTGTTGCGCTTCAAATCGTTACAATACGAGTCGTAGCACCGATTGCCCCACCATTAACAAACATTATCGATATTTGACCAGTTGTTTTGCAGACGACTCTGGAAAACATTGTGCGAAAAGGAGAAATTGCTCTGATCAAGCAATTTCTCCTTTTCCCACAATGTTTTGCCCTATTAGAAGGTTATTTTTTCAATTTCATCAGATTTTAAAATGTCGTCTGCAATCTCTTTCAATTTGGGGCAATCGAAAATTTATTGTTTGGTAAAGGGATATTTATACGCCGTAGCAGTTCAAATCGTAACTCTTGATGCTGTTTCACCATTAATCGTAACGCTCCAATTTTAACACTACAAGTCGAACAACTACAACTTGAAGCATCTTAAATACTACCCTCGAATCGTAACGCGAAGAATCGTACAGTTTGGGTTATTACGTCCTTGGCTCATCTATGTGTTTACGTAGTTTGCCATTGTACCGGAAAATGTTAGATTATGCGATGCCCAGCGGCTAAGGAAGCGGACTTTCGAATTCAGAAATGGGGGGGGGGAGTCCGGGTTTGAGCCTCTGGTTTCGTTAGAGTTAACTTTGGCAAGTCATTTCAGAGCCCTGGCCTAGTACTGTAGGATCCAGGTAAGCCGTTACATAACTGAAGAATTGTTGATACGGTGTTAGATACAACATGAAAGGTACCACAACATTGTTTCTTTAGAAGACCTTTGACGTTTTTATTCCTTAATTTCCATCCATTTCGTCATTTGAACGTATTCGTTACGTTTTATTTAAAACCTGTAAGAATGTAAAACCCTCCTGGTTGATTGACAAGCCTATTTGTTAACATTGCCGCACCTAACAAATAGTTGTGCAGTGTGTTTATCTTAGGAATTTTTTTCAATAAATCCCGAATCCACTGTTTTTATCTCTACATTAATGAACCGAATTTGCGTTTCGACTTCTAGTCGCTAGGCGTAATTTCACCGCGTACTTCAAGATTCAATGTTGAAGTACGTCTAGCTGCGCGAATTCGAAACGCAAATCCAGGGTGATTCCGTTGTGGAAGGTAGCTTTTCTCTTCTGTTCTTTGTAATTTCTTTAAAAACCGGAGAAAAATGTGAAAGAAACGCACATACTCGTGAATATGTCAACAAACTGCATACATGTTTAACCAAATATTGACAAACGGCGACTTTGCTCATTGTCAGCAACCTATTCATACTTAGTCATATTTGTTAAACATATTCAATTCCCATTACGGCGTTATTTACAGAATGTTTAGGAAAATGCTTGGATACGACGGTGCTTTCAAATCGCCAGGTTGTGGGACATTCCTTAGATTAACTCTGAATGGTTAATAGTTGATATCTAATCCATTAATGGCTTCGATACCGTGACCACTCCCTTTGCAATAAACTTCTGTCTGCCTTTATAACATGTGAGGTAATGTCTGTGCCGTTATTTACAGAGTTATGCATACCCTAACTTCTTTTTGTATCTTTAAAAAGGCCTACACTATTTGGAATCGTCAGAGGCATGAAGTCGTTTTACTCCTTACTTTATAGTTTCTTTCTCTGACACATTTGCTTTATATCCAACTTATCCCCTTTCTCACAATTAATTCTACCATATATCATTTAGGTGTGTTTTCTTTATAAATGTTTGCGATATCTATTGTCTTATGCTGTTCCGCCCGGTTTGGACCAATTCCAATCGTCACTAATCGGGTATTTCCGTGACCTGAGGAAAACCGTGTTTTTATTTACCAGACCAATACATTTACATGATGTATTGGGTTAAGTTTATTTCCTCAAATTTGATTTTGTGGTTGGTTCAAATTGAACGTAAACACGACAAAAGTCGTACATTGTGAAGTTCAACATTTTGCATGATATTATATATGAAAAGTTGTGACATTGTTTGAGTTAGCATTCTCTTGAATACATGGTTGAACGAGTTCACATACAACCCAATGAACTAATTACAATTGCTTTATAAGTGTTATTGTAAAAAGACATTCGTATATTACAAGATAACCGACCTTATTTCAGGTGTTTGTGATGTAATCATAGGACAGTAGTAAGTGATGACTAAAATATAGTGAGGTTATGATGTTTAAAGCTTATAGTGAACCTCTCATACTCGTATGGACATTTTACCTTGATTTCCTCTTTTCAAGATTTGATCATTGACCATCATATGCAAATCATATGTAATGTTTTTTCATATATGTGGTATGTTTGGCATATTGCCTTTATTCCTGAATTAACTTAAATATTTGGGCCGCGTCATGCGAAAAGGGGCACTCGGACATATAAAAAAAGCGCTGACTCAGCTCTATCTTAGCGCTATTATTCACGAAAGTTATCATTTGTATTTATCTAAAGGTTTAACTGGATGTCCTCTAAGATGGCAAACAGTGTTGCCCCAGACCAGCCGCCACGTCACTGACGTGGCGGCTGGTCTGGGGCTACACTGTTTGCCATGTCCGAGTGCCCCTTTTTGCGTGGCGTGGCCCATTTGTACTTTTTGACGTTTGTTGCAATGGCTTCTACTCTACCCGTCTACTGCTACTTTCAGTTTCTGTTGGTCACACATTTCGTTGTTGGGGGAAATAATAAGGAAGTATTTAACGTCCAAATCTTTATTACAATGTCGGCTGCAAATGTGATTATATATCGTCAGTAGCTCATCTACTGTCCCGAACAGCAATCAGACGAGATGATGTCTCGATCGATAAGACCTTTATTCAACGACAGCTGCATGTCTCACAAAACACGAATGCTAATTAAAACGCATTGTAAACCTTTTACCTGTCCCTACCCCCCCTCCCCCCCTCTCCTTTCTCTGTATTTCATCTCTTTTGTCTATTTGCTCTATCTACTAAATTGGTTTGTCAAGTATGCTGTGTTATACTGTAAACAAATAGAGCAATGAAAATTACAAAACAGGCATCTGTAAACTATATTAATCAATAAATGAATCAAAGTATATTACCCGTAATCCATAATTTGGAAACTAATTCTTTCGTCGGATTACTTCGGTCGTTCTCGGTATACATCGATCGTATACATCGATCGTGGCCGGAACTATTCGGTGTAAAGCGAATAGTCCCGGCATCGACCGAGTTATACCGAGAACGACCAAAGTAATCCGACGAGAGAAAGATTAAAAAGACGATTAATGGGTACTCTACCTTACTAATGTAACAACTTAGGATAGAATTCTAGTCGCTGTAGAAAATGTGCGTCATCAGGATTTACCACCAGAAATCTCCTGACGTTGAGTGAGTCTATCCCGATAGAGTAACCCATCCTTATGTGACTGAAAACATAGCATCGGTATACTAATTTGATCATATACGCCATGATACTGGCCAGTAGCAGCCATTTGTAGAAGAGTTTTCAAGCCGAGCTGACATCTGATCACAGATTGTTACTATGGACAAATCATCAAGATTATTTTCGTATAAGTCTGGGATCTTGCTTTGTATCATTCTTTGTTCAAAAGGCAGTGTTTGTTTTAAAATATATGCATTTGAAACTTTCATCTAATTGCTGCTAAAATTGGGAATCTCAATGATTTATCCTGTTCTGTATATCCTCTTAAACAAGCGAAAAGAATATATGCAGAATGGATGAAACAATCCAATGTAACATGTTAAACACTTGTCTTTTGTTCTATGAATACAACGTTAATTAATTACACTGCATCATGCATAACGAAACATGCTATTTGAATCAAAACAAAAGACAGGTGTTCACTCTTTTTCAATGCGGAAAATCAAGTATTCTTTGTTCTGTAAATAGACAACACAATGAAAGAATAACCTTGTTGAATATATTGCTTATTGTCGATAAAATGCGTGCATGGAGCATTTATACGCTCCATGTGTCATTATTGATTAGGCTGACTTCGTTAATAATGTACGGTGCATTCGATTACAACCGTAGTCGCGTCAAAATACCCATTCCTGACGCAAGATTTAAAAATACATTCGCTCGCAAAGAGATCCGGAACGGAAATATCTTTCCTACCTATCTTATTTTCCAATTAAAAGGATTAGAAATCAATAATCGTTTTACAAGATGCCTTTGTGTGATAAAGTGGGTTTTTCAATTGTCTTTGTTCACTTAATTTCGCACAAACGCTCAAAATATAATGGTGTCCTTTAATATAACTACCGTTTCTCGTGTAAGGTACTTAAGCAGCAGTTGATCGAATCTTTACCGCAATCACAAACAGTTAACTAAACAAGGCCCTTAAATCAACACTTTATATATGATAGCCTTTGACAAAAAATAGCTGTTCGGACTCTTTTGAATATTTTCCATATCACCATTGCTTTTATTTGCTTATTTGAAATCATTACTTGGACGCTGATACTAATTAATCGTAATTAGATATTGATAGCTATCGATCTTTGCCACCACATGCTTTCGGTATTTAAGAAAACGGTAATTTACTAATTTTTCTTAAAGAAGATCGTTATATTTACTCGTTATTGATGTTTGCGAACCGCGATCATCGAATCTTCTTCGTTAAATGGAAGAAATGGCATTGGACCATTCGCTTCTACAGAAATGTTAGAGTTCATTCCTGTTCTTTTCTAAATAGAACCCAAATCAATAGAGAATATACTTTGTGTTTGAAGATTATCAGGCTAAACAGGCCAAGGAAAGTTGGCTGCGGCCTACATAATGCTGACAAAGGAACATTAATTGAAAGAAGATTAAAAACCCGTGCAAAAATGGCAAATTGTAGTTAATCCGGGATGATAGGTATTTTTGCTATCTCATTTAAATTAGAATATTGTTTTTCCTTCATTGAAGATATAGGACATAAGTCTTTCTTCTACAGTGACAACTAAGACCTGGGTAGCGTTTTGCTAAGCATCTAACGCCGGGAATTCACTTAAACTCAAAACCAAAGTTCCTTATTATATTCATAGTAAGAAAACTAATATTGCAATGCAACACGGCATTGGAATCGTTCTCCAAGACGCTTCCAATAACGTTTCACAAACAATGTTGCAACATTGCAATTTTTTGTCTAATATGACATCCATGTATCTCTGTGTTGGCCTACGCACAATCTTTTCCTTAAGATGTTCAGTAAAACAGATCCCTGCTGTACACGCGTTCCTTGTGTTACATAAGGAAGAACCTTTGCCACAAGCCTCTCAATTCGTCATGCCGGTACTTGATGTTTTATGATTAGTCAAAAGGAAACGAGGGATTAGAGAATGAAAGACACTTGAGTCGCCAAGTAGGTCCTCCTTTAACTTAATGATAGTTGCAAACAGGATCATTCGAGAGTTTTTTCCTCTTCTAAATATTCCAGGGCGCCACGAATATTAGACAGACAGCATTTCGATAACAATGGACGAATTGTTTTCTGGGACTTTGGATTTAACATAAGACCAATTATGGCTCTGCTATTACAAAGATGATTTCTTGACCTTCGAAAATTTGAATGTTGAACAAATGTCTCTATGACATTCCGGATCCGCAGGTTTTAACTCTTTCCCAAACAACAAACGTTCGACTTTCCGAAATTGAAAGAGCTTGTAGACGACATTTCAAAATGTGATGAAATTGAAAAATAATCTTCTGATAGGGCAGATAACACTGTGATTTCTCCTTTTCCAACAATGTCTTCCAGAGTCGTCTTCAACAAACAGGTCAAATGTCGTTATTGTTTGGTAAAAGGTTAAACTTACCCATGTTGTAAGAATAAGATGTTTAGTAAAAGGTTCCCCTTAACTTTTGAGTTGTTGCAGATTCGCTTGTGTAAGCAAATTTCACGAAAACAGACACAGGTTAAAGACGTTTCCGAGTGTCAATGGGATGGGTAACAATGCCTGATTGAAGTCTAAACTGTGACAAAGTTCGCGATCTCCTTATTCATTTCAATCATTAACCTCTCACCATATTTACAACAGTCAGCAAACGTCCATTACAGATAGAAAAGAAGTACTAAACGTTTTGTTTAAGTTAATGAGCTTATCATTGTAAAAGGAGGATTTTTCCTTATTAGAGCAGCTTCCCCCATACTCTTTGTTGGTATGATAAAGACATATTTAACCAAACATGACGTTCTTTATGGATTGCGACTGTTCGATTAAAGTTCGTATTAGAGCAGTGTCTCCCATCTTTCTATTGGTATGTTTAAATGAACACCCATGACACGAATGTTGAAACAAGCTGCTCTTTAACCCATAGAATACTGGGTAGTTTTGTTTAAATTTTGTGTCGTATGCTTTCCAAAGCCTAAACTATCTATCATTTTTTGTGAGGAAATATACACAAAGTTGCAAACAGGTTAGATCACAGGCCAGTCGCAAATGTACTTGGCGGCTTGCCTGTGATATAATATGTTTACATAAGCATGAAGTCATTTTCAGCACCATAAGGGTAAAGTATGTTATTCATGATTATAGGTTAATTAAGTTATGTATCAAATTCAGTTACTATGGTAAACCGGTATAGCAAAAGTGTTCACATGCTAAATATTTGTTCTACTTTCAAATCCTTGATTTACATGCTTGATTCACGATAGAGTTCATATTTATTTAATTTGTTTACAATAAATATATGTCTTAACTCTTTATGTATATATTTGGATATGTGGTTTACATTTTGCTGTTTTTCAAGGCTTCCATTGCGGATGTATACATTGAATGTATAATGAGAGAAAACGTCCACGTCACATACAAAGCGACCGTTTTAATGAAAACCAATTGTCAAGAAATTATCTTCTTTTAAATTATAAACAAAACCCAAATTCGTCAGAGGTGGTATTTTCAAAAACTTTTCGGTTGATTGCGCAATGTTTCAAATTTGGAATTAACAATAGGTTTCACAAATGGGCTTAGAGAAATGCTGGAAAAACTCAATTGACCCGGATTCATACCAGTTACCTAAGATGGCAGCGTATCAACTACCGTTCCGACTCTACCAGCCGAGCTTACGCTGGACATTAGTTTTACTTTGTAGAAGAACTCTCATTTATAAATAACGATTAGTTCTTTACAGATCTTTTTTTCCGACAGCAAGGGAATACAATTTTGAAAATTAAGTGTCAAACTCTTCCTCTTGACTCTAAATAGCCTACCAAACTTTGGTCTTCAGCAACTGTGATGGCAATAACATTAAATACATGATTTTCTCTTGAAAACCTATATAAACATCACTCCAGCAAAGTAACTGACCGATTTCTCATTCCACTGCTAACAAGAGCCCCTTTATAGAGGCGCGTGTCAGCCTTATGTCGGTAACACTCGTGATTTTGTGTTCGTATTCGTTTGCGGTATAATTAGTTCCTGTTTTTTATTCTCCAGTTTATATAGAATATCAAAATCTAACCCTGAGTCAGAAGAGAACTTTCGAGTTGTTCTATGCAAACAAATGTTACGGACAAGCAATTCTAGGTGTTTAGAGTTTACATTTATCGGGTGACATTTTATGTCTTTGGCAATGTGCTTGGCGAGTTCCATTCCAGAACTGCCTTTGAAAGCTGTCATTTAATTCAACATATAAACTTCTCGTATTCGCTGTTTGTAAATACATGTTTTAGACTACACCCCCTATGTGGTAAAACGCTTAACTCGTAGTCCAGTGTTTCCGGGTTCGTTTCCGGGTCTCGCCGCTGGAAATTTCAGAGACATTTTCTGGTATTCTTTGCATCACCAGTCCTTCGGATGAGACTTTAAAACGAGACCCCGTCCGATGAGTTGCCTGAATTGACTAATTAGAAATGGCCGTTAAACTACTGCTATTGTATGTTGTATAACGCAGTGAACAAGGGTATTTTAGACAAGTTTGGTTCATTTGGCTATGACCGGTTCCGCAAAATGTTGGAAAATTCCACACCAGTATGTAATAAATATATACGACATTTCTCTAAATTTTTATCCAATTTTGCTAGGCTAAGTTCGACTCTACCATCAAACGTTTTCTGAACAAAGGTTCTTGTTATGTGCGTGTATCAAGTTGAATAATTGCTAACGTAATGCTCTTTGACGTAAAGGTCATTTAATTATATAGACTGAGATAAGAATCGTCTCTATTGAATTAGCATCTCGTAAGCTTTATGAATACCCCCATACATATCTCTTTCGTAGGTTCGAAAGCATTAAGACGTTTCTACTAGTTAATTGTTGAACTTCTGTGTTAATAATCTGATCTCAATGATTTCTTTAGTTCGAGCTTCTTTTTCTTTTGTCCTATTGTTTTTGAAAATTAAGAATTTATCCGTTTTACTAATGTACAAATCGTTTTACACACATCAGAACAATTTCATGACGTAAAACAAGTCGTGATTGTAAAAATGTCTTTCATCTTTAGATGATTGCAAACTGAAGATTTACTAGACATCATTCACCACAGTACATCTGTCGATGAAAATGATTATTACTTTTATGTTTACAAATTTACACGAAAAGCTTTAATTACAATTTTATCTATATGTAATCAATTTGTAGAAAGTTTATTTTACATTAAAAGAACCCGGATGAGATATACTTCAAGATGGCGGTGTTTTGTGGCTTTTTTACAGCAGTGTTTAATTTTTTATTACACACCATAAAACTTAAGCTTCACACGCCCTCTCCTCGTTATCCAGTATTCACGTTCATGCAGTTTTTGTAACTTTCTCCGCTTGCAGGAAAGTGTTTGATATGTGATCCACTGCAGAGAACAATGGACGCCGTGCTTTATAAAGCCAAGTCTTTGGCAATAGTGTTACGAACTTTATGAGTTAAATCTGTATTATAAGTAGACGTGTTTTATGCGTATTCTTATTCAGCATTGCTCGATAAGTGAAAAGTGTTGCTGAAACAGGCTTCAAAGTACCTTACCTTGTAGGGTTGAGAACAACGGTAAGGTGTAAAGAAGAAAAATTCCTTCCAATCCAGAATTCATATATCTATTTACTGTAATACATGTATAGCCATCAAGACGGCATCATATACATGTATATCATGATTATCATTGTAGGGGTGGCAAAATCGATTGTACGTATCATCCAGCTTGTCCGAAAGGCTTAATGGACAAGTGAGTTTTGACTGAAATTTACTTTGTAACCATTTGACGGACACGTGAAGAAAAAGATTTGGCATTTACGGACACGTTATTCAAAGTCATTTTTGGGCCACCCCTACAATGTATCCATGTTTCTCTAATAGTTTTCATAACAATACGAGGTTTTATGAAAGAAACTGACTACCTCCTCACATGAGCGGAATGTTTTAATTCTGAGAACGAAGAAGATCATGTGATGTATTTACCGAAGTCGAAATTAACAAAAGGCATAAATGGGGTCTGATAAGCTACGCCATTCCTCCATTAAACAAAGTAAACGATACACCCTCCTTTTGACGTGTCGTGAACGCTGAGAAAAAAAACTCTCCTGAATTCAAACGCTGTGTTTGTTTCACTTATCTATCTCATTACATCTTGCAGACGTTCTGCGCTCCATTAACATTATGAAACGCGGGCGCTTTTCTTTTGTTTTCGTTTTCTCAACTGATAAGCCTTAAAACGTCAGATCATTTACCACTCTTCCTTCATTGATATACGTTTTGTCACACCTCTGTTAGACAACTCAAGCAACGGATGTGCTACATGGAAAGCTTGTAGCGATGTTGTCATAATTAAATATCAATATAATGTAGAGTATCATATAGTAGTTTATTTGAACTGTAGAACTGTTGTTTTCAATTTGGTTTCAATTCTGACTTGTAAAATCTGATATACAGATGATAAAAACAAAACAGAATAAATATGCTGGTCGAAAACATCAATTACATCATTGCCACAAAATAAGAACTTTTATCATCTCAAATTGACAGATATTTTGGGCGATTTTCTGCTGGTTGTATACCTATTAGTATTGAAAAAAGAATACATTTTTAAATGAACATGTTTCCTTTTTCCAATGATAAAACTCAGTCGGTAATGAGTCTACCTTTGTATACAGTGGTTCCAAACTCGAAGCCCTGGCAAACCAATATTACACCCACTGTTAAATGAAGTAATTGTGACACAGTTTAACCATCTCTCAACATGTAATGATAGGTTTACGTCTCTCAGAGAGCAACTACGCTTTTTGAAAGCATATTGTACAGCTCTGGGCATGAACTCGTAGAAACATGGATAGGTGCACCAACTAATGGATTAATTCAAAGGACACTGCAATCTCTATACCTCGATTATTAAAGGACCTTATGAACATGTTCGACAAAGAGAGAGTTCGACGTATAGATGTCTGAAATATCAAGACGTAGAAAGAAAGGGCAAATACTCCGTGGCCCCGTATTAACTTCGACGTAAAGATGTCTGAAATATCAAGACGTACCAAAGAAAAAGCAAATACTTCGTGGCCCCGTATTACCTTCGACGTATAGAAAAGTTGGACGACCAGAAGTTCGAGGTATAGATAGTCCACTGTACTATTAAAAACGACGTAAATCTCCGATGCATTCTACATTACTACTTCTCTACGGTCCATATGATATGATAATTGTATAAGATGACTAACGATATACACGTACTGATACATTTGCCCCGGGAATCAAGATTTATCGTCAGATGTAAATTTGAATATTGCTTATTGTTTGGTTCAGGAAATACTTAAATACGCTATTTGTCGCACCTGCTAGACCTTTATGATGATAAATGGTTTCTACGAAATTTGAAAAAGGATGACTTGTTTCAAAACATTACAGTTGTTGTAATTTGTTTGATCTAATTATAAACGCTAACGTGAACAATGCTTAAAGATAAACATGCTTAAAGATAAACATTTTTCCAAATATGGAGTCAGGTAACCAATTCAAAAATTGTCATTACAGTTGAAAAATATTTGCCGTTGTCAATTTTAAAATTTAGCAAATTATAACTTGAGCAGCTGCAGACTTTTTTGAAGTAAACGCATACATTGCTCGTAATGAACATTTTTCTGTCATGGTCTCGTTGGTTTTATGAGTATTTGAAAGTCAGATGTCCCTATTTTACCATATATAATGTAGTTATCTTTATTTACATCTTATCATTGTACACTCATAAATTACATTCACAACACAACACTTCATGTCATGAAGATGCAATGCCACTGCATTATGGAGTTAAATATTAAGATAGAACTTAATTTAAGATATAAAGAAATGGACCGTTTAAAAATGGATAGATAAAAGAAATAAAGTACACAGCATATGTTGCGTGAACTGTTAAACAGGCACGACCGTTCGCCTGTTTTAAGAAACTGCGTAGTCGCCCGTTTTAAGCAATCTATCTTCATCATTGACGCGATGATTATTGGTCAAGGTTTATGGTCAAGATGAGTTGACCGCTGTCAGTATAGTGTCATGCATTCATCATTAAATGGTCTAGGCACACGAGAAAATATACCCTTTGATATTTATAAACATGTCTTGATTTATCAACTTGTTTAACCCCCAATAGGGCGTTTGTACAGTTCATATTATAGACAAAGACGGTACAGTCGTTAAGACTGCTTGGTTGTTTGACTACTTGTGGGTGACAGTGGTGCAGTGGTAGAGCGTCGCCCTCTGGTACCGAAGGTTCCGGGTTTGATACATGTTAGCAGTGGGTTGAAAATGTCTTGACCCAAACATTAGCGCGAGTTACTGGTAATGTATCCAGGAAGCAGTCATTGAGAGAGAAATAAGTAATATTCCAGCTTCTGTCACAATCGATGTAAAATGAGTACGTAACACGTAGAGAGTATCTCAGCCGTGCCACAGTGCCCGGCCAGTATACGATGTAGACAGACCCAATCTGAACACATCGGGTTTATCCAATGAAATCACCTCTGAAATAATAGGGATGACGACATATTGTTTCCCGCGAGAATGACGTCACTTTACTTTCGTTTATAAGAATAGATCTTAAATGTGAAATCTAAATTGTCGTTAAAATTGATTGAGGAAACAACTATACATGTCACAACAACAATTTCGCCATTCCGTATGCATTACTGATAAAAAAGATGATTAAAAAGGATGTCCAACACTTCCATACACATTGAACTACTTAACGTGCACGCTTAGAAAATGTGTTAATTGCCGGATGCCGATTTACCCGAAAAATTGTAACCCTACACTTATATCCGAGGTGTATTTCACAGGTCACGGAAATACCCGAGTAGTTCCGATGTAGACAGACCCTAAACTGGTTTGTCATAAGGGCTGGTCAAGCTTCATAGAACCATCGGCGTTCGTTAGTGAGCCTTGAGAATACCTTTAACGAAAAAACAAAAACGTCCGTACACAGATTTGAACCCACACAGGAAGGGACCTTGCGATTTTACGTTAAAGATTCCTACCATTCAGCTGCAGAGATCGATCCAACCCCGAGAGCTGGAACTTACTTGATAGTTATGCTACTGGTCAACTCTCTATAAGCATCGACTATGTGACAAAATGAAAAATATAAATCAGCACTATCTCTAAAATATGGTTTTGACACAATGTCGTTAACCCTTGTAGTTCTGGAACCGACTTCATGCCTATGCAAGCAGGTTAGATCCAGGCCAGCCGCCAAGTTAATTGGAAAGCTGACGACACATCGATATACATTATGAAAATTACCCAGCAGTCTAAGGGTTAAAAGTAATATTATGTTAGACGCTGATCGTGCTGGGGAGTTATTTTCACGTTAGTTATTTTCATAAGTATATGTAGGTATTTTCCCAATTAAGTGTGACACAGCCGGTCTTGCGTTGGTGGGAGAGATTTGATTGAGATCTGTGTCATGGTGGTTGATATATGACATTTATATCACTTATTAATTTCACTTTACGCTCACTGGTGGGGCCGCTATGACATCCTATACACGTCATTATTGTACGGGGCAAAATGCACCACCAACATACGTCTTAAAGGTACTTGTTCACAGATGTGAGGGAATTTAAAAGTTAAAGATCTATTTCTTTAAAAATCACACCATAACAGTTGTACTCTTTTATGATATGCACTGAAAATAGTCATTGGACGCAAGATGAGTAAACAATTAATTAACGTTTATTTTATTCAAAAAGCGTCACATTGCTTTTGAGTTCTACAGCATATAAACTGAATAGAGTTAGATATATTTACGCTTCTCCAATTAATTATACATTCAATAGCTACTTGTTTATTAAACAACAATGCAATACTGCATTGTTTTAACGACATTTTGTTTTGACTTTCAAAATTTCTCTTCCACTAAGAAGTAACTTTAAACACATTTTTCATCAAATTGATATCCAAGTCAAATACCAAGTAGCTTATTTAACTGCTTACTTCAAATCGGCTCACAATGTGGTTTATGAATCAAAATTAGAAAAAAAAGTCCCTCGTGATAAAAGGAAAAAATTCTCAAAACTAACGACTTTGATGGATACTGTTAGTTTTACTTTATTGTTTCTGATTGCCTTCAATTTGATCCAAACAGTAGTATAATGGATTGTGTTAGAAAAGAATACCCATGATTCGGTATACTTTCTTCGGATTACTTCGTTCGTTCTTGGTATAAAGCGAATAGCTCCGGCCCAAGACCGATGTATACCGAGAACGAGCAAAGTCCGACGAAGGAAAGTAATTAAAAATGGCGTCTTGTAGATATTTCACCTCACGAAAAAGACTTATAATGAGAGCCAACTTTAAAATTGCGACATCGATTTCTCGACTTAACTGATTTAAGTATGTCAAAACGTTTATGGATAAATGGGTTTAAAAAAGAATCTCCGCCCTTTTTCATAACATATATAAAATATTTTTATTACTTAAACATCAATAAAATCGACCCTTTGCTCAGGTCTAGGGAACATCTTGTAACATTTGAATACACTGATACTTTGTTTGTAAATACACGTATAATGTGTTGGTTTCCAAGGCGTGGGATGGGTATTGGAAGAAAAGTCATTTTGAGAAAACCTGGATATGTTTATTTCTCTCAGATATCTGCTTTTGTTACGATATCATTTTTCTCGGTTGCATAGTTACTATACGACGTGTGTATCTAAATTAGATCTCAATAAGCGTCTTCACATCTCGAGTAAAAATCATACCTACACAATATGTGCCTTTATATTATGCATAAGGGTTTTCAAACAGTTTATGAAGAGGATGAACTTGTACATGCAAATACGCATTGATTTAACTTAACGAACCATACCCATACCTTACCACTAGTGGAAACACTTCGAGTTCCAACGTCTGCTAGCTATTTCATTATGGGATGAAACATTTCGTATTTGGTTACCCATTCTCTTATACGAAAATATGTAACTGTCCACAATTGGATGTAACACAGGCTAACAGAAAAGGAAAACATAAAGTTCTTGATCATATTCGAGAGAAAACTCTGTGAAAAAGGATAAATTGCTCCTCATGAGCAATCTAACTTTTTGTCACAGAGGTTTTGCAATCTCATGTTCTACAAACGCCAAATAATGTAAGATGGAGTAAAAGAGATGGAGTAAAGGGTTTCACCACAGCATGACTCAATCCCGATGTCAACAGAATATTTCAAACTCATCGATCCGAAAACACATTTGCATAAACTAGTTGAACTGCTTTAATGCGTTTTAGAAATATTTTTCTTCATACGGAATATTTTGAATGACTAACCCTAATTAATATTTTTGTTACCTAACACTTTTCTACAAATATACGTTTACCAAAACTCAGGCAGCAAAACATATAGACAATAATTGGTTGGTTCTTTCGTTAGATTATGATTTTTACGCTAATTTCAACATTATTTCTGCCATATTCCGTATACCAGCGTACCTCGTATTACCCTATGTATTTTCTTACCTGTACTGATCGGGTTTTTTTTATATGTTAGATATGAACATTATTGGCCAATGGAAAGGGATGCATAGCGTCATGTTTGCCTTCATTAAACGTTCGATAGAAGTTTGGCGGTTAACAATTACTGCAGTTACTTCAATCATTTCTACAAAAAAGTGTTAATACTATTTTGTCTACCAACTGTTAATTCCATGTTTGTGTATCTTATAAATCTTTATAGAAACTTAAATGTTGATTTGTACGCGACTTTCCTTTGGATTCTCGAAGTAAAGTTTCTTTAAAGATAAGTATGCGAGAAGATTGTAATCGCGGTAATCAAACTCTTGTTTTGGGACAGGATCTCTTAAACGTATGCGGATTTAGAGATATGTATCATTGAGTTTACTTATGAACATTTTAGGTCCAAATTTTGGGGTCATAGTGTCGTACCATTCTTTAATCAAGGGATATTCAAACTTTTTAAGGTGTATAACGTAACAAGACTGTTGTTGAGGTATTTAAAGATTTGAAATTCATTGTACATCAGATCCGGTTTGGAGTAATTTGAAAATGAAGTTTTGCTGTAAACTATGTTGAAGCGTTTCAACCATCAGACGGACATGTGCTAAAATTAAATATGATTCATAATCATCCTAATTGCTGTTAATTTTATTCATTTATCCTTTTCATTATGCAAACTCTATGCCGCGTTTATTCTGCTTTTGTCTTCTTTATCTTAATACTATATTTAGTTAATTAGAATTCGATGAACAGGTAAACGCTCCTTAATTAGTATTTAGACAATTAAACACTGACTGGCTTGACAGTGGAGAAAGGGGTATAGAAGCAGTTTAGCTCTCACAGTGTAAAGAGTATCCTTTTCAGCGTTTTTCATACACTTACATATTACAAACAAGAAGAAACAAGAAAAAGCAGGATACTTTAAACAATGTCAGTGAAACCGTAAGCATCGTGATTTGTTTAGAGTTATAGAATACACTAATTTATTACAGACAAAGACATTCGACCCATTACACAAAATAGTAGAATATACAAATTCAAAAGTGGATAAACAATTACACTGAAGTGCGGATAAAGTTTTAAGTGGATTCGAATATGTGTACAACAGTGACGATACGAGATGCTTTCAGTGAAAAAAGCTGACATCTTAATTCATATGAAACAACACTGTAAAGTATAAACTTTATATCTTAAGAAAAAGATGTGTTGTTTACTCACAAGCTTGCCACACTGAAAAAAAAGCCAACACGCTATCATTAAATGTATTTACTTTCGACATTGTATTCGGAAACAGGGAAAATTATAGAAGAAATATGTAAACAATTGCAAAGAATACATACAATGTTCATGTACATGTATTAGGAAGGAAAGTAGCAATGAACAGTTCAATATCACACTTTCATTTGAAAACCGATTTAAATCATATATTAATAACTATCTTAAATTGATACCAATAGTATTTCCCCATATAGACTCAATTAAGAAGTCATTTTCTATTAGTACATTGTTTACATGATAATCCGATCCTTCTGTTTAGTCGAGTGGGAGGATCCGCGTAATTATTTATGGTCTAATTTTAGACGAAAACAAAACCCCGCCCTTTACACACATGCTTCAAATCCATTCAATGTAACACTTCAGTGGAAGTCGATACTTCATATGCTAATATTTGTATATCCTTTATAATCAATCTTACAAATAACATAAGTACATATGTAAAGTTAATTCACAAGAAAGGGGCATTATATCTAACTTTTTAACCATTTCCCAAACAATAACGACATGTGACTACTTTGTCGCAGACGACTTTAGAAACCATTGTGGGAAAAGGAGAAATTGCTCTTAACGAACAATTTTTCCTTTTCCCACAAGGTTTTCTGCTCTATATGAAGAATGTTTTTCAATTTCATCACATTTTGAAATGTCGTCTGCAAACTCTTCAATTTGGGACAGTCGAAAATTTGTTGTTTGTGAAAGGTTTAAAGATGTCAAAACTTTTGAGAAACCTTATTGTAGCAAGATTGTTCTTCACTCTATCGATCTATTGTATATTGTTGGTACTCCTTACAATACGCCTTTGACTTCGAATATATCCCGATACGAAATAGTCCGAATGATCCAGACGTAGATTTTTCACACTTTTAGCATCGTGATATGGAGTTGACAAACAGTCCGAATGAATGTTGAGTTTACCTATTTTATGTAAGAGATGCTTTATCAAAATTGAATCTAAAGTGTCTTTTCCTTCGACAATGGATTTCATCAAATGACTCTGCTTTGGTCTAAAAACGAATTCATATTTCCCGTCGATCAAATGTTAACAATCGTTCATGTTTTTGTTTTTTCTGTAAATCACCGGAAATGGAAGCAATAAGCAATATTATTGGTCAATCCCACCTTCTTTCTGATTGGTGCCCATACTATTCCTCGACGCCGATTGGACCCCTCACACACAGAGGGTGAATGCTGACGCGTTCTTATCGCAGGGCGCCTCCAAGCTGTCACGCAGTTACAGCTTGGATCATCCGAGTTAGATACGAAAGGACCGGGGTGCTGTTTTACTAAGCTACTTTGGGACAGATTTCTTACGAATCTTTCGTGACCTTTTCGTAATAGCAGAAATATGGAAAACTTGGGGAAATGTTAGTTAATCATAGCATGACTTAGCCATTAGAGTGCTTAAACAGACTTCATCCTTATTCAAACGGGTTAGATCCAGGCCAGCCACCAAGTACAATGTATCTGAGTATCTTTCCTCATCAAAATTGAGAAGATATTTAAGGTTTTGCAAAACAGACCACACAAAAATCTATTTTTAGAAAGGTACCTAGCATTCTAAGGGTTAACATTAATTTTGTTTTGAATAGATATTTTAAAGGCACATACAAGGAGAATAATGCTATATCGATCTTTTTTATTTGGCAAACTTTTGATCAGATTAAGTTAGTTATCACCAAAAAAAACCATCAGCAAAACTTGAACGTGCAGGTCTACCAGAAATAACCTAGATTTGCAAGTTTGATAAGTCAGATTGCCTCATTCTTCACCTCAGACGTTGACAGTTAATACACAAACATTTGAATCGACCAATCAGAATTATTCATTTTGAATATGTAAACAGACAGTTTCTTGATAAACATGATTGAATTGTAGACAACTATATTTCAAGCACAAAATAACTTATTTTAAAGGAATCTTTTTAATAGGGTCTAAATGCATTTGTAAATTAATTCTCATGACTTTTATGAACATAGAAACATAAGAAATCCATATATTTTTTCAGTACATTGTAATTTGTTTGTACTTATCTCCTTTGATGTGCCTTTAACTTAGACATGTTGATCGTCTATTAAAATACATCAACAATTTAACACATACATGTATTTATCAACACACCAACATACACGTTTATAAAAGTAGTACACGGACCCTTTCTTTCATTATGTCAAGAGCTCAAATCCGACTGTAGGCGTCTTCGTCCTTCTGATCCTTGGCTGCGGTTCCGACAGTTTTCTTAATCGAAACACTTCGGCAAACTGTGACAGGCCGGATCAGACCACGGTCGTATCTGGTGGAAGGATATGGGGCAAAACACCACATTTTGTGATTTGCACATCGGTAAACTCTTTGTATGTTACGTTGTATTTCCCTATGAAATAAGTTGTAAACCATTGTGACAAAGTGATTAATTGCTCCATATGGGCAATATTTCCTTTTGTGATGATGGTTTATAAACACCTGTAGAATATGCTGAAGAAATAGGAAATAAATTTTAGAGTATTAATCAGCCATGTACACGTGAACTATAAATATGTTGGCCTTGACTGAAATGATGCGTGTTGCATTTGCTTTGTATTCGTCAACGCCTCACCTAAAATAACGCAACTGAATTCCAGGGAACTTCCCGCTAAATTAACCACGTGAATGTCTAAACCGCGCTCCCATTAAACTGTTAATGCATACATATGCCGGGCTGTATCGAGGGTTCAATGCAATACTACAGTAAGTGCTTCATTTTTGTGAAGCACTTACTAAAGTCTTGCATTGAACCCTCGATATATGCTGCTTTTTAAAACATTCGTTCTCAAACATGAGCATTTTAACCATTAGAATACTGGGTAATTTTCTAAAAATAGATTTTTGTGTCGTCTGCTTTCCAAAACCTTAAATTTCTACTTGAATCTAATGAGAGACGATATTCAGAGTAGCAAACAGGTTAGATCGCAGGCCAGCCGCCAATTAAATTGGCGGCTGGCCTGGATTTAACATGTTTGCATAAGCATGAAGTCGGTTCCAGCACTATAAGGGTTAAACAGGAAACTCATAAACCTACATACTACACAAATTGTTCTTGCAGATCGACCAATCCTCATCGAACAAGTGATCGCTGGCATTTTGGTACATGTGCACATAGGCGTTGTCGCGCCTTTGTATCACTCAATTTAATCATGGACAGAGGCCCAAGAGTACGCTAGACAAAGCCGTTTGTGTCGTTCACACAGTGATTACGGTTGTTCTCTTTCAAAGGAGTCTGTCATTATTGCCATTTGTTGTCGTCTACGAGCCTAGAGTCCTACGTGAAATGCATCTAGCAACAATAGAAGAATATAAAATTTCATTCAGAACTGCTGGAATGGTTGTATTGTAATCATCACTTCACGAATTAGCAATGTCGATTATTGTTTTGTTCGATGGCAGCAAGAGCCTCATAAATATACCAACTCAATAAAACTAAGGCGTTATAGACTTAGATATAAAATGTCTGTCTGTGTTGGTTTTAATGAATATGACCATGTTACGTATCAAACTAAAACTTAGCATATTCATGTTTGCCGTTTTGCTATTCAAATTCGAAAAATAAACAAATTATAAACATTTTTGTTCAAAATTTGACAATAGTATTTATAGCTTCGGATCACACTTAAAACTCATACTTTTTGATTGATTATAAAAAGAAATAATAGTCGTATATGGACAAATTGATAAGAAGTATTCAGAAATTGTTGATTAGGAAATACAAGTTCCGGCCAATATGCGTTCTAAGAAAAATGGAACATGTGTATGTATACACATGTGTATGACTTCATCGTTTTTTCACAAATGCGCCTGTCCTGTTGTGTGTGATTTATTTAAGTTATCCAGACCTGATGGGAATCGTACAAGAGTTTGCACTAACGTTTTTCACAAGCCAGATGTGTTTATAAGCAGTAAAACTGCAAACTAGACGTAACACACATGTCTTTGAAAAAACAGTCGCTTGTATAAAACAAGCATCGCCTTTTAGTAAAACCGGGCTTTTATCATTATGGCATCTTTTAAAAATGTTCATGATGTTGTTTTTGATAGCAGGCGTTTATTGACGGTTGAGAACTTTATCTTTGACAATATGATTTTAAAAGTACATAAGTAGTATTTTTGTAAAATGTGAAATATCTCGACAGTATTTGTTTCTATGCAGTAGCATCATTTTAAAATCCTACACTTACTGTAAGAACTTAGCTCGGCTTTGCACTAAGCCGTCGATATGACGTGTCAACATTTTCTAAGACGAGGCAATATGAAAACCCATTACTCCTTAACACCTTACACTTCTAAATGTGCTGCAGAAGATTTTAGAAACCACTTTGACAAAAGAAAAGATCACTCGTATCAATCAATTTATCTTTATATGCGAGATGTATGGTCAATATGGTGTATTTCCAATAAAAGGGATATATTGTTCATATTAACCTAAATATCCTTTGGTATTTTTTTTTTTTATTTTCTTACAAATATTCGAACGAAAAATTATTTTCACCTTGTTTTTTGTTAGTCGTTTACGTTTGCTTTCATTTTGGACCATTCACAAATTCTAAGATGTAGGACTAGGCTAAAACGATTTAGACAATGGTCACACGCTGGTTATAAAAGCCCAGGGTCCCCATAAGAAATGTAGGGTAATCTAATTAAATCATTACCGCGGTGTTGGGCCTTTTCCACGCAGCGTGTTATAGTTTGATTAAATCTGACCAGCTTATTCTAGTAATGTTAACTATGTAACAGTATCGAGAGTTAAGTTCAATGACCTTTAATTTACCCTGAACGGAAAACAATACAACTTGATTTTGATTTCAACAAGGGATGACATTCTTCATCATTCTGTGTTGATGTATTCAGACAATGGCCATAAATGATACATTTCGCCTAGTAGAATACATATAATTCCCCATTTCGAAACTCTTTCTTTTGTTGGATAACTATGGTCGTTCTCGGTATACATCGGTCTTGGCCGGAACCATTCGCTTTACACCGAATAGTTCCGGCCCCGACCGAAGTATACCGAGCACGAACGACGCAACCCGACGAAAGAATGAGTTTCAAACTGGTGGATTATGGTCATTCGACTTTTAAGTCAACGAGAGTAACGGAGTATTCTTTTGGGCGTTCGAAAACACATAACAATAATCGGTTCATTTTTTTTTTGATAGAAACTCAATGCTGCAAAAATGGTTTGTTCTGAGGCAGCAATTCGTTCAAATAGTTTGGATGAATTGCTGCCTCAGACCAGTCCATTCTTACAACTTAGATATGTTAAACGTTTTCCCGCAACGGTTAAAAAATCTGAATCTTTTCACCTGTTGCGAAGCGATTGTTTACAGCTGGTCAAATAATTTAAGAAGATACGGATAATCACGGCTTCTCTTTATCATATAATAGGAATACTCAGTTGGAAATAAGCTGTTTGACCCCAAACTCTCCGAATAAAGTGCTTCGTAATAGCAATTAAACACGAGTTCCCTGCCGGAAATACCATTTTGAAAAGATCATGGGATAATAAAGATGATGAATTGCCCACTTCTTATTCTTTAATTGTCTTACCTACGTCTATATCACCAGCATGTTACTCATGGCAGCATGAGGTTCATGCGTCAGGTTCATTACGCACAATATTGCATTACTCAAAGGGCAACCATAGATATATGAATGGTTAAAAGAGGAAATCGATACAAAACCATGTACAGACGCAATGCATCACAACATAACATATACATTTTTAACAACTCGTCTTGACATGTTAGGAAACATTATCAGCTGGAAAGCTATATACATGATTTCATGGATTGTAGATATTATTAAAGTGATTTCAAAGATACGTTAATCATGTTTGCACCATTGAAGAACTGGAATGATTATTGCAAAATACGTAACCATTCAATACTGCCTTCCTCTCGCAAATTGTAACCAAATAAATGATTAGAAAAGGAAACCGATATAAAACCATGTTTTGATAACAACATCACTCACAAAAACAGATCTGAAAAGTATCCTTGATAAGAGTGGAAACATGTCAGAAACATGATTTCATGAAATGTTGATCCATGTATATGAAAATAATGTTTAAATACTTTAATCATGCTTCAGCATGGAAAATCTGGAAAGATCATTACGAAATACGTAATCTTTTACAGTGAGGAGATGATTCTTTTGAATTAGTTAGCAATTAGTTATTAAATATGATGTCATTTTTTCAAAATACTCGACACTGATTGAGGACAAGCCGCCCAGTTAATTCCGCCAATGTCAGTTGTTGAGCTCGCCTTCCATCTGATATCGTATAACTATGGCCAGTAGAGAAGGAAATCGATTCTGTCACGGTATGCATGTAACTTATTGTTATGCAGAAACTCTCTAGTTACATAATCTCCCATGACAAGATTATTCTTTATCATAGCAGGGGATATTTGGCTTGTCTGGATTCGATTTTGTTTTCCATTTTACTCATATGTAACGTCATGTGTTTTGTTGTAGTCTCGATTCTTCAGACGTTTGTGTTGTTTCTTCCTACCCAGTATACGGACGCTTGCAATTTTGCCCATTTGAAGCTGTATCTTCACACATTCGAAATAAAATCTTTCTTTCTTACACTTGTGTGCACTACTATTTCAGTAAAAATGATCAGTTTAGAAGGATATATAACAGAATGTTAGCTAATGAATATTAACCAATACAAAAGAGATCCTGACTCCGGAAACGTGCATCTCACATCTGGGATGGTGCGAAAGCAGCCTTGGAAACTTCATATTTTTCATTTCTTTTACTATTGGCATACTTATCTTGTCCGCTATTCTTCTAACTTCCCTATCATTTCACTTTGTCTTTAGTCTTTTTCTCAAACGTACCGTTGTGTAAATGTTAAATATTACAGAATAAATTATCGACGTAAAATGTGGAACAATGTGTATTATTAAGGGAGAGTTTAATTCCATGTATCTTACAATCTAAAAGGAATTCCCTCTCTTGAGATGCACAGCGTGCATGGCATACGGCGCTTGTAATTATTAAGAATTGCACCGAATTGTAGATTGGTTTCCGTTTCCTTCTTCTAAGACCGGTGCACACCAGACACACGTAATGATATAAAAAGTAAGGTTCACAAACTAAGCCTTTTAAGATCCCCTCGTTCATTCAAACAAATCACATCCGTAAGGAGTTGGAACATGCAATGACAGAGTTGGAATATCTTGTTTTGACTTTAATTCTTCAAAACTCTCGGTTGAAAATGTGAAATGTCATTCAGCAAACATCAGCATTTGAGCGTAAAGAGATAAGCGAATAAGCGAATCACAGGAATCGTCCACATTTTGAAAAAATGCGCCTTCAGAAAGTTGCATAACGCGTTTATTATCAGAAGCCCTGTCTAGCTGTGAATACTGATTTAAGATAGGTTATAATTACGGCTCTAGATAAGTAATTATAGTATAAGAAATGCTTGAAGACTTTTTCTTGTACAGTAAAACGTTGGAGAGAACCTTTTTGGTGCATAATAAATTATAATGGTGGATTCTTAAGCCCACTAAGGAAATACGTATAATTCAAGATCAGTGACTTTTGACAAAAGAAAATTGAAGAAAATGTGCATAAAACAACTATACATGTATGTTCGGTTTACATTGCCGGGGTTCATTTTGATTTCATAGGAGGAAACATTTCAAATGACCCATGCTTTCACCCAAACTGTTGGAGGAGAATTTGTAAGGCCCCTGTAGAAGGTTGGTTGTTTTATGCCACATACCTTACCGCCATACAGCCCCTGTTTTCTCACGGTATACTGTAGGGGAGTCGACGCACGAGGGGCCCACGATTAGTGAGTCAGGCAGAGGGCGGGCCTGCCAGCTTGTAAGACTTCGTTGTCATTTCGACGTAGAGTTTGGAAACGCCATTAAAATCCCGCAGCATGCCAATTATCTTGAGGGAGCTCATGTTAAATCCATTCATTTTAAAGTTTAATGATTCCATGGGAGTTGGTATAAAAACAGAGCATATTCGTGACGAGATAAAACGGGGTTGTCATTCTCTCATAGACCAAAACAAATATAAAAATTTTCTTCTCCTTATTCATTTTCCTCAACCAACACAGCATTTCTATGAATACGTTAATGGAAAAGACGTAATTCTGAAAATATATGCGTTTAGAAATCGATGTAAATGGAATTTAGGCTCAATGACCTCTTAGAAATCGTGTAGTCAAATCCTCCGTATTAGGCATTTCCTAAGTTCACCCTTCACCATCCCCTCCATTACATGCTTCCATGATGTTGCAGTTTTTTCTGACTGTCATGCGAGGTGATCTTCCGGCCGACTAACGGAATACCAATCATTATGGTCCTACCCGACTTGAACAGCCTTTAAGGCCTGCTAAGTTATACTTCACCATCCGCAAATAACCAGGCATCTCAATGTAAATTTTGATACGTAAAACCCCAATTAAACAACCAAGTAAATTTGGGATACACACTGCATCTCTTTAATCAAAATACCATGTCATTTGTTGACAAGGGGGAGAAATCATTTATAGAGTGAATGAATGTATGTAAAAGGAGATTACATAACATAACATAATAACATAATAATTATTATTCCATTATAAACATAACATGTTTTATAGCAATTGTAAAAACATTTTAATAAAGACACGTGGATTTATAGAGTAGCTTTTCAGTTAAAGATGTTATTCAATCTCTATTTTGTAAAAGGCAAGTGCGGAAGCTATTTCTTTCACCACATGTCCTTAACGACAAATAACTGTGACACCTAGTGTGCTAAACCTTTTATATCTCAAGCAAATGTCAATGTAAAAATTACGCACTGTATAATTGACAATCTGAACAACTTGAATATTTGAAGACGTTGTGAAAACATTTTAACTCTCTTCAAGATGGGATTCTATTTGATGTCATAACGTTTTCGATCTTTATCTCTGGATAAGAAATTTGCAGTCGTTGCTATCATGGAGAGAGTCTTGGTAATAAAAAGATATATTGTCATAACTGTGCATTAGAATTAATTCCTGGGGCAAGGCTTGCTAATTAATGACGCTATAACTCGAGATAAACTTATTCTTAGCGTGGGAAAAAAGAGACGAATCTTCATTATCATACAAGACCCTTGAAATAACATACAGTCTAACTTGTGTTAAGCAGCTACCCTTTTAAGCTGCCAACCTGCCTTAAACAGCCACTACAAAAAGTCCCATTGTTAGATTTATCGTGTAAATCAATTTGTGTTAAGCAGCCAACGTGTCTTAAACAGCCAATTTACTCTGTCCCATAGGTTGGCCTCTTAACACAAGTTTGACTGTACTCTCAACCGAAATAATGACTCATTGATCCAATAATTTGATTAATGTTTGGAGGACATATCCGCTTAGTCTCCTTCTTGGTCGACCACATCACTAACCATTCCCATTGGTATATTTCGGGACTGTCTTTAATGATAAAGCATTACTAAGATGACAATCGGATTACAACCTGAAGTAATCATGGTCTTTCAGTAGCTTTGTATTTGAAACGAATTGATCCAAGCCTATGTGTAACGAAGTTCTGAGTGAGTATATGTCTTGTATGTGTTTATCACTAAATTATTAATTATTACTAAATAAAATAAAATAATATTGCAACTCATCTGAGATAATGATGACGCGATGTAAAACCCCATATAAATAGCATCATCCATCACTTACCCTTCCCCCTCTGCAAGATATTTAAAAAAAAATACCAGGAAAAAATGATACCAGGAAAACGATTTGTTTCGTTAAAACAGATTCAAAGCAAGTTCGATTAAAATGTATGAATGCTAATTATCTTTATCGTCTTCTTCAATTTGAATTTGGATAAATCCCCAAAGCGAGGATTGGTTGAACATTTCACAGCCTCTTAAATACTCGGAACCCACGTGGGGAACATTATAATCAGTTATGACATATCGTGTAAATATTATAACAAACCCTCCAGCAACAATGTCGGGGGATTTTCCTGCCCTTTTTGTCCTTAGCCCAGATTTTTTATTGTTGGGTAATCATTTTGATTGAAAACAATCAACACGTGTTAAGAGTTACATGTCGATATCTCATTTCATACGAATTTACATCGTGTCAACAATTCATTCCGTTATGTTGAGTTAAGAGAATTTCATGTGTAAACTTATTGATTTACATCGATTGTGAAACAAGTTCTTACAATTTAGATTAACCACTCTCGAGTCTGCTTCCTGGATACATAACCAGTACTCGCGCCGAATGTGGATTGTTGAAAGTTCGCAAAGCAGATCCCGGTATTCACGGGATTCGAACCCACGACCCTCGTTTCTCGAGGCAGACGCTCTACCCCTTGACAACTGTTCTCCAGGGAATTTCTTATACTCTGCTTTGGGGAATAAGTATAGACAAAATCATTAAGATAGGGAAAATGCGTTAAAATGGTAAGGACATGCCGGTCTAACATTAAATAGACACTGGGTTCGATTCTTCTTTTTTTGAAGGCTGCAAATGGGTGGAGCTTGGATGAGATGAGTTTCTAAAATATTATACTTGACATTCCTCGCTCATCTGAGATTAAATCATTATATCGTATTTGATAAAAAAAAAAGATCAATACACTTGGCGCATTGTGCGCATGTTATCATACATCTTTTGTTTTAACGAACCATCTGTTTTTGTTTACATATTCGTGGAAAAATGCCTTTGTTGTTCACAGGAAGGTCACGTGTTTATAGTTTTTTCCCACTTCCCGTCTTTCTCAATTAGGCTGATATCTTTATATCATCGGCATTAAACAAAGAACCCTTGACAAAACTCCTACAGCTCTGTTGGAGTGATCGTTTTTCGGAGTATAGAAATTCAACTCTAGTATGTTTGAAAATATGATATGCCTTTCGCATGGAAGAAATGGAAGTACTGCTCTTTTGTCTGATTCAGAAAGAGGGCGTGTGCAGGATGTGATATCAAACTCGTGTCTAGCAGATTTCATCATCGTGTTATAAATCTTTTACTTGAGGAAGTTGCTTTATTCCAATCCTTTATTTCATGATTACTTTCCGTTTTCAGTTTTAGTTTTGTTCCTTCGACGTCCTTTTAACGCATTACACAACACTACTTCTAGTACTACTTTTCTGTTGCAGACATCGGCAACATTTGAAATCCTTTATAAAAAAAACTTCCGGAAAAGGGGGAAACTGCTAAAAGAAAACGCCATTATTTGTCTATAAGATATCACATGAGCTTTTGTTATTTTATTTTCCTTTTTATATTTTTCAAATATCTATGTGAGATGGCTTTTGATTTGATGAACTATGACATCCTACAGTCCATATGAGGGAATAGACTCAAAACATACCGATCTTTAGAACATACATTTGTTTCTAGCATGGATCTTATGAAATAAATTATTCAACGTGGATACTAAAAACCTAGGGCCGTAATATGACTTTGTCTTTCAGTTGCATGCTGTCATTTAGGTGCGTGACTTTTTATATCAGACTCAGTACTTTGTCGTGGAGGACAGTGGTCCAAGAGTAGCGCGTCGGCCTCCGTAATCGGGCGTCATAGGATCAAATCCGTTCCGCTTTGCATTAATCCACATTCGGCGCGTGTACTAGTTTTGATCCAGGAAGCAGACCATAATCTATGTTGTAAGAACTTGTTTCATAATTGATGTAAAATAAATAAGGTAAAATAAAAAAAAGGTACTTTGTCCTTCATACACATTACTCGGATATGCTCCTTTATCGATGCTACACCGAGGCCACGTTTCCTCTTGGTATTATAAAGAAATGGACTTACACGTACAGGGGGCCAGAAATGCGTATTAATTACTCATTTTAGAAGTTGATTAGCATATATATTTCCCATGCTCGTGACTGTCGCACCGATTATTACAATGGCCATTTGCATCTGTACTTATCTTATTGACCATGTATTGAGCTTGATCGTCAAACATATGAATCTTACCTTTACCATGCAAAGCAGAAAATGAAATAATTGATTAAAGTTTTGGATTGAAACATGAGAGATATTTTCACGGAAGCAGATAAAGTGTCCGAATGCCTTTTTTTAATTAAATCTTATTAAACGATAGTTCTTAAACGTCCCACAAAAACACCATTTTGCAGCGATCACGTGAAACAAATTACATTTTTACCATATTTCCTTTGGTCACATGAAATAAGAGTTAGAAAAACGAGAAAGAAATTGCACATATAACGTATCCCTTTTCCGACAAGGTATTAAAAGATAATGAGATGTCAGAATAATACGTCCACAAATGTCTGTATGTGTGAATCCGGATATGTTTGGTGAATAGTTTAAACGGAGTTGTATCATCAAAAAGCAATTCAACACACGCTGCAAAAATATTTGTGCTTGAAAAGACTCGCTTATCTCTATGTCCGAATGAGCTTAGCTGATCATTTTATTGCAAATCACTTGTTTACGAAGATATGCATATCTGTATACGGGTAAATATCTTTAATTCAAAAAAAGTGTAGAGCTTCCTGTACAGATAAGACCCGCCCGAAAACAAAACGAAGGAAATAAATAAAGCAAGACAAGGAAGCTACAGCGGTAATTTGTGAGTAACCCTTTATGTGATAAAGGGTGGATCTACAAAAGTGTCGTATTCTAGCCATAATTACGATGAAGTTACGATCTAGTGGGACCAAGGGAATGTTCTTTGACCGTAACTGAAACATCTCAAAATAAAATGAGTATCTGCTGCAAAGACGTTCGGAATTCTTGTAGGAAAACTGTTTTGGGGGTCTGCAACATAAGGCAAGGCAAACGGTATCATTATTCAATATATTCTTTTATTATTTGATATTATGATGGAAATACAGTTTGGACATCAAGGGCAGGATTATACTTAGCCCATATAGTGCTTGATTAACATTCATGCTCTTACAAATATGTTAGATCCAGGCCAGCCGCCAGTTTACTGTGATCTAAACTGTTTGCTGTTCTCTGTATCTTTCCTGAAACCAAACAAAGCACATATTTAAGGTGGTGGAAAGCAGACTACACAAACATCTTTTATCAGAATGTTAACCAGCATTCTAAGGGTTAATTGTTTTGTATAAGAAGGATGAATAGATATCTTTTATTTGACCACCACATGTGTTTATCGTCATTTGAGTCATTTAAGAAAGTCTTCTACCAGCTGTAAAGTCGTATAAAGCATATTAATCATGAAGTGTGAGGAAGATATATTACATCTCACACATTACACGTGAGAAATACAGGAAGACAACCCGATGTCTGGTTATTTCAAAACTCAGGCAAACTTGCAAGGTTGGTATAAGAGAAAACGAAACCATTGTTTAGAATTGAGGTATTTCATATTATAAACAGTTGGTTGTACTCGGTGTCGATCGCTTATACCCTTTTACATTATAGCAAAAGTTTTGATGCGTTTGCAACAGACACATAATAAAAACATCGTAATAAAATAGCAGGTTTCTATTATTATTGAGTAAAGATTTTCTTTTTCCTGTGGTGCTGTTAATGCATAAAAAAATAGTAGGCGTGATAATGTGTTTTGCTGCAGAGGTTTGTTAGCAAAACAAAGGGTAAAAACAAATGATAGAACACCATTATCATGTCAGACAGCTGTTTATTTACCGGTTAGTTAATGCCACCATTGTTTGGGATACACCGTTCCCTTGCTGATAAGCCCATCATCGGTCGGTTCCGGTTTCACGGACTTCCCGGAAACATTACTGATTCACCTTTTATTATTCACAATTAATCCCGTCCCACATTTCCTTCATGCTCTTCAACATTTATTTTCTCCGGTTTGGTTGATAAAGGTTTGCAATGACAATCCTAGGAAAAAGTCATATCCCTCGCTATAAAAAACAAAGGCACTATCTAACATTGTTTCCATAACACCTTAGTATCAGCTATTAATCATAATATTGAATTCAAATGTGTCGAATGTTGCCGATGTAGATGGATATGTTTCTGCGTAATTCCTTTGTACCGGTAAAACAAAACCTTTCAACGTGTGCTTTGTTATTTATTCGCCTTATCAGTTGCATCGACGGTATTGTCAGATTTCTTTTTATTGCGTCCTGGTTCAGAAATTCCCACCCATTTCCCAAAGTGGTATTCTTTGATTGGTGAAAACAACACAATATGACAACTTTAACATGAAGAAAATGCATTATTTGTTATTGATAGTGTCCATATTGGTTAATGGATGAATTGCACGTTAAGAGCAGTGTACCTTTTTACAATTCAATTCAATTCAATTCTTTATTACACGGGTTTCTTAAGATTTCTGCATCAGTTGCTGAAACGTGTTGTATTATGGAGTATAGGGTTTATCAAACAATGATAGATCCAAGTTATACAATCGTCCGTTCAGAAGCTGGTGTATGATTAAAAGATAGTTTATAGTATGATAACAGAAAGTATTAATGCATAAAGATAAATAATCACGATGAGTAATAAAAACGACAATTCCCCTGAGTATCCTAAATATCTACTGCTTGACCATTGCAAATGTTTCCCTGAATTAAAATATCGCAACCTCTCCGTATACGATGAATATTTTTGTTTTCGCATTTCAAGGGATCTTGCTTTCTGAACGGCAAAAAAATACCCCCTACACGTCTGCATATAATAACTTCAATCATTGAAGAAAAATAATTCAATAACTTAACTAGTTATCATTCTTTCTACAAAATAATTCACATTGGTCAACGAATATCTTGTCTACGGTGACGGTAAAAATGCGATTATAATTATAAAGGTTCAAACAAGCCTACCAGATACGATAACTATAAACTGGTATTCTACCGTGACATGAAGAAGTATCATAGCGAAAAAACGATGTATATAAATGCCGTTACAATTCCAATCCAAGTGCGTATAGAATTACGGTAATGACATTTCCTGGTAACTTGACCACCACTTGGTGATCATGGAATCTTTTTTCCCCTACGTCTAGACTTTGTGTCGATGTATTTCGATTTTATTTATTAATTTTATCAAATTTATCAGTCCAAATAAACTGATATATGAAGTAAGAACTTGATATGTTATATTGACCAGATGGGTTACATTTACTGAAAGAAATAACATAATGGCTGCCAAATGCCTTTGAATTGATGTGTTGTCAAATGGAATATGAAAAACACGTTCTGTATGAAAGGATATGTTTGAATAATCATATTGTCACTTATATTATGATACAAAATGACTGTCAAAGTGTCAGAAGTAAACTTGTGTTTGTACTTTTCTTTGAGCATGGTTTGTTTTAGTTTGCGAACATTTTCTGCTTTATTTACCGTTTATTTTGTTTATTTTATTTAGCACACGACAGAAGTTGGTATCGAAAATGGCTACACAGAGAAGGTTCGGTAAAACTTGTCAAGCTTTGCATGTCCGAACTTAGTCCTCTCGACGTATCTCCCAAACAAGCGTTTTACGAGTCCTTATTTGTTACTACTCCAAATTGAAAGCAAAGGCAGGCGATTAATCAGGCAGACGAAAATTTCTTAATAAGAAAAGCGATAAGAAAAAAACATGGTTTTGGGTAGAAACATTTGTTTTTGCAAAGGATTCATTTCTCATATATAATAATTCATCTTTCCTCATGTTAGATTCTAAAGCTTTCTGTAGCACATGAGCTCAAGTGTGATTCTATCAAATGAAGAGCTCAATAATGCCATCACGATATCCTGTGGGCGCATAGGGACCAAATTGATGTTGTTTGACATACCTATTTTATCAAACTGTTGATAATATAGATACATGTATGTCAAACGACATTGGTCCATATGTGTGAGCTTATTCCATCCCAAATGAATTCCCAATATAAAACAATTTATAGAAATCCCTTAGTCCAAAACAGAGATTAGAAATTCCTGCTATTTCTTGCTTTTTCTAAGAAAGAGCTGTGTGCTTCGTTTCTCAAAGAACTGAATTTGCTATTGGAAGTCTGGCATGCTATTTACTAAGTTGGTTGTTTCTTTGCATACCATAAGAACCATTAAAAGAATGGTTTAGTAAGTACAATATTGTCAGTTTCCCTACACTTGCAATTGCAAAATTGTGTTGCTGACGAAAACTCTATAGTCTAGCAATACATAAAAGGCACGCGTGCATATCCACTGTGTTATGTGTAAACATTATCCGGAAAAAAAATATCGAAAGTACTTTTGAAATGTTTGGCTCAAATGTTGAAGGTGTTGTCATGCTATATTTCCAAATCAAATGCATGTGTTTCCAGAATAAGTAAGGCATCACTGCTTGGATGTGTTTTGTTTGTCACACACCAAATCAGATTGGAGAATGCTTACACATCTAAATAAGAATGCTAAATAAAAAGACAAAAAAGAGAAGATGCTTTTTGCTTACACCCTGCTTACCGAGCCATTGCAAATTTTAAACTGGACCCGTTGTTATAAAAGCTTGCGTATGATCAGATTCCATTCCTCGACTTTATTCACTCATGATTGATGGATATTCATCTTAGTTAATGTTAGTTTATACACCTCAATCTGATAGATTAATATATAACGGAACCCTAAAGTATGCAAACCATTTGTAGAAAATATCTATTGAGACCATGTCACATTAAGATTCTTTAAAAAAAAATCGGGTCTTGGATTTGATAAGGGCATGCTTTTGCTTCATAATGTCGTCGCAGGCCAGGCTTTGCACAGGGACTTTTCCGGAATTCCTGGTTATGATTTTACCTACAGTGTACAGTGTACAGTCAATCTTGAATTCAGCTGCAGTTTTTAAACAATTCTTCAAAAACTATTTTACTCGATTATCTTAATCAAGGCAGGACGCAAGGCATTTAGAAAGCTTCTTCTTGGGATTTTCTAAGTGGCTTCCGTCCTGAATTATTGCTTGTCTTAACCATCCTGTCTCCTTTCACAATGTTCGCTGAAATAGGATTGACTGTAATCTATATTTTAAACCATTTCTGAGAAGGTATACGAGTCTATGCGTTACAGAGAAAATCCTAGCTCGTGCTTTTAACTAGTGTTCATCTAGTTTGTGTCATAAAGCATTTCCTTGTGATGTCTAGCAGGCGACGTTTAATGAAATATATACATGCCCTAATCTACATGATTGATTATTTGCATATAATCCATTGTAAAACATAATCATTTGCATAAAAGGCACTGTAACGCATAGTTATTTGCATACAAGCCACTGTAACAAATGGAATATGCATCCTTTCCAAAGATCGTCTTTTGTCAACGAATTTTGTCAACCAGAAGAAATGTTTTCGAGCGACACTAATGAATAATGAATACATGCAAAATGATTCAATGGTGTGGCTAGAGATTTGAAATGGATGTAAATTTTTATCTTGTTTTTGCATACGACGAACCTAGCCGTGAGGTACCAAAACAACTTAAAATAATTGTACATTTCAGGAATATAATGATTATTCAAGGAAACGGTGATTTGGGTGATTTAAAACGGGTCTATACTGTTTATGTTCGCACTTCATCACATGGGTAACGTCGTATGGTTGGTTATCAAACATTGGGCATGACATCGTCGCATCTGCTTTAAGCGACCAGCTTTTAGTATTGCATGAACTGATTAATTAGTAAGCAATATCGTAATAGAGGACATTACCTGGAAAATTCTTTTTCTGTGGCATTTTATTTCACCAGCATCACATGGTATGCTATTTTATGACTAAAATATCATGGTGTCATCTTTAGTTAACTGATTAATTTCTCACTATGATGCTATATTTATTGTTTCGTCAGAATGATCTCAAGAATCCCAGGTGTTTGTATATGCTAATCGTTTTTGTCAACTTTTATTTTGTTATTGTCCGGGTCTGTGGGTTCAGCGTATATCTGGATGTGCCAAAATGAACTGGTTTCAATGATTCATTGTGTGATTCTTTGTGACGCATAGTAAACATATCGCTTTCTTTTTTTTTTCTTTTTTTTCTTTTTTTTTTTATTATTTTCATATTTTATATTTATATTTTAACAAATCGCTTTCATTAACTCGCCTACTGTCACTTTAAATACAGATATATCCATAACTAAAGATCATATGACCTTATCTCTTATATAGTCCTCTACTTTCCATAGCTACTGTTGCCTTTCGTTCAATCCCAATACTAGATAAGCTGTTTCGTCTCGTTATTTTTACCAAATAGTCTATGTTTCTTTCTATATCTCAACCGTTATAATAACATATTCGTTCGTATTCGTAGTCAGTGAATTCTGCTTCCATCAGAAAGATTAACAATACCGTTCAAAGTTGTCCGTGTTAAAAAAGAAAGAAGGAAATATTCTTATCATTCTATCTATACTTAATCTGGATGAAATGCGACACATAATTTCGTTTCTGTTAAATGCAAGATGTTCAGTCTGGTCGAATGTACATGGAATGCAGTCAATAATGTTTAAGCGGTCTTTCTAAAAAATACCTGAAGGTTATTTAGTCTTTTGACGTCTTATAGCGAGCAAATCATTAACAAAGTTCCTTCTGGAGACTTTTGAGGGAGTGTCGTTCGTATCAAACCAATACCTATATTATAAACCAAGAATTTGTTTCAACTTACTAAGGTCACTCAAAACAAGATTGCCTGAACCAAGAAAGCTATAAAAACAATTCCATTCTCAATATTTCAGTTTCGGGCCAGGACTCGTCTGAGGAGGATATTGGGTGTGTATCTCCATGGCAACAGGTCCACAGATCGTGCATGCAGTTGGTACTCGACCTCAAGACATACGCAGACGCCAGAACCTTCTGTCAAAATCAAGGCGGTGATTTGGTCGCCATAAGTGATAAACAAGAGATGGTACGTATGTTTTAGTTGTTATAGCCCTTATATGTCATGGCACATTCTAAAATGGTAAAATTGTTTTGGACCGAGGCAATATTGTTTTTATTTTTTTCACGATAAGTTAAGAACTTGGTAATGTAAATCCAGTAATGCAGTTGATACATATTATAAAAACTACCATGTGAGGCTCAAAAGACAATACTAATTATAGTTTGCGTTATTTAGATACCATTCATTTTGAAAGCAGGTACCGGGATCTTAAAGAGTAGTATTGCTTGGGACCCAGGCAACATTGTTTTTTTCACGATAAATTGAGAACTTGGTAAAGATGAGTTTAGATACTACACTGTGCAAGCAAATGACTCATTGTCCTTCTGTGAAGTACCAGACTTTCCTGCGATTTTACGCTTGTTGCATGGGAAGATAACACATATTTGTTACGGAGGTGAAGGGAAACAATACTACACGTAAAACAAAACATTGTAGAGAGAGACACCTCGGATCAGCTCAGCTTGTGAAATATTCCTAGGCCGGTCATTGTCAACATGTTATTAATGTTTCGAATGGTACATGCAAATCCCTAACCTGGGGATCCGGCCCGTTCGTATAGCCCGCACTAGCCTAGTACGGGTTATACACACGGGCCAGGACCTCAGGCTAGCAAACCCTAATCTGACATTAAGCTACTACATATATAACGGATTCTCCTGTATGCCGCTTGATGTTAACCTATCAAATTATGCGTTCATCTGTCATCTTGCCGGACATATCTCAATAGCTGTTATTCCGGTCTATGCTGTATTCATGTCGTACCCATGTCATACTTCTGCAACATTTCGGACGTACACCCGGTCACGAAGTTGGCAAAGGCGTTAGAATGTGTTTCGGACACCTTTGCTTACTTTGTGAGTGAATGTCTTGAATACTGCAGAACCATTATATGTATACTTTTTAACCCTTAAAATGCCGGGAATTTGTATAAAAATGGGTTTCTGCGTCTTCTGCTTTCAAAAACCTTAAGTATCTGGTTAATGTAATGGGAAATGATACTCAGCGTAGCAAACAGGTTGGATCACAGGCCAGCCGCCAATTAACTTGGCGGCTGGCCTGTGATCCAACCTGTTTGCATTAGCATGAAGTCTGTTCCAGCACTATAAATGTTAAAGCTTCACCAACCACACCAAGGAATTAACAGGCTTGCTAGAGCAATTCTGAAATTAGTATTGGAATGTTAACATTGTCTATAATCTCCAAACCGGCGCTTATCATTTCCTGCGAGAATATGGAGGGTTTGATGCATTTCTATTGTAATCGCTCCACGTTTGTGAAGGGCTTTACTATAGTCTTGCATTGAAAGCTGCATATCTTCAATATACTCCTACCTTAGTTATTGTCAGTTATCTGAATTTAAGTCCAAGTCGACAAAAGGCTTATTTTGAAAGACTTATTCCCACATGTACAGTTATGTACTCCCTTGTCTTAATTGATAACTACAGCAGACAGATGCATGCCTCATAACATCTGGTATAGTTGATAAAAAACAAAGCAACAAAAGAGGAAATATTTCCTTTAAAAACTTTTTTGTCACAACAATTAAATAGCAACTCTTACGAAAGATGCATTTAAACAGACTTAAGGGACAATGTTTTCCATGGTATTGAAAGCATTTCTGTGTTTAGAACGAAGCCCAATGTGCAGGTAAATTGTTACAATAAACGCCAATGAAATAATATGTCCTCTTCATTCAACCATTGCTATGTTTCTGCAAAATCAGTGTATCTTGTCAAAAAGGACAAGCTTATGTAAGTGATGGTGGAACCAGTTCCTGATAGAAACAAGTGATTTGGGACCAGGCTATCAAAGTTTGGTTCCAGGTTGACTCGGGCAGGATTATTCGATGAAATATACGTTTTCAAATTAAAGTGACTTACATGTATAAACACAACGTGGCTGGGTTTCTTCTAAAATTGTTATAATTGCTATGGCATTACCTATTTTAATGCACATAACACGTTGTCACTTTAATAAAATGAACTAACTCAACTAACCTATTTACTTACAAATGATGGTTCCGGAACGATGAATTTCGCCGATTGGATAGTTGTGACACTTGACCCTTATTACAACTATTAAAATTGATCCCTTCTCGACCCATTGGTTAAGGTGGCGGTCTTAGAACTTGGAGGCACCGGGTTCGAGCACTGTCGATCCTTTGGTTTCCTAGGAGTGCTATTTGGGCGAGGGTCCCTTGGTGTGACACTTGATAGTCCTAGTCTAGTGTTGTGCATGAAGAAAAGTATTTATATAAATTAAAAACTCATTGAAAAGGCGTTTTACCGGTTTACCCGTTACCAAACGCCATTTTTTCGACTGTCCCAAATTCAAAAAGTTTACAGACGACATTTCAAAATGTGATGAAATTGAAAAATAATCTCCTGACAGGACAGAAAACTTTGTGGGAAAAGGAGAAATTGTTCGTTAAGAGCAATTTCTCCTTTTCCCACAATGTTTTCCAGAGTCGTCTGCAAACTGTTTGAATTTCGTTATTGTTCGGTAATGGGTTAATCAAATACTTACAGTTAATAATGTAGCATTACGTTTTATTCCCTCTCACAGAACAAACTGAAGCCGATTATAAAGAAGGCAATCACCCGCCAGGAGTATCTAGAATGGTGGATGGGGTTAGAGCCCGAGAGTAACGTAACGGACAACATGCGAACTTGGCGATGGATCGACGGGTCCCCTTATATTAGACGAGTCATGTAAGTATCCGTTATACCTTTTACGAAGAGATACATTGAATAATACATTCACACATAATTAGGAATAATTCTTTATTACACTACAGTAGTGAGCGGCATTGGTGCTGGGGTAGAACGCCCAAGAGCCCAGGGTCCCGGGTTCGAATCCCCGATAGGCGAGGTTAAAGTTTCCGGGACTATCCCACAAACTGGCGCGGTTACTGGTTTAGTATCCTGGAAGAAGTCATCGAGAGTGGCCTTAAACAAGATTTTAACTTCCTTCAAATTCGATGTATATCAGAATATGGTGAATATACAAATATTCTAATTTGACTCAGTGTTTAAGCTGGTGGATTCAGAACTCGGGTGATCCCGGGTTCGAGCCCCATCGAGACCTCTGGTTTCGTGGGAGTGGCTTTTGGCAAGTCACTTCAGAGCCCTAGCCTGGTACTGGTGGATCCAGTAAAGCCGTTACAAAACTGAAAAAAAGTTGGAACGGCACTGACAAAGAGGACCCATATCGGACCTGTGTCAGTAATTCACTATAATCGTAACTATAACTATGAACCAGATATGTCACATTTGCATGACGATTGCATCATATGAGTGAACAACCATGTCGTCTACTGATCAGTGTTTTGTTACTGATCAGTCTTTTGTTATAAATGTCAAACGGACTGAGCAAATTCACCTCTCATAGACACAATCACATCAGATACGTGAATAACAATGTCGTTCCCTGATCAGTTGTGTTTTCTTTTTGTGTAAACGATTGGTCTATATAATACTGCACATGCTATCAAATTTGAAATAGGCCTAACTCTCAACAAACGTTATAAAAAGAGCAGAGACACGATTAGGAAAAAGTGGTTATCAGTAGACTAAATGAAACCTTTGGAAGGAGCAGTTACACTTATGAACTATTTTGAATTTACGTTTAATGATTTTAAAAGTCATCGACAGCAAATTTGATATTATATGAACGGCGGTTAATACTCCAGTAATTGATGTGTATGTTAAACCCATTACCAAACAATAACGACGTTTAACCGCTTTGCGCAGACGATAATGGAAAACGGTGTTGGAAAAGGAGAAATTGCTCGTGACGAGCAATTTCTGCTTTTCTCACTATATTTTCTGCCCTATCAGAAGATTTTTTTCAAAATGAAATCGTATTCTAAAATTTAGCCTGCAAACTTTTTCAATTTGAGACAGTCGAACATTTGGCATGTGGTAAAGGGTTAATGCGTCCGCCTGTGTTGTGTGTTACAGAAGCTGGGGACCAAGTGAACCCAACAACGGTTTCTATCCAGATGGGTTCAGGGAATCAGAAGACTGTGTGGTGTATGATTATCGGAATTTTCTCAAAGATCTGCCATGCTCCGGTACCAAACCCTTTGTGTGTGAGGAATGGAGATGTAAGCAAGCTTTACCTTATAGTAACATGTGTATATATACGAATTCGACTACGAAAGGTTACATCATACGTAAAGTTTCTTGTAATTATAATCTGAAATCAAACAAACTAACACTACAAGGTCACAATTAATTATGTCGTATGATCCATTACGGCAAGCTCACAGATTAGTTGTTTTCATCCTGTCACTAGTTCCATTTTTGGACAGATAACTAGGTGCCGCATAACATTTGTGATATCCGGCACTAACCATATAGACCTAACAAATGCACGTTGCAAATCATGATGTCATTAGAACGCCATGACATATGGCGTCATTACATTACACTTGTCCTTGATTACATCATTCTCTACCTTTTTTGGTTTCCTTTTTTCTCGTGTTTTATTTTCATAATATGTTTGAAAGAATACATAAAGGTATCAGGATAAAAAGAATAGATGGTTGGTGACTTTGAATAGGAAATATTATCGGGCTCGGCTTTGGATTAGTATCCGTTTCGCCTTCGACTCGCCGGATAATATTCCTACGCCTTGCCCGATAACATTTCCGATTCACGACACCAACCATCTATTCTCCATATATCAAAGTATTCCATTATGAAAAGTGTACATTCTATTGTCAATTTTTTTTACTTGATTGACGAAATCAAAGCCAGTCGTAACGAAATAGACATAATCTTGATATCGGTTTATCTGTAGATATACTCCTTTCTTGCTTTTTCTTGATGCTAAAAAGTTACATGCACGTATTTTCAATCCGCCATCCGTGTGTTAAAGAATTCACTTGCCATACTTAACTGACGAGAACGTTGAAATTGTGTTTTCATTTTTTTCTATGTTTGTTTTTGATAACTGTTTATCAGGCGGGTGATTGCGTGATTGCGTGATCATTGTTCACGAAACATGTCAGAACAAGATGGAAGCGTCACAGATATATTTGCTTTTTTCGCCTACATTGCCAATGATAGCCACATTGTGTACCCCTCGTGACTTGACCATTACCTTTCCGGTTATTATGGTACATGATAATCCATGGTTTATAAAGGCGTTACGTCTAAATTAGAAATCGCAGTCGACGGGTGATGTTTTTTGGTCATTCGCATACCTCGACGCGAAATTCTCTGCAGTGTCTTGGAGCGAACAGCACGGCTAAAATGGGAACAATATTCATCGGCGGTTGTGGAAATTTGATCGTCAGATCATGGCGTATATGAAATAGTGGCAAACAAAAGTAATCTGCTGAAAAACTGCATAAATACATGCTCGTTAATGGGCGTCGCCATTTGCAATCTGTTTTATAGAGTAAACACTGATCGCGTGGTCAGCCCGCCTGATTTATTCTAGGCTGAAAAGACATCCATAATACTGTCACTGCTGTCAATACAAAATGATTTAATGATTCTATTTAGAATAAAATTCAAAAATGATAACTGTGACTTAAACCGTTTAGAAATATAGAAGAAATGTTTGGCGATACCGATGTGATATTTACGTCAGTTTGAAAAAAAATGAAAAATTGCTTAAATTGTAAAGTTTTCAATTGAAAAGTTCTGGAATTTTTGGTGCTTTGTGGAATATCTTTCAAGTTTGGACAATCAAAACATAATTGTATTTGATACAGTATCATAAAAGATTAGAAATGCTACAAAATGCATTGTTTGAAAGCGGGAAAATATTAAGACATACGCTTGTACTTTTATACTGGGATTCATAAATGAACTTGGACTTGATAAATAAAGTGTTGATGAAGGTTTCAGAATTGACGATACGATATGTGCATGCTTGCCAACCCGTAACCTTTAGAAAAACTTTTTGGTATTTTCGTTAAGGAATAGCATAACATATATCATCTATAGACATCGATTTATGTATATTCTTCCCATAAACTGCTATGATTATATCAACAGCTTTTTAGGAAACATGATATTTAAAACCGTATGAATAAAGTACGTGCTATAAACTACGCTATATGTCATGTTCATAATAAACAAATATCTAGGTAGTTTTAAAAACGGGTGGTCAGACAAGATGGACACTTCAATACTTTCTGAACTTCGATCAAAGCTCTATGTAGTCGTTACACATTAAATATCCCTGAATAGGATGACACCAATGGTAACATACAACATAGGACTCGATCAGAAGTTTGCTTAACCCATTAACAAACAAAAATGACATTTGACCACTTTGTTGCAGACGACTCTGGAAAATATTGTGAGAATAGGAGAAATTGCTCTTAACGAGCATTTTCTTCCTTTTCCCACAATATTTTCTGCCCTATCTTTGAATTTTGTGCAGTCGAAAATGTGGCGTTTGGTAAAGGGTTAAGCAATGAACAAACATAGATGGTCACACCTTGTCTTATCCACAGAGTGTATGTTAATAGTATACCTGACATTTTAATCTTTCTAGTCAAAACTGTAGCACCCGGTAAGTCAATGCTTGTATGTGATGTTTGATGAATGTTTGAGGTTTTCTGGTAGTTGGTTTTGTTCAAGTTAATGCCTCCTATTTAACTCATTATCGAAAGGAACATTTTATAATCCTCCTAATTTATAGAATTGGAAACAAACATTTACAAACTTGAAATAAATTCTGAGAATATTCTTGCGACAGATAGAACATATTGGCGGAAAAGAAATGAAAACAATTTATTCTTTCCCCCAACGGTTCTAAAACGGTCTCAAACAAACTAGCAATTTGATATTGAGTTAGAATACGCTTCTATGCATGTTGGTAGTCATGAAACTTATTGTTGAAATTGCATGTTTATTATTTGAAGTACATTTTCATAAATGAGTTCGTTCACATCTTCATGTGGGTAAAGGTTCTCTTCCAAGTTTTAAAGGATTGCATTACTATAATCAGGGGTGGGTACATTAATCACATTCGAAGAAGATACAAATCATAAGATCAATATTTGATTGCTGGTGTCATAGTCAACGGTTCCAAACAAATACGCAGCAATACTTTCTCTGTTGACACTTAGAATACTCACATGACTTTGGCCAGCATTTCGTGGAGTACAACAATAAACATCCATTCAAGTTCGAAATAAGATAAGCCTATTGTTAGAACTATTCTCATTTTTTTTTCAATGGGCCTCCGTGGCCTAGTGGTTAGAGTACAGAACTTGAAATCACATGGCCCCTCTCCGCGTGGGTTCAAATCCTGAGAGGGATATGGATTTTCATGAGAGGCAGTCTCCCGACTGACTTACGGAATGCCGATGGTTCTACCCACCTTGATCAGCCCTTGTGGGCAGTTGAGTATGGGGTCTTCCTCCATCATTAAGAGTCGGGCATCGCTACATAACTGAAATAATCTTGATGTGATGTAAAACCCATATGAAAAAAAGAATTTTTTTTTCAAAACGACAAAGCTTCTTTTGATAAACAAATAACACCACATTTTCCTGATTTCCTTTACTAGCATCTGAGTGTTGTTAATAACTGATGCCCACAAATGTTCTCATGGGTAGGACACTAGGTGTCATCTTAATAAGATATTTAGTATTCCAGAATCAGGTTAACATGTGACATGTATACCAGTGTTCTCTGCAAGCCAATATCCCCTTACTATGATCAAGACCATAACAAGCTTCGCATGCTTCTCGAATTCGACCTTTGTGGTGTCTTCTTCTGTTTTTTCTTTCTCAAAAGTAGCCAATTTATCTTTTATTATTATCACGTTTTCAAACGCAATTCATTTAACAGACTGCATGGAATAACCCAAGATAACAGCTTCTCTATATGCAAAGCTTTTTGTGAGGGCTTTTAATGGCTTACTGTAGAAATTGCATGTTAGCTGAATGTAATCTGTCTTTATAGCATATTTGTAAATATTTTTGGATGCATGGTATTTATTGATTATTTATGTATAAATCGAGGTCATTATTCATTAGTTATGTATTTCAAGCCCTTAGATAATACCATAGACTGTCCAATGTAATATAACATTCAAAATTGGCCAAAGAGGAACAGATATTTGATGCAGTCATGGCGTATGTACTAGTTTTAAAGCATTTGCAGTAATATGGTGACGAGAGACAATCGTAAACATGTGAGGTAGACACCGTCGTTTTGCGAAAGCCATCCTGATGGTAAATGAAGATCTCGAATATTTTCCAGACCACGAGGGTCTAGTCAGGCGGCTTGTTAGTCATTGCCCTCCTACAGAACAGTCTGGGCCTATTCTGAACTGGGATTTGAACCTAAGGAAATAGGTTGATAGAAAATAGTGTATTTGAACTAATATTGTGCCTTATTTGAGGATGGTACTAGTACCGTGGATAGTCGTCCTGTCTTGGATATCTATTCAGTGTTGTTGCAAGCGACCAATCTTAAACAGTGCGTTATAACGTTTTTCAGTCGGACGCTATCTGAATAAAGGGCACACATCATTCAAAAAGCTCCTACCGCGGTTTTATGAATGATGTGTGTCTATGTAAGGCTTTTGGTTATCTTATTCATCACGACTTTTTTTTATATCATTACGAATGGATTCAACAGGGTTAGAAATATCTTAGATATGTTAAAAACAATTCTTACCAAGTAGGCGTCTAACTTAGACATGTTAAAAACGACTCTTTGGAAGTAGGCGTCTAACTTAGATATGTTAAAACGACTCTTACCAAGTAGGCGTTTAACTTAGATATGTTAAAAACGACTCTTACCAAGTAGGCGTCTAACTTAGATATGTTAAAAACGACTCTTACCAAGTAGGCGTCTAACTTAGATATGTTAAAAACGACTCTTACCAAGTAGGCGTCTAACTTAGACATGTTAAAAACGACTCTTTGGAAGTAGGCGTCTAACTTAGATATGTTAAAAACGACTCTTTGGAAGTAGGCGTCTAACTTAGACATGTTAAAAACGACTCTTTGGAAGTAGGCGTCTAACTTAGATATGTTAAAAACGACTCTTACCAAGTAGGCGTCTAACTTAGATATGTTAAAAACGACTCTTACCAAGTAGGCGTCTAACTAAGATATGTTAAAAACGACTCTTACCAAGTAGGCGTCAAAGTAAGCGTCTATGACACAAAACACAGTGAGATTTTACTGTTCATTCGAATTAAGTGTGTTATTAGTTTATGTATGTGTTAACGTTAAATCAACAGAATTAAGAGTGTTAATTACATTTTGGCGAATAGGAGAAAAATGTCCAAACCAGTTTTCATCTCCACACGAAGAAAGATTTATGTGGTTCCTTGATTAACAATTAAACTATTGTGAAAAAGGAGAAGTTTCTTATTCTGAGCTAAGACGTGTTTTTCAACATATATGTCTTTTACTTTTAAACAAGACAAACTATACTGCGCTTTTAGATCCGATAATGAAACTCCATTGCTTTATATTTGTGTACAAGGTTTCTTCTTCTGTCACTTCTTTCGATGCGATGATAAAATGTTTGAAAATACCCCGATTCACAATGAAAGCAAAAGCAGACGACTTTGAAAAGTAAAGAAACACCATTTTTATTGTCCAGAACTCACCACGAGCTCATTTCTACTTACCAAGATACGATTAAGATTTTTCAAGACTTTCTTCTGAAATTACGTTGATATATTTAACACGTATTTATGAAGTAAGAAAATACACGAATTAAAGATAAGTGGATCGGTGTTTTCCTCGTTCCTCGTACAATTATGATGCATACTCACTGTATAAACAGTGGACCGGATAGGGTGGGGGTACACTACACTTGATCTGACAATGACCCAGGAAATAATTTACCCATCGTCAGCTCTTAGTACTCGCAAGGATGACTAACTACAACAATCGGGCATGGAATTAATCACACTATTTGTCCCAAAATGCTTCTTGGATGAAACATGGTGTTTAGAATACCCCTTGCTGATCGTAAACAATACGACAAGTGCAAATTTGAAGTGGCTGCATTATGATACTAATATGGATGGCAATAGCCGCAGGTGCTTGGAATATTCTTTGATAATATCCCAATATAATGCACTAGACTATATACTATATAAGTATATATTGTGCATATATTGGGATAATATCGAAGATTGGTTCAATCACCTGTGACAATAACCATACATCAACTCATTCAAAATATTCTAACAGACTTGCATTATTAACAGCATAACTACTTCCCAGTATAGTTTCATTTTTGATATTGGGTACAGATATCTGTAAACGCTATTGGGGCAAATCTAGGTTATTACAAAACCTAGCAAAACCTCATTTTATCAAAGGAATTTCTCCAAATTAGTAACTTAACATTATTCAACAACGGTTTCTATTTCATACCATACCGGGTTTCTGTTCATTATTATACTGATACAATAATATTGAACAGAAGCTTGATATGATTACCATAAACTGATCTCAATGTTTAGATCGTTTATTTCAGTAACAACAACAGTTACCAGTCCAACAACAGCGACAACTACCAAAAAACCCATAACACCAGCAATAACAAACTCACCATCAACACCCAGTATTCCAAAATCATCACATGTAACATCTAGAACACCAAAATCATCACCAGCAACTGGATCACCGACTTCTTCACGTTCAATTACATCAATAATTGCTTCTTCATCACCAATGAGTCCGGCGTCTTCATCTGAACCGCCTGTAATGACGACAAGATATAAAACAAAGAAAACCAAAAATACCAAGGCCACAGTTCCAACACGTCCAACTAAGAAACCAACGACGCCAATCATTGTATCCCCGTCCACATCACCAACATTGACGACCATGAGTATAGATCAGCTGAGAGACGAGTTTAGGGTATGGTCTTCTGTAGTTTAGTTTCAGTAACAATGGTATCCTGTAAATGATGTGCTATGACTGGGAAACATACGCAGCAAATACACATGCAAATACATTTGCAAAAAGGAAATCAAAGTATACCGTTGATCATTGATCAAAGTAGATCAATGACATAATCTTGAAGTCTGTTCAGAAGCGACAAAAACAGAAGTCAAAGTAGACATATTGACAATAAGCGTATCATACGCTTATTGTCAATAGGTCTATTTTGATTTCTGTTTTTGTCATTTCGGAACAGTCTTCATTATTATGTCTTTTTGATCTGTGCCTTGTTATAGGCATTTCAAAACCTGGCTGGTCATTTGAGAAAAGATAAATAGATAGATTATTGTGAATAATGGGTGAACGAATACCGTTAGCATTGATATGTGTACTAACTGACTATTATCAAATACTTTTATCAACAGTTGTAAACTCATATCCGACGAACAAACCGAATTAAGCAGCATACATTTTTCAAAATTTCTAAAACTAAGAAAAAACCTATTCACCAATCTATTCTAACAGTTGGTAGAAAATAATCGTGTTTGTATTGCAGGGTTGTTACGCTATTAACTGCGAGAGCACCTGTCCGCCAACTGAGGCCCTCGGTATATTCTGGCCTCGAACAGAACCCGGTAAGAAGAGAACTGTGGACTGCGAATCAGGTATGTACACACCTTTACAAGGGTACATTAAAAGGATAATATCGCAAATAGAAATTCTTATCTTTTTGAAATTAAATGTTTTCTATGAATATAATGACATAACATATTTATAGATATAGATAGATAACGCTAGATAATTGATATACTTCTCAGACCTTTCATGCATATTTAGTTACATTTGTTATAGTCCAAGCAACCCGAAATCTTTGTAAGAATTTTAAATGGGATGTCTTTGTCGTGTATGGGTTGTGTATTAGTTCCAAGTATTTCATTACAAACAAATTGGCTCTCTAATTAAAGGTATGATGTCTATTTGTTTTAGGTCAGGCCACCTGGCATTGTAGCAAGAATCCAACCTGTTGGAAAGGAGAGCCCAATGTTAAGAAGTGTACGTCAGAAAATATGCAGAATCTCTCTGATCAGGTAAAAGGTTTGATAATAAAACTTAAAAGGGCAGATGTATTTCTGAAGCGTTGTACAATCCAAATCTTATGTCGAAAAACCCTGCAACAAGTCACTATTATTCTCTATTGGGCATACGATAAATGCGGTTGTATTAGACGCATTTTGAGCAACCGATCTTTTACAATTTCATTCAAATGGTATCCGCTGGAAATAAACTGTTCAGGAAAAAAGGTTCAATACAAATTCCATTGGATAGTTGCTACCAGTAATTTTAACAGGTACAGTTGGTGTTAGATGTTTTATTCCATTACAGCTGGATGACGTACTAAGTAATGATGACAATACAGATGCTGTTATGGAGTTTACAGAAGATCTCGCTAACACTATCCAATCAGATTCTGTGATGTCAGAACAGGACATTTATGCTTCAACAAAACTTCTGGACGATATTGGAAAAGCAAACCCTAAGAACACATCCAGTGCAAAGACAATAATCAAAGTAAGTAAAATGTTGCTTTTCTTATTTGTGCTATCGTTGTACAAAGTGCGTTTTCTACGTAAAGTCCCATATTTTCCTATCTCTTGTAAATGTTTTTTAATACTCACCTATTCCAATTCAAGCGTTTAAGTATGACGTTAGTTGTATTTAAATGCCTCTTTTGTTGTCCAATTTGTTTGACGTGCATAAAAGCCGACTCCGTTTACATTACAGTATACAATTTGATACGATATGCTTAAATGAAGTGTCATTTATCACGAATAATGATTGCCCAGACCTCACATAGCTAAACTGTTTGTTTTACTATATTTACACTTAAAAGATTTAGCTGCATCAAGTCAGTCTTGAGTAATAAAAATACAATCTGCAGTTTGAGTTATTTTGAGGACCAATGTTTTTAAAATATGAAATAATAATAAAAGCCGTTGGCTAGGCTGAAATGCTGATGCCACTTTCGTGTTCTGACCACTGCTGCACTTGTAAAAATACACTGAACATCCGACTAGTTAGGAACATGTGCCTAATGCCTAATTGAAGGCTTTAAAACAAATGTAACATAATAGATGAAGCCATTATACTGCCATGTCATGTAACATGAGAACATATAATGTTTTGGAATTTCTTTTTGTTAAAGGATACTTATCATCCTGTCAAGTTTAGTATTTCTTTCTGATTTGCCGGACGTTGTGTTGTTCGACCAACTTGGACTGACCATATTGTTCTCTCGACGATTAACAGGGGACGGGACCATCTATCGACAGATTTAATTGACAGTATAATTAATCCGAAAAAATTCCCTATCCTCAAGTAATCCATGCATTCTATGGTATACTGTTTAATGGTTGTGCTCATTTGAAGCTGGTCCAAATATATCACATTAGAATCAAACTCAAGGCATGGACAATCACAGACAACAGTCCTTGTCACATTGGGTTTGTAAGACTTTGTAGTTGCGTACAGCCGTAGCTGTAATGTCATGCCTGAAATGTGTTAATATAAAAAAAATCTTGTATATGATTACTTTGTTTGATTATCAAAACCATTTTCTCGCTAAGAATGTCGTTAAGTGCGGCAACAGCCTAGTGGCCAAGGACAAGTCCAACACCTGGAAACAGATGAAAACGGAAAACAAAAAGTTGATTGCCTCCTCCCTCCTTAACTCCATGGAAACCGTTACCAAGGAAATGATGAAGGTCATTGATGAACCAACCGTCGCTACCTTCACAGAGGAGACTATGGGTATATTTAGATATTTAATTAGATAAATCTTAATCAAGATAAACAACTCTAATGTCACATATAAATGGGTGTTTCCTGTATAGAATATGAGCTTTATTGAAATACGAGGCATACTGCATGCTCTTACAAAGATGAAATATGTTTGTACGGCACTGACGCAGCGGACCCATATAGTAACTTCCTATAACTTTTTAAAAGTTCATCGTAATTCACCGTATTTAAGTTCACCGTAGTTGTTTTACATCGATTGTGAAGGAAGCTTGAAACAGTTCAATAAATAATTCATCATAGTGTTGCCATATGAGCTTACATGTATTATTGTCCTAGATTGCTCAAGCGAGGATTGGTTTGTATTGTAACGTTCGTTGATAGTTTATGCAAATTAGGGACCTAATGCATGGTTTGAGAGAGCATGCTGGTATACATATAGGCAACACAACCGTTCAGTGAACGAAAATGTTTTTCACTGATCGGATGTGTTTGTGTCTTTGAGAGGTTCAATTGCTCGGTTCGTTACAATAATACGTTGTTTAACTATTTCAGAGGTGGAACTTCGTGTTGTAGATGTAAATGCACTTCAAGATATTGGAAGGGTTGAGATCTATAAAGGAAAGCAAAATTCTTTCTTCGTTGCCCCAGCAACCCTTAGAGAATACAGCTCGAGTAAGTTGAGCCATTATTTGATATTACTCCTAATGAAGGAGACGAAATAGAAGTATTAGACAGTTAAAAGAAGTGATTGCTACAATTCCTCACCTGCTACAATGATTTCTACTGACCACGTCATTATTTTCCTGAAACTTTGGTTTTCTATTGCCAATTTTGACCAGGAACACACCTGGTATGGTTAAATTGAATACAGCTTAAAGCTTAATTTTTACTATATCAGTATTCTGAAAATTTTGTTCTTTTTTGTAATGCTCATCTTGATTAAGTTTATTTGTAGATTTTACATTATTTGTTTTACATCGATTGTGTAGGAAGCTTGAAGCTTGTTAAATTCACCTTGTATGACTGCTTCCTAGATACTAAACCAAAGATTCTTTCTTATTTTGATTTGTAAGATGCATAGACATTAGGATAATTAAACAAGCAACAAAAAAATCTTGAAAACACTTCATAGATTATCAAATTAAAGCTTTAATCACTATTTAATGAAAGATAATTTACATTATATACGTATAAACATGGCAGAACGCATTTGATTGAGTTCAGTCTGCATTTTTCTCCCGGGTAGCATGCCCACGGACCCCTTACAATGACGTGTCTACACATTCAGTTCAGTCAAGATAAGCCCCTGTGAACATGTGATTAGTGAATGTAACCTTACATTTCAGATGGGTTATCCAGAATGGTCATCATCAATTACAACAACATAGCAGAGTTACTTCCCCCTGAGGATTTTGCGAAGGAAGATGGAGTCCAACAAGAGATTATAAGTCAAGTAATGAGTGCGTCTCTCGGAGGTCAAACTGATATCATCCCCTTGGCTGAACCCATCAGTTACACATTCAATACAGCAAATGTAAGTATTTCAGGTACCATGATGTGTTATAAACTGACTATTGGAACCACTAAAAGACACAATCACTGAAAAACACTGTCGTCCACTGATTGGTTGTGCTGTTTATTTATGAACTTGTTTGTTTCTATAACCATACATTACTTTCCCAGATTTGCATAAATATGACCGGCCTATGATATGAGAGCCAAATCAGATGATAATTGAATAATGGAAGGCTGGTATAAGAGAGGAATTTGATTGTGTGCATGTTTTGTCTTTGCAGTTTCTTTAATTATCAGCAGTATTTATCATAGGACCGCTACATCACTGCTGCTTATGATAGTTGAATGATTTAAAATAAAAGCTACAGGTAGTCCTAGTCATTTTTATATAATATGTTCTTTTTCAAATTGTGTATGTTGTACTCCCTGAGAAATACGTTGCAGTATCTGCAAGTTATCTGCATACTGTTTAGGACCATAGAGGCATTTTGTGTTATGTTCAATTCAAAATGAAGTACTATCAGCAAATGTCAATAATGTCAATAAAATCAACCTTTGTTTTTTAAGTCCAAAACATTGTAATTAATGAACAAGAAAAAGGTATGATGTATCCAATCCTTAAAGTTTTTTCTGCTTATGCTTTCATTTTAACTTTTGTGCAATTAACAGATTGAGTTAGTCAACAAACAATGCCATTGTTTATTTTATTTTCTTAAATACATTCCAGAGGGTACAAAACAAAGACTGGAAACAAATGTGCTCATTTTGGAACTTTAGCTTGGGGTAAATATGCATAAACTATGCATTTAATCATTGATAACTCATGATGACCGTTTCTATGAAACATGTGGTTCATTAAATATATTTAGTGCTACATGAATATGCAGAACTAAGCTGGCGAAATATGTAAATATCTTAAAGAGGAAATATTTCATGTAAGTCTTTTTGGCCAATAGGATTTTTCATGAATGGTCGAAATTGCAGACGAAAGCCTACTACACTTGAAATATTCCACACATAATTGAGAAAAGTCAGAAAAACAGTCAAAGATTTAACAGAACAAACGCTGTTATAAAATCAAATTTCATATCATAATTTTCTTTTATGGATTGAATTGTTATTTGCCATCTTTCATTCAAGGAATTACAAATTCAACGTAAAAATTGATAAATTCGGGGAAGGAAATTACTATGGCTATGATAACAATTAACAGTATACTAGCGCTCAGAAAAACTGCAAAACTTGGTAAAATTAGTTATACATTATGATAGAATATGTTGAAACGTAACAAAAAAAAACTTGAGCAGGACAAAATAACGGCTGCCTTATTAATAATCTGTTTTTCAAAGTGCTATTTTCACAAATTTGGTGCCCACCCAGTTTAACTTCATTGTTTACATTCGAGTAACATTTAAAATGGCAAGGAACGCTCGGCTTAGAGATTGACAATTACCTGGTTAGAAAAATCATGTGAAACGCATAGAAATACTCTTATTCATCCAATATCAACAACGTGAACATTCAAAATGAAGCATTTCTTGAGTTTTATTGGTTCCAAATATTTCTCGACTGACCTTGTTTTATTGCTAATTGTAAACAAAACGTAAAGTATTCACTCTTTGTAAAGCATCATGTGAACGCGTTACAGTCTTAATTCCTCTGTAAAAGGGAATTTAAAGTGCTTTTTAAGTTAATTTTCAATTATTCTAGAACTTTCACAATTTAAGTATAAATGAGCGCAAGTATGGCTTTATAATCATTAGAAACAAAGACCAGACTCACACTTCTGTTTGTCACTATTTCAGCTATACCGGTGCCTGGTCACAAAAGGGATGTTCTCTGAAGACTTACAACCAGACGCACACCACCTGTCAATGTAACCATCTCACAAACTTTGCTATACTCATGGACATTCATCAAACACCGGTATGTTATGTTAAAACCTCTCTTACAAACTGCGATATGTACTCATGGATATTCATTGAATAACGGTATACTATATTAGCAGAATCAAACGAAAAGAAAAGACATAAAAAACATTTATGAGTAAAATACCATTGTGGAAAAAAGTTAGAAGCAAACTTTTGAATCATATTTTGATGCAAATGGGCCTCTTAACGCTTCTATGAGAATGACGTCAATGTTGGAAATCATGGATTAGAAGGCTAGAGCAATAGGGCAGTGGCAATCAAAATCTCTCGATGTTGTACTTTGCCAAAATTTGAAGTTTTGATTGAAGGCAAGGAAAGTATTGCGCCCGCCATCATGGCCGAAAAATTGTTTGTCCAAACAAAGCTACGACAGGCTCGTACTACAAACCCAAACCAATCGTGGTAACAGCTTACCTATATTGACATTTGGGTAAATGGGGGATATTACTGCGTTTGAACTGCGTTTGAACTGCCTGGTCAGAATTTGACAGTCATTTCCTCAAGTTATTGACCTCTTCTCCACATGAAAACAAATGCTCGGATCTATATCAGTCAACTAAAAGATAAGTGACAATGACCACAGTAAGCCGTTTACAGAGTATGAGCTGTCCGACCTAGGTTCCCAAACTCCGTCCATGATTACTTCCATTTGCCACGCTGCAGTACAGTACGAATGACAAGGGATATCACTGCGTAGGAGAATGCTAGGTTCCATGTGATATAACACGTGGTCAATTAGAATTTAAGATCCTCATTCATCCACAATGAGCTGTGCATATAATTCATGTGTGTATCAAATTAGATCTTAAAAAGAGCAACATTGGGATTGAATTGTTTTACGTGCTCTTTTTTTGTATAATGTAACGGCATTAAAATTGGTAATCTTCTTGCTCTCGTGACCCAATGACCTCAATATGTTAAAGTATAATGACCATAAAAAGTTCTGAGATGCTAAAAAAGACATGTTTTAAGAAAGTAAAACACAACAATAACAGGTAAGCAATTCAACAGGAGATTAGCCGGCTACATTTTGTCACACGTGCTTATTGCAACCATGTTCACATAATTCAAAAATTGTGATTTGCGTGTTGAACGATGTACCTAACTCTATAACTATATACCAAACTCAAAGCTTTTCTTTTATAAAGTATCCATTCGAGAGGATTGTTTGTGTTTGATAAAGCTTTATTATTTTCCATTACTGATAAACAGAGTGATTCAGACGGTCAGTTAAGGGAATTTTAGGTAAACAGCAGTGCCCCAGAGAACGTTGTTTTCCTGAAACGTTCAAAAGAAGATAGTGTATTACTCGCTCCCGGCATTGCTTCGATCCATACGGACTGCCCCTGATGAACACTGATTATTGCGGTATTTCCCCCCATAGTGTCGTGGTGACCTAAATCTCCAGAAGTTCCCGCCACTGAGCTGACTTTATGCACAGAGTCCACAACCATTTGAATCTCGGCCTTGTACCTTGGCACGCTGAAGAAGAAGGTAAACAGGTACACCCCTGATACAGGGACCGTGAAAATACCTGTGAACGTGTTGTACCCATTACCTGCATTGAGCAAGGCTTTGTTGAACTTTATCACCTGACCAGGGTTTAACCATTCAAGATCATGGTCAACGTATGCGGTGAAAGCGATGTTCGGGCCTTCACTCATTACAAGTCTTTTAGGTGGAAAGCGTCCATTATTCAGATGCTCTGTCACGTGATCAGGACCCAAATGTCCATGTCCTCTATTTGCTGTATGAAGGACCAGAGATGATCCGTTAGTAACAGTTCCATTGGCTTTGTCATGCTGGTTTTTATTTCCAATCAGATCGTTCAAAGACTTTGAAGCAGGGAGATCTACTGAAGAAAGTTCTGTGCGATCATCGGCCGTTCCTTGAACGGACTTTTCCAATTCATCTAATTGTTGTTGCTTCTTAATAGTAAGTGTAAGCCATTTGACAGTAACTGTAAGCCTTTTGACATCCTCTTTAAGTTTACTAACCTCTTCTGTCTGGTCCGGAGCACATGCAGTGTCTTTCTCACGACCATCAGGCATTGAATCCATGAGTACGGACTTAATGAACGAAGGATCTTCAAGCAGAAGCTGACGTAGCGCTGTTTTGAGGTCACTAGATGTGACGTCACTGATGCGGAAGCTGTCTGTCTCTTCGATTTTCGAATTGGCCGCTGTCGTGATGGCAACAGCAATTTTGCACAACATTAAAAGCGATGACAACATCGTCGCTAACTGTCTGTAGGCGAGCTCGATATGAGAACACTGTCGTGTAAATAGGTCGAGCTTTATCTTTGAGCGAATTCCCCTATATATACATGTGTGGCAGGTTCTCGTTGAAACACAAACCTTCACAGTGATCTCCCTTTATGGGATTGATCACTGCCACCAAAAATGTCACATCACCAATTGCTAAGAAACGAAAGAGTTGTTTAAAGATGGCGGCGACACCCAAAAACATCTTATAATTGTGCTTTATTTGTAAAGAAAACGGGAATACTTTTTTCAGTTTTACCTGTCAAATATGCATATAGAGACATTTTTACTAAATAAACTACTATAGTCGGCAAAAGCTTGAGAGGAAAAGAAACAGATATAGATATCATCCAAATCAGCTATGTCAATCGTATCTACTCGGGTATCTCCGTGAACTAAGAAATACACCACATATATAAAAGCGTGGTCCCACTTTACAAGGATGATCCAAGCTGTTAATTGTGTAACAGAATGAAATGTAGAATGAAAATCGACGTCTGGATCATTCGGACCATGTCCCACTGGCATAGTAAGAGTGGTGTATGAATTACGCACGAAGCCTTTTTATATTAAACATTGGCAATATTCGTTTAACATACGTAATCTATACGGCCAACGTTCGCATACGTCCGCATCTATCCTCAAAGGGATTTTTCCATTTCCAGGAGTTCTGAATTGCATAAGTTTTGGCTGCGGAATGAAAAGTCCGCTTTGAATACGTAGTACATACGTAATACATATTCAAAACACACAAATTTGTTCGTTGGGTTTCTCCTACCATCCGTTTTAGTATTGTAATTGACGGGTATTGCGTTTTTTTCCGCGGATTGGGACAGGATGAAATAGATATGTATGACGTGTATATCACGTCTGCATCACGAACTAAAATGATGTGTAGCAAAGGTCTGGAGCTATACAATACAATACAATAATCCTTTTTCCCATGGTATGCCTCCGGCCCATTATACAAGCATACCCTTACACTTATGATACAAAAACACATTACAAAAAAGCCAATGTTGACACAGAAAGCCTGAAACATTTCATCCCGACTTCAACACATACCAAATAGAGATATTTATTTTAAATCAATACGACAATAATTACACATTAATTAACTTTCATATAAGTCTTGCAAATTATGAAAGCTTCACACAAAAAAAGGAATCTGATTTATCATATAAGTATCGTTTGATGACAGAAGTCTTTTGGAATTGCCCATAGGTTTTGTGGTGAAATTGGTTGAACAACAAAATGTGATTCTTTAATTTTGATACAACTGACACTCGGACATGAAATGGAATTCAGTTTCAACAGTGTCTAAATTGTGATTTCTACAATAATAGCAATATCTTAGACTTCTATCAATACGTAAGTGGCGACCTTTTCTTTATTCAAAATTTTGCAAGAATTTCTATTTGTTTAAATGGAATATCGAACGAAAGGTATAATACAGGGACAACACGACTTTTAAAACCCTCTTCTTTGCTCATGTTATCCAAAGACGTATGCCAATTTTGCTTATACATATATCAGTTATTCTTTCCTTGAAAATAGATATGAACATTCTTGTATCTCCGATTTCTAGTGTTAATTCTAGAAAATCAAAAAACCCATAAGAGTATAGAAATGTTCTAATGAGAATGCCCCAGTTATTTCTTCCAATATTGTCCTGTCTTTTAACATAAGGTAACATAACCTTGGATATCTATAACGATCCAACATTATTAGTGTTAGCCAATATCTAATACTCTAAGTCATATATGAGGTACAAAGAGGCAACCTGCCACATTCTCCGTATAAAAAAGCATTAGCAGCATTTGATGGCAATGAACAATATGTTTTGCAAATACTTATTGTGAAGTTTTTCTATTTTGTCTAAATATTGATATCCCACAACTCTGCCCAATAATATAAAAAAGTGTTGATTATACTTTGACTACGTCTGACATGCATTTTTAAATCTATTTAGGAAATATCCACTTTGTCACAGTTGAGTTCTCCTTGTTAACTTATAGTTGATTTTACTGCATATTCAAACATAAATTTTATGAAGTCTCAATTCTATTTCTGGCTGCTGATGACGGCATTTTAAACCAGGGTTATAACCCTAAAGACAATATTATGTTCATGTGATCTGTCATTTAGATATAATACCCATAATTGGCCGTTTTGCAACTATTTCCTTCATCGGGTAACTTCATTTGTTCTCGGTATACTTTTGTTGTGGCCGGAACTATTTTGTGTTAAGCAAATAGTTCCGGACCAGACCGATGAATACCGAGATATCCCACGAAAGACTTTCAAAATGGCGAGTTATGGGTATTCTACCTTAATGATTTAAATCATTTATTGTTATGAATGTTTATGGAAGTATATAACACGGCAACCGGGTATCTCAACCTTTGAAATATTAAGTTTTTTTTTCTTTTTGTATATTCATAGCACATTTAAGAGATACATCTGCTAGACAGTTTTAAAGAAATAAGATTTTAGTATGCAAATTCCTCACATCTATGAACAAGAAGCGTTAAATTATCAATAGTTTGATGATTAAAGAAATGTGTTACATTACACTGATCACTCCTTTCATATCTTCTCAAACTAATGCATGGAAATGTCATTTGGATACCCAGGTTCTAATAGCTGGTACAAACTACCAATACATGTTAAGTCATCAAGTTGCCTTTATTCTTTCAAAGATGAATGCTACACTTATCATGTGTGTCAACATTTGATTAATCACTTAAAGCCTAGAATGACTTTGCCTTCTTATTAATGTTCTTGTTTGATGTGGATTGATCAAGAATGTTAGCCCTTGAAAACATATATGTTTCTTTTACAGAGGGCCTCATGGGTGGGTGATTAGCAACAGCCTTTTAAGTTCCTGTAAATGTAAAATATGTTTCACCCTCTATCAATAAAATATTATCATTATCTGTTTGTGTTTCAGATTTCTGCTATACATGCAACAACATTATCTTACGTCACCTATGTTGGAATCATTATTTCGATTATCTGCCTGTTTTTGAGTTGGGTTACATTCATCTGTCTTGGGTAAGTGTTTTATTCTTTACAAATTATTAAGTTTTTTATCACAAATAATCAAAACAATTTACAGGGGACATTTCAACCTTAATTTAAACAGAAATGTTTTTACAGTTGGTTAAGAAATATGATATAGAATTAATTGCTTATACAGTTCAACTTGTGTTAAGCAACCATCCTTTGAAAAAGCCAGCCTGCTTTAAACAACCAGTCTACAGAAAGTCCCATTGTTATGTTTATAGTGTACATCAATTTGTGTTAAGCAGCCAGTCTGTCTTAAACAGTCAAGTTTCTAAGTTCCATAACCAGACCTCTTAACACAAGTTTGACTGTGTAAGCATTTTAATTTACATTCGTAAAAACTTTCAAAATGTGTGTGCAGAAGACTTGGATCATTCCGCAAGATATACACACAAGTTTTCATGTTAAAAGCAAAGCATTCTGTTGTCATGTTTAAGGTTTTATCTATTGAAGTTCTCACTTTTACAATACCTCACTTTACAATACCTCCAGTAGAAGGTTAATGTGAAGCAGTTAACAGCAATTTCTTCTGTTATCACAATGGTGTCTTCAAGAAAGGTTTCTGCTTGCTGTATTCTGATAATTTTAGGATTATTAATTCTAGTGTAGCATTTAAAGTTTATTGCATCCAGCATATTCTTGTTTCCTTGAAGCAGCACCTAACCCATTTAGCATTTGCCTGTTTATCCAAGCATTAATACAGCTCTAGCACATGACTCAAAATAATGTGAACAAAAAAAGCCCACTTTGCATAAATTTTCATTGTCTCCTTTTATTACAATTTATTCTAACAATTTTCATCAGGAAATTGATTATGTTCATACATTAAGATCGTTTTCAACTTTAGATACCCCTCAGTCAGTTTTGCAAATGTTTCTTAATGATTCAACAAGAAATAGACCAATAGTTTGGAGCAATCTTTGCAGCTCAGGACTTGCGTCGTCAAGGAATATTTGTGAAATATTCCTGAAATATGTATTTAGGTAGACCAAGTATAATTACTTATTACACTTGAGAAAATATCAAATTCAAATCATTTTTAACTAGCAAGCAAACACTCAGGGACAAAGAAGGGTTGGTTTTTATACATATTGTTGTATTTTAAAGTATGTGTGTCCCTACTGTTTTTTTCTACTTTTTCATTAGTAGTTATTTTGTAAATCACGTAATGAAAAGAAAAAGCTACCTCAATTTGATGCAATATAAGATAAGATATAAGAACAATAACACTGAATGCCTGTTAGGTAGATACACAATTAACTGCTAATGTCCATGTTCCTTTTATTTCCACAAACACTTATTATAGACTTCTTTCCAAAGAGTTATGATTAAAAGGTGTCGGCAAATTTGCCCTTTTCATGATTTCATAATGGTTTTGATTTTTTTTTTTTTGTAATTACTTGGTAAAATTGTCAAATGTGTGGTCTTGTTGAAATAAATATCTTGACTATACATGTAGCTGCATGAAGTAGTCTAGACAAAATGTTTTGTTTTGTGAATGTAATATAGATCTATTATATTATTGCATGTGTACATACACTATTTTATAATCATTATTTCACCACTCCTTACTCCATGATAGTGCACCTTACGACATCTGCTGCAGAAGACTTCAGGAATCACGGTGACTAAAGAAGCAATTTATCCTTTTGTCACAATAGACTCCCCAAAGGCAATAAACCCATTTCTTGATAAAGTCCCGTTTTAAGGTTTATGACCCCTGATAATCAAACATTTTCCAATTGTATATAAAAAGACTATAAAAGCTGTCAAATATAAAGAATTAAACATAAAATGACCATATTGACACATCATTTCGTGGTAGTTGTTGTTATCTCCCTTGTTTTCATTTTTCATGTGTTGTCTCCCCTGAAAACTGATAAAATTCATTTTCTCCTGATTTCTGCTGCAAAGTTTAGATTTTTTATGAAATCTTAATCAGAGTCATGTAATGCATCTTTCTACCTAGAGATTTTTTTTCCAAAATCGAACAGTGTAAACATCATAACAAAAAGTTTCATTTCCCTTAGGCTTCAATGTTAATTTTGTGTTGATTATCACCCCTAATTGAATTATAATGGAAAAGTGTCTGGGTAAAACCTTTTCATTTGTGAAAATCTTCAATGTGACAAAGTTTCATAAAGTTTCTCCCAACCAGTGTTGAGATACGTAACATTCTTATTAGGACATTTACAGCTTAAATTTTACAAAACATGGAATATCAATGGTTATTTCGAGCTTTCTCTCGGAACCCGTTTCCCAATCAATGTGGAAAAGATGAATTTAAAACTTAATCTTGTGTACTTCTGTACCATTTTCTATCGTGTCCTGCAGTTACTTTCTTTAATATCCAGCTGCTATACAACTGAACTCTGGGGTTTATCCAATGCAACAGCTGTATTTCTCAGCTCAGGTCAAGGAAATACATGAGTAGGTACAATTGCGGCTGCTCATTCACTTTCAGGGATTGATTCAGGAAGAGTATAATTAGTTTTTGTCTCCATCTTCTCATTGTTATTCAATTTCAGTTTAAAATGCATGCGGCGTTCCCATCGTCACTCCCACGAATGTGCCAACAACCATTGCCAGGAGCTCAATGGGAGCAGTGGAAATTCCTCTAGTTATAGTTCTACAAACCATTTACGGTACATTAATATGTATTGCTGGTAGAAGGGCTTAAATTAAAATGGTGTACAGCCTTGACTCCAAATTATGCTTGACATGGGTGGTATTGAACAAGGACTTTGACTTGGTGTGGGTTTATTAACTCCAAACACTAAAACAGACATTCTTATACATGTATGTTATTGATGGATTGTCCAGATATGGTAATCTTTAAAGACTCCAAACATTGTCAACCACATTAAGTTTAGGATTCAGAGCAAGATTATTGAAAGTCCAATGCAAAATTGAGGGACTTGCTTTTGTCCAATCTGAACTGATTGGGTGTATATTTCTCTTCACAGAAATGCCCAAGTAGTTACGGATTGACTGTAGTCCTGAATTGAATCATCAATATATTGTATTAGACAACAGTCTTATCACTACTGTGCATTTATTCAATCTTTTATTCTTATCACCTATTTTATGGTGATTATAGATGCAGTTTTTACCCAGTGCTTTAGTATTGGTAAGTTATGCCAAATAATTCTTTCTGTCTAGACTCAAAGAGCTTTGGAATTTGTGTACAGTTAAGTTACATAATTTGAGATTCAACATTTTGAATTTTGTTTGTATTTCTGGGTAACGGCTTTTGAATTTGTATACAGCTATTATGATAACATTTCAGGTTTAACATTTTTAATTTTGTTTGTATTTCTTGGTAATTGCTTTTGAATTTGTCTACAGTTAATACAGCTTCATGTACCTATAGGAATCTATACAAGGGCTATAGAAATAATGTACATTTATTTATACCAATATGGCCAAAAAACTCTCTTTTATTTTACATGACTGCTGCAGTTTACTTTAAACTAATATGGCAAAGGATAACTTGCTCTTTATGAACGATTTATACCTATTTTGTTACAATATGTTTTTACCAAATATACCATAAAGGACACAATTTGTTCATGTATAAATTGTATATTGTACTGCTGTTGCTTCCAATTTGTAAAGATCATAGGTTCCAATATGGAGTTATTGATTAACCATTTATCAGGTTATATTCAGTTCTTGTTATAACACCTTGTAAGTGGTGTAAACTGAACGTCAGTCGTTATACTAGTAATGAAATGTGTTAGGGTGACACTCCAAGAGATAAATTATGAATAAATATAATTTGGTTATTGCTTGGAGGTATGAATTTAGTCTATTTCATTTGACAGTATTTCAGTAGGTCTTTCTTTAGTTTGTCTTTTAGCTTAGCTGCCTTTATTCTAAGAACATTTTATAGCATACTGTATAGCATGAAGCATGTAATGTATCTTCATTTCTAATATGCTATGTATATGCATTTGTAAATCACAAATGGAAATTCCATTTTAGCATAATGTTGGTTTAACATCTATGCAACTTTTACAGTCTAACATACCAATTGCTAAAGAAAACATGGGGGAATTTGATAATTAAGACAGCGCAACTTATCAATGAATGACAGTATTTTTCACTCATTCAAGATGTGATTGTGTCTTTCCTTGGTTCCTTTCATTAGATTCAGTCATGAATAATGAGCATGTAGGTGTCTTATTCGAATCTATATCAAATGTTAAAAAACAGCTTATTTTTTTAAAGGTTTCCACAATTTTTGAAATTAAAAAAAAAATATTTTTTTTAAGTGTGATTTAAAGACTGACTTTTCAGATTTAATATGATAATTGGTCTAAGAAATGAGAAAGGTTTTATGACTCATCAGAAAAGCATTTTAACTGACATTGTGCATTGTATTTTAAATTCTCAAGTTGTGTCTAAAAATTACATTGCATAGGGAATGAATACTTCTATTATAACTGTACAACATGGGCATGAATTGTATTTCAGAACGGTGCAAGGAGAGAGGAACTCAATCCATAAACACTTGGTGTTCTGCTTGTTTGTAGCAGAGGTTTTATTTTTGGCTGGAGTGGAGAGAACAGAACATAAGGTAGGTCTGATAGAATGTGCTCATTTTGGTTCTATGGTGTTCTTACTATTTCAATGCTGTTTTAGTCACAGGCCTAAGGCCTAGGCCTATGACTGCTTTCTGTGGCCTAGTATCTAGAGTACAGGGGCCTGTTTTACTAAACAGTTTACGCTTAAGATTTGCGTAAGTTTAAAACAACAAGTCCTTTTATTTCAATATTTGGCAAAGCAATATTGCAAAGTAACACATCATTGGAATCGTCTCTCCGAGACGCTTCCAATGACGTGTCACATTGCAATATTGTACTTTCATTGAAGATATTATCCATGTTAATCAATTATGACTGACGCAAACATTTTCCGTAAGTTGTTTAGTAAAACGGGCCCCAGAACTTTAAATCACATGGTCCCTCTCCTCTATGGTAACCTTTTTATCTATAAATGAGTGCAATGGGCCACATACTGGCCTAGAATTAATAGACTTCTAGTATTGCCATCTTTGCAATCAACCCATCCTGGAGGACAAAAACAACAACATGAAAATTTGATTTATTCAATCAGGAAGGGAATACAAGAACAAATTGATGTATATAGAATTATGTAGCACTGAACTCGTTTTGTAAAGTTGAAATAAACATTTCTTTTTTTTTTCCAATTATCCACTAGGAACGAACTTTTTACTGGAAATTTTATTTAAATTTCAGAAGGTTTTTGCGCTTTTTTTTAATTCTTTTTCTTTTAGTAATTGCCTTTTTCCTAATTTGTATGCTGATAAATCGTGAAAAGAAGGGAACTTTTATTCTTCAATTCTATATGTAAATCCACTATTGAAACATGTAAAGCAAATCATTTTCATATATTTCGAGCTGTGTCTCAATGACTTTGATTCACTTTCAGCTTGCGTGTTCATTGATTGCTGGGTTCCTTCACTATTTCTTCCTGGCCAGTTTTACATGGATGTTCATCGAAGGAATTCACATTCTCTTCATGTTGGTACAGGTGTTTGATGCCGCAAAGTCCAGAATGAAGTACTACTATGTACTTGGCTATGGTGAGACCTTGTGATACACGTAGAATCAATCTTGTTTTTTGAGCGACCAGTCTTAAACAGTGTTTTATTTATAAGTTATCTAGTCTGAGGCTATCTACAAGATGCAAGCCTTCTAAAAATGCCTTCTTCTGGAGCCCTTTGAAAATATGACATCCCAATCGATTAAGCTGTGAGCTAGCTGCCTTATAAGCCACAATTCTTTTTTCTATTTTTTTTTTTAAACAAGATTGACTGTACATTGTGAATATTAATTTCATCACAAGAGATTTTCTGACTGGTCAATTTTGATTTCAAAAGCAGAAGGCATTTCAATAGTAAAGAAAAAAATCATGTTTGCATGGAATTCTCTGTAACAAATTATGAATTGCTTAACTGAAGCTGCTTCAGGTACATGCAATCCTGTTTTAAATGACCATCGTAAAAGGAGACAGGTTGTGTTATGTAAGACAAGTAACAGATAGATACTGACAACAGTTATTCAGAAAGCGCTGATAGGACCATTCTAAGTCACTGGCTCCCAGTATTATGATAGTCTTAGAAAAAACAATTGTTGATGCACTGTTTGAGGGTGGTTTAAAACATTACTGACTGTACACGTATATTTGAACCAGTGTGAAATGAGTAACAGGAGTTAAATATATGGCTCCATTATAATGGAAGACTATTGTAAATCCCTTACCAAAGCAAATTAGTTACTTTAGTCTTGCATGGAACACACAAAATGGAGATAAGAGTAATAAAGAATGAAAGCAATTTCGGTCATGTTGGAGAGACTTCATTAAGGAATACATCATTCATCCATTACATATGATAAGTTGTTGTTATGTGGAAAAAGTCTCGATGTCTGTAAAGAATTTTGGACAGAAATTCTTTCAGTTTCCACTTTACGTGTAGAAGCTTCTTCCATCTTATTCAGCAGATGTGTCAAAATGAGGCAGCAAGAAAAACATTACTTTAGAGCAGTTCTGGCTTTAACAAATGTCTGTTTTTTTACAACTACAGGGGCACCTTTGACCATCGTTGGGGTATCAGCTGCAATATTTCACGAAGGATATGGCACGGAAAAATAGTAAGTATTTCATTTAAGTCATTAAGTTCATTATGTTCATTAAAGGAGCTTTTTTTATCGTCTTTATTTGCTATTTTCAAATGCAGTGTTTTATTTTTTAGCATACTTAAATCATCCTTCATCTTTGCATAACTTGCATCAGGATTTTCAGACGTTTTATAGTTATAAAAGAGGTGTTCTTACTCTAAAAGTTTAGTTTTAACTTATTCATTTTACATGAATTGTGAAACAATTTGTAACAACTGAGTTTAATCACTTTCGATTTTGCTATCTGCTTCATAATCAGGGCTCGCGCCAAAAATGGATTATTGAAAGGTTGCAAGGCAGATTTCGCTACTTGATTCAAACACGCAACCATCGTGTATGGAGGCTGAAGCTCTACCCCTGGACCACTGTCCTCCACAATAATCAGTCACTCTAATACTTAACCCTTTTCCAAACAATAACGACATTTAACCACTTTTTGCGGACAATTCTGGAAAGCATTGTGGAAAATGGAGAAATTGCTCGTTATGAGCAATTTTTTCCTTTTCCCATAATTTTTCTGCCCTATCAGAAAATAATTAATCACATTGTTGTCTGCAAACCCTTTCAACTTGGGACAGTCGAAAATTGGTAAAGGGTTAACTGACGAGCCGCTCATATGAGTACAGATAAAGCAACACCTTGAAGCTTCATGCACACAATCACCTATGGCAGAGGGAAGGATAGCATATGGGACTCTATCAATTTTTTTTTTCAATATCTGAAATGCATTATTATATTTTTGTTGTTTACAGCTGCTGGCTTACTGCCGAGAGATTTTTCATGTGGAGTTTCGCCGGACCGATTGCCTTCATATTGATTGTAAGTCTCCTCTCAATACAATATTGATCCATTGGTCTCTTATATAAATGCAACATTTTTTAAAGCATTGAAGGTACATGCTATCAAATCTTATGTGAATAATGTACATATTTATGATTATATCTGATCAGTAAAGAACACTGTCATTCATTGAAAGGTTGCACAGTCTTTATCATATACCCACATATTCTCTTTGATAATGAATTAAGTTTTGAAATTTACATCGAAGGTGCTGGTTCACAGAAAAAGGATTTGGAAGTTAAATACTATTTTGTTAAAAACTGCACAACAGATGAACTGTTATATGATGTGCATTAAAGAATAGATATTGGAAGCAAAGTAAAATCATTTTTAATTCTTTGAATAAAAATAAACAGTGAATTAAAATGTATTTTAATCTAAAAGGGTGACAGTATTTTTGAGATCTACTACAAACAAACAGTACGTACTTAGATAAATTGATGCTTCCCGAATCAATTATGCTTTCAAAAGCTACTTTTGATTGTATCGATATAAAACAACAATACAAAAGTTGTTTTGTTTCAATGACGTTTAATTTTGATCTACAAATTTTTCTTCTGTGAGCGAGCACCTTTAACCCTTTATCAAACAATAACGACATTTGACCAGATTGTTGCAGACAACTCTGGAAAACATTGTGGGAAAAGGAGAAATTGCTTGTTAACAAGCAATTTTTCCTTTTTGCTCAATGCTTTCAGCCCTATCAGAAGATTATTTTCAATTTTATCCCATTTTGAAATGTCATCTGCAAGCTCTATCAATTTGGGACAGTAAAACATTTGGTGTTTCGTAAAGGGTTAGAGTTACACAAATGTTACACAGTGATTAAATATTTTCAGGTCAATCTGGTCATACTGGTGTACGCAATGGCTGCTGTCTGCAAGCATGCAGATTATGTGTTCTCCAAAGAAAAATCTTCCTCAAACTTGAAGTAAGTAAAACATCATTGTCATTTGAGATCCTCTTTCAAATATTTCATAGGAAAGTATTTCCCATTAAACACTAATATAACATTATTTTACTAACTTTAACCAAACAGTGCAAGATTTAACACATTGAAGTCGATTACATAAGAATTGAATTAAATGATAAATCATATTTTAAATCACATGTTAAAAGGTTGTCCAAGGGAAATAATTCCTTCTTGAAAAGTGTCTCCTTTAATAGTGAGGATATAGCTGAATGTGTAGAGACACACAAACGCATTTTCTTTTTGATAGAAGATACATTGTAGTATTTCTCTCTTTAAAAAAACACTAATTTCAAAGATTTATGTTTTTGTTTTGTACAATAATTCGAATATACCTACATTTTTGATAGCATAGGGACACATGGGTTGTGGATTCAAATTTCCATGTGTATATAGCCTGGTTTATTTAGCAACCTTTCATTAATCCACATTCGAGTACTGCTTATGAGTTAATTAAGGAAGCACAATTAAAAGTGTATAATCCAGGTTGTAAGAACTTGCTTCATAAAATGTATTAAGTAAATAAGTTTAAACTACCTATCCTATAGTAACACACTTCCTTGAACATTGATGGTTTCTTTCTGTGACTGTAAGATATCAAATCATAAATCATAGCATTGAATAACTCACATTATTTATTGTACTGTACGCTACAGGTATTTCTTTGTGTCACCCTTTGCGGCAGAATTGCAAAGGCATTTAAAGAAACACAAGTTTGTAACATTTGTTTTACCCTTGACATGACTATACACAATCATTAGATTTAGTTGACTTCATACTCCCCTTGTTATAAACTTAAAAACCTTTTTCGAAAGGCATTATTTGAAATGGTGAAAAATAAAGGTCAATTTTCTTGATGTATACTCCTTTTGTGGTCATGATTTCAACTTTGAAGCTTTTGATTGATGTTTTAAAGGAGTAACATCTGAAAAAATTTTCTTTGTCCCAATTAGCAATTTTTGCTTTTGTCACAAATGTTTAGACCAAATATTGAGAGATGTATTTTTTTTTGTCATGCATTTATTGTGTGGTCATCTGCTGTCAATTTGAATTTTGGCAATAAAGCTTAATGGGTCAGGTAATGATAGTACTCGATAGAAAGCATGAAAGGATCGAGCTTTTAGAATTATCAACATTATTTACAGAACTATCTTATTCTCCAGCCATTATTACCATGTGCTTAGACAGCTTCTATTTTCTGCTTTTATCTTTATTAATTTGAATGCATGGAGAAAATAAAACATGAAAACAAGAAGATTGTCATTTGAAAAGAACTTTTGATTTTATTTTGTCAAAAGGTATAGTCCACTTGATATATAGAATGGCAAATTGAGGATACAGTGCTCAATTTTATTAACTAAATCATTCACAAATGTGCAGCACTTGCAATTAAGAAGCTATAATAAGGCTTTGTCGAACATCTTCATTGATGTTTATTTCACATAGATAGGTTTACATCAAGGGTTCAATGCAATACTATAGTAAGTGCTTCATGTTTATGAAGCACTTACTATAGTCTTGCATTGAACCTTATATATGCATAAAACATGATATTCGGATGATTTTGAATTGGACTTATGAACAGTCATTATGAATGTTAATCAGTTTCCTTCCATCCTTCCAAGTCTTTAAGTCAGCATGTATCATACTACAAAAGTTAGATTGATTTTATAGATTGCATGAAGCTATTCCCCTTAGAAACGGGAATTTCATAGTAATACTTTCCTTATGGTTATGTCCATGATATATATTACCAAATACCAAACGATTTCAGGGGTTTATTGGTTTGATACAGATGTTCTTCAATAATATCTGTGGCCAAGGGAAAAATGCACAAAAACGTTATTCTTTTGCACTCAGTTTTTCCTTCCAGTTGAAGATCTACCATCTAACAGTTCTTTCTTTTTTTCCAACTATCACCTGCAGAGTCTTAAAATTTGGGATCATGACCTGAATTATTGCTTATGTAAGCTGACAAATACAAAAGACTGATATATTATTAGATATAGGCTTTCATTAAATAGTGCCAAAATTTGATCCAAGAGAACAACCCATTTTGTGATTGTCATATACATTACTGAGCAAATTTCAAATTTGGAAGATATCTTACATATGGGATTAAGAAATCTTATAGTCATGTAAGATTCGATGAACAAGGAGTTTCTTCTTGTCAAAATTTATGTCACCTCTTACTTTATAACATTGTACTTAAACGTTTTGAAAACCAGTATGACAAATGAATAAATTGCTTCGAATGAGGAATTTATATTTTAGTCATATGAGAGTCTACCCTATATCATCTCTAAATTTATAAGCTACCTTTTGTTTGTCTCAAACTATCACAGTTCTTTAGATAAATGGAAAAAATCACATAAATTTGGACATTATTAATAACTGAGTGTGCAATTTAAGGATGACAATAAGTACAATAAGATTAGGTAATAGATATGCTTATGTGTGTTAATCTGTTAATGACTTTATAAATATAAGAATGAATGATATCACGCACAAGTACAGATTCATACCTCACACTTCTTACTATTGAACTTCTCTTTAACTCTTTTTAAGTTGCTTAAAAATATGTGGGAAGGCCATACATATTAAGAAGATATAAGCAAATATAAGGTCATGAACTATTTGTTGTATATTTCTATGTCAGTGACCTTAACTAACCAGGCTAAACTCTGAAGTGTCTTGCCGACATTCCTACTTCAAGCAGGCGTGACAGTCAAACTTGAACCCAAGGTCCCAATCTTCTAAGACTGCCTACATTACCACTTAGCTATGCAGGATCCTAGACAATGAGTTAATGAATAACAAATAAATGTATACATGTATAACAATTTTTGTATGGTTTTTACAGGGGTTGGATACAAGGGGCGTTGGCGCTGGAGGTGTTGCTGGGTTTGACATGGGTGTTTGGGTACTTTTACATCAATGATCAGCTGATTACGATGGCCTATCTCTTCACCATCTTTAACAGCCTGCAAGGGCTCTTTATCTTCCTCTTCCACTGTCTCCTTAACAAAAAGGTAAGTGATTCAGTCATATCCCTGTATAGCCTTTTCCCCATTTCAACCATTTTGTTTATATTGGGTTTAATGCCGTGTCAACAGAATTTCATTTATTTCACAGCAATTCTTGATTTTGTCTGTATTAACCAGGGCTCTGCATTGTCTTGCAGCTCTTTCCAAAGGACTCTTCCAAGAAAAATCCTAGTGCTACTGGTGAGGAGTGAACCTTGGACTCCCATGGCACAAGTCCTACATTAATAGGTGACCTAACCTGTTTGCTATTCTGAGTATCTTGCCTATCAAAATTAAGCAGTTATTTAAGGTTTTGAATAACAAACAACACAAAAATCTTTCTCGAAAAAAATTATCCAGCATTCTAAGGACTAAGAATGGTATGACTCGCAGAATTCCAATGCTTTGTTCCATCTGTTACAGGTGCGGAAGGAATATGAGAGGTTCATCCAGTACAAACCGACATCTTCAAGCACAACAAACACACATTCTAAATCTGCCAATGGTTCTGCCGGGACAAACACTGCATCTTACGCTCTAGCAAACTCTCGTAAACCCTCGACAGGCTTTACTGATCTTCATGCGGAGAGGAAACAATCCTCATCAGATGCATAACATGTTGGAATGAATGTCCATAATCTACAAATAATTATGGCACATTTTGAAGCATAGATCTAGTATATTTCGATACAGTAGGAGGATTTATATCTATTTGGTTATTAGGAGTGGCAAATTTGATTTTAATTTACTAATTTGTAAAAGCCAAACTTTTTTCCACACTTGTCCGTATTTCGATTATATAGTAAATTTCAGTTAAAAGTAACTTGTCTGTTTTTACATTTACACAGCTCCTACTATTGATGATAACCTAATTTTATTTCATCCATTCTGTCAATATTTTTTGTTAAACTAGTTAAAATGTATCAAAACAAAAAGTATCAAAATAAACTTCTTTTTTTTATAATTCAAAGGAGAGGTCTTTTCATATGGTTTACATTTTAATTTGTCTGCTTAAAGTGACTTGTAATAAAAAATGTTGGAAAATGTGCAATGCATTGATGATGAACTGTAAGTATCTTGCTGTATATAGAGGATTTACCTCATCTAGTCAATCATAAAGTTCCTACCTATCAATCCAAATATAGGGGTCCTAATACTTTACCAAACGCCAAAGTTTCGACTGTCCAAAATTGAAAGAGTTTGCAGACGACATTTCAAAATGTGATTAGAATGAAAAATAATTGTCTTACAGGGCAGAAAACATTGGGGAAAAAAAGAAATTGCTTGTTATGAGCAAATTCTCCTTTTCCCTCTATGTTTTCCAGAGTCGCCTGCAACAAACTGGTCAAATGTCGTTATTGTTTGGTAATGGGTTAATAGAAGATTAAAAGAATTATTAGAAGTTCATTTACAATTTATGTTCATTTATATACTTTTGCATTGAGCCAGCCCTTTGATAAAGCAATTCTTGAAATTTTATTCTGGGGCTAATTTTTGAAAACTTCTAATACTATGGAAACTATTTATCATGGATGCACAATTTCCCATGTATGGTTTGATTCCATGAATAAAGACTAGTACTACATTACGACATCACATAAATTTCTATTTTATAAATTCATTTATTGTTTGGGAAAAGATACATGTTTTTCCCTTTGTTCATGCTATGTTTCTACAATTTATCAATGTTACCAGCAAATTGTCATTATAGTTTAGTTTAAATTTATTTATTTTACATCGATTGTGAAACAAGTTCTTACAACTTAGATTAATCACTCTCAATTCTGCTTCCTGGATACATAACCAGTAATGGCGCCAAATGTGGATTAATGAAAGTTGGCAAGGCAGATCCCGCTTTTCACGGGATTCGAACCCACGACCCTCGTGTTCAGAAGCTGACGCTCTACCCCTGGACCACTGTCATTATATACATATATCATCTAATAAGTAGAGCAAAGAAGAACTTACTAGATTTGCGTATCATTTCACAATCAGGAACCATAAATAGCTGAACCTTCATTTTGGGAAACCTTATGATGGTTGATGTTAATTCAAAACTTCATTCAACAATCAAAAGCATCCAAAAACATAAGCAAACTTTGTTTGTATTTACAAGTTAAATCATGTTAACCAACTAAATTGAGTGCGGTTTAGGGGTTAGTGCAAGAGACATTGGTGCAGTGGTAGAACCTCTTCCTCATTTGGCAAGGGTGCCAGGAGACTTTCCCATAAATCGGCACAAGTACGGGTATAGTATCCAGGGAGCAGTCGAGAGTGACATTGATAAGCTATGATATAAAATATATCATTTTAAAGTTAAATCAAGTGCAATACATGTATATCATGTTTTCTGTCCATTGTTTGGTTCCAAGTGAGTCTTACTGATGATATATCACTTATCCCATAATACGTCCCTTTGGTGCACCTTCTGTAGGAAACATTTTGAAACCACTGTGATCAAACAATGTATTGTTCTTAAGGTAAAATACCCACAATCCCCCATCTTGAAACTCATTCTGCCATGGGTTTACTTTGGTCGTTGTCGGTATACACCGGTCTGGGCAGGAACTATTCGAGGCAGTCTCCCGACTGACTTACGGAATGCCGATGGTTCTACCCGCCTTGACCAGCCCTTATGGGCAGTTGAGTTTGGGGTCTTCCTCCATCATTAATAGTCGGGCATCACTACATAACTGAAATAATGTTGATGTGATGTAAAACCCATATAAAAAAAAAGGAACTATTCAGTTTAATGTGAATGGTTCAGGCCCCAACAGATGTATACCGTATCAACTGAAGTATCGGACAGAAGAATGAGAGTCAAATTGGCGGATTGTGAGTATTCTACCTTAATCATTATGAAAACATATACATGTATTGTTCATGCTAGTTTTTGCTGTCTGCTGTTGCTTTTAATTTAGACCAGGCACAACTTGGCATAAAAGTGAATAAGTTTTGTAGATAATAATGATTTTGTTATTCATGCAGCTTCAAACAAATTGCTTATAGTTATTCTTAAACTCAAATCTAAGCTATTTTGTAAGACAATACTCTACCAAGTGTAAATCAGGTATTTGAGGTTGATCAAAAAGCATTTTGTAAAAAGGAGAAATTGTTCTCTTATCTGATGTTGCAGTCTTCTTCTTTGCTGGTAATAATTGCATGACAAATGAAATTTCAAGGGTTCAATGCAAGACTATAGTAAGTGCTTCACAAACATGAAACACTTACTAGAGTTTTGCATTAAACCCTCGATTTGTGTTTTTAAGAATATCCATGAAGGAGTATTGAATTATTAACATTAAAAGTTTTGTGAAATAGGGCTATTGAATGTATTGAAAGAATGACTTAAAAACATACATGTTGTTTTGGGAGAATGTATTAGAGGGCTTCATACTTGTATTGTGAGTCATTGTTTAATTAACCCATTCTCCCACATGGATAATTTGGGACAGGTCCAAAATGAAAGCAACAGCAGAAGATGACCAAAAACACTAACAAATTACACTTTCTTTATGAAATTTTGTAGACTTTTGACACAGTTGGATAAATTCCCTATTTAGAGCAATTTATCCTTTTCTCACTGTAATTTCTAAAGCAATCTGCAGTTGTTTTGGTAAAGTGATTATGCAGAATTGGGTAAACAATTCATTTCGATTGACATTCGAAATATATATTCATTTACTTGCCATGTTAGAATCCATTGTATGTATTTTCATAATTTATGTAATGTAGTGCAATTTAAATAAAGAGTAAATGTACAATTGATTTATTTTATCTTTTTTAATTCAAGAATCCATTGTATGTGGGGAAGCAAATACAAGTGACTGTAAAGCCTCGCTTGTCCAAATGCCTTAACGGACAAGTGAATTTTTTACTAAAATAAACTATATAACCAAATCAAATATAATATCGTAAAATAAGAAAATTTCTCCTGATCCATCTTTTCTATGAAAGGATTTAATTCCATTACAACATAAATTTTACCATATTTTGCTGTCAAGCAATCAAGCATTTTTCAATTGGTAGAGAGTGAAATAAGAAAGATTTTCATTGCTGTTTGTTTCATATCACAGTTTATTTATGAAAATGAATAAAGCATAAACAATTCATTATTGTCATTCCAACGTAAATCAATATGTATACATACAGTTGTGAGAGAATTCAAGTCCAAATGCAAGTAACAAATATTTACAGATATGACTTCTGTGGAAATATATCACTGTAACTTTTCATCATATCACTAAATGAACATCACTTTTTAAAGAATCACAAGAAGAAGACTTGATATATCATGATACCAAAAATTACATATACAGTTGTATGAGCATTAAAAAAAGAGATTCTTTTGATGAAATCATTTTCGCTTCTTTCCTTATAGAGCTCTTCATTACAAAAGATCGTGAATAGGAGCAATTCATAAGGAAGCATTATTCTATTAATGGCCGTCTAGAGAAACCAAGATCGCCTTTATCTTTATGACAGACAAAAGCCAAAATGAAAGCTTAACACTGGCTAGCACTGTTTCAAGCAGGCATCCGTTTCGCAAAGAACAGTTGAAAACGAAACAACAAAAGAAAAACTTGTTCATTATGGGTCCATTCTCTTTCTATCACAGTAGTTTTGATATTGATATATCAAATATGGTTTCCATATTTTTGTTGTCCTTTATATCAGTTTGAATTGAGTTAATTGCCAATTACTTTAAAGGGAAAGATTAAGCCAGATTTCATTAAAAAGAGTATGCTGAAAACATTTCACACCAAATTATAAGATCTTTGAACTTGTAAAGCCATTGTACTCTCATACCCAACAGAGTAACCAAAATTGTATAATTGTCTCTTGTTAGTTATCCTCCAAATCATCCTCTAGTTGAGTGTCTTCTTTCTGTAAATCCTCGTTAAGTTGGTCGTTAGCATTCTGGTTCTGTAACTGACTCGCTAGACTTGTGTTGATGATCTTGAGTAACATGTCAGCCTGTAAAGTATTAACTTGAGTTGTATGCCATTTCTACAGTATTTTATTTATATTCTAGTTGTCGGAGCTTCTATTCATTGTACTGGTAATACATAACGAGAAATAGAGAATAGATGGTTGGTGTCGTGAATCTGAATTGTTATCAGGCAAGGCGTAGGAATATTGTCCAGTGAGCCAAAGGCGAATCTGACAATAATCCGAAAATGTACCCGATAGCCTTTCCTATACAGAAAATAAACGGGATCATATAAAGATAAGTTAGTGTAACATAAATGATAAAATGGAATCTTATAATGAATGTTTTGATTGTTAAATTGATTGTTAGATTCATATAAAAGTGTCTTCATGTCATATATAGTTGAAACTGACTTGTATATCAACACTATGGTGTTATACATTAACAAGTAACCATATAAGACAGCCATGGCTTTCCATAGTCTTGTATTGATCTGTCTATATGAAGGAAATGAGGGAATATAAATAAGGTAACTCAATGAAATACATAGAGGATAATCAACTTCATTCAATTGATATCAAAAGTATATCACGAGAATGGATTGTTGTCAGGTTGAAAAAATGAGTTCGAAGAACAAGTTTTTTCTACGTGATAACAACCCATTCAAGTGACATATTTTAGACATCAATTGAATGGAGTTGATTATTCTATTCATTTTATTCCACTACATAAAATTTATTTGCACAATTATCTCAATAAACACCATATGGAATATAAAAGGGGAGAAGCTAGCAGTTAACAAAGCCCAAGATATCATTCAAGCATATGGATATACATTGTATTCCTGTATACAACACAGTTCTTAGTGTCGTGTGCAAAACTGCAGCCATGACTTTCAAGCAAAGGAAAGGTATAGTAGTGCCGTCAAAACTGCAGTCAGTAGTGATGATATGACTTTTTGATATCATCACTAGAGACAATATTCACTGTGACAAAATTGAAAATTAATACACTGAAAAAAAATCCTAGTATTTCACTGATAGGAATATAAAATGGCTTATTACCTGTTTATCTGCAGCTACTGGTTGGGGCATAGATCTCAGTTGTAGAACAGTCACCTGGCCTTCACTGTCTCCAACCAGTAGACACTGTAATACACAAATACACATTGCGAGCAATTAACACAATATTTCATGTCAACTTTAAATAAAAAATAAAAGAATGAGAAGTTTTGGCTTTGTTAAAATCAATATGTGTGAGCAGTTAACTCACATTTTATATCAACTATAAACAGTAAAATAAAAGCCAGCTTTGGTTATATTCCAAAATACATGTAAGATACCAGCTTACACAAGAGATCCAGAGTTCCAGGGGCCCGTTTTACTAAACAGATTACACTTAAGATTTGCGTAAGTCTAAAACAACAATTCCTCTTAATTCAATATTGGGCTAAGCAAAATTACAAAGTAAGACATCATTGGAATTGTCTCTTCGAGACGCTTTCAATGACATGTCAGATTGCAATATTGTGTTTTCGTTTAAGATACTATACATGCTTATCAGTTTTGACTTACAACAATATTTTCCGTAAATCGTTTAGTAAAACCGTACCCAGGTCTTTGGTTGGTAAGGTAAGATAAACCCTTTTGATGCAATTAGTTATTTTTCCAAATCAGCTTAATGCATCCCTTCAATAACTTAATTGATCATAAAGTCTTCTGTTGGAATCATTTTCAGTTTCTGGAACTTAAACCTTTGTTTCTGAATTGTCTCCATTTTCTACATACATGCAATATTGAAGACATATTTTGAATGGTTATATTTTTTAGTTGGACAAGAGAAGGCCTTACAATTTCATATGTGTTTATGATATAAGTTTGAATTTAAAAACAATTTTTGATGAACTAAATAAACTCAGATATAATACGAGAGCTGTTTTCCCAATTCACTTACCTCTGAATTCTTAGCAAATGTTACAGACGTCTGTTTGGCACTAGAAGTAGGAACATTTACAATGATTGGATCAAGTCTGAAAAATAGAAAGATGCAGTTCAGATTACACAAGTATACACATTAAGGAATACTGGAGGACAGCATCCCAGGGGTAGAGTGTCAGCCATTGGACAAGAGTGTCGTGGGTTCAATTTCCATGAGCTGGTGGGTCCCTTCTGTGAACTGTCAGTAATCAACATTTGGTGCAAGTGCTGGTTATGCATTGAGAAAGTAAAACTTGGAGTAATTAATCTAGGTTGCAAGATCTTGTAAAAAAGACAATTCTTAACCAATAATAACTGAAAATAAATCTTATTTTGAAAAGAAAGTAAATTTTAATATGAAAAGAAATTATGAAGTAGCTTTAGATTCAAATCAAAATCAAATTATGTTTCTCTCTCCATTTCTTGTTTATCCCATGGCTCCATAATTATGAATTAGATTTTAAAACCAGCGCACATTGAGTGTTTTAGATTATACATTCTAAATTTTGACAACTTACGTGCTAATATTTAAATCCCAGACTTCAACAGAACCTTCGTTGACGCAGGCAAACACAGTGGAGGACCTCGGTGACCAAGCTATGTCATACACAGGTTTCTGAAAGATATAACAATATGAATATCATTAAAAAAAGAATATTGTTCTTGAAAAAGATGATACTTTGAAAACAGTGAGTAGACCTTGCATGGATAATTTAACAATGCCTACTGATAAAATGTAATTTGACTTTGACAATAATACAAAATTTCACATGAACAATGAAATCATGTTCATACAATATGTAATACCATACAGTTTTTTTTTCACCAACTTTGAATGGAAAGCACACTTGCAAGAGATAATAAAAAAGCGCTTTCATTCATTTCCAATAAAAAGGGGATATGTTCACTATATATGTTACAATTCTTTGAAGCGTTGCAATGTCCTCTGAGATCATCTTAGATCTTTTGACCAATAAGATAGTATCAAAACTAAGGTTTCGTCAGCCATGACAAAACAAGAAACGTGAACTTGAAACATGAAAAAAGACTATTGTATACTGTATAAATATTTTCAAGGCACATTACTCTTAGATCAAATGCATTTTCTTGCATCAAATTTATGCCTTCTTAATGTGTTAACACCTAAACCAAGACCTATACAAAACTCAGCCTTCTCTGGCAGGTGTAGTAGTGTAAGATATGTAGTAATAGGTTAACCCATTACCAAAAAATAACAATATTTTACCTCTTTGTTGCAGACTACTCTGGAAAACATTGTGGAAAAAGGAGAAAATGCTCAGCATTTACTCCTTTTTCCACAATGTTTTCTACTCTATCAGAAGATTACTTTCCAATTTCATCACATTTTAAAATGTCGTTTGCAAACTCTTTAATTTTGTGACAGTCGAAAATTTTGTGTTTGGTTAAGAGTTAAAAGAGTACCAGTACATACTGTTGAGGAGAAGAAGTTGAGGATGGGTCTCGATTTGTCCTGGTCCCATAACCTAATACTCCAGTCTGCCCCACAACTAAGGAACACATCATTAACAAAGGGAGACCATTGTATCTTGTATACAGGACCCTGAAACAAATGGAAATATATTATTTGAATGTCTAAATGTGGCTTTAACATCACTTATAGGGTTGTCATTATTAAACCAGTGCTGATTTGATGCATCGGTTAAAATCACCAGAGAATCAGTTGTTTTTTCCTGCATATGATGACAACTTTAACCATTTAACAGGTCGAAATCATACAAAACAATTGCTTAGTTTTCCCAAATAATCCCTTATTTGCAAACATAATGACAACGCTGACTATGCCAGAAGGTTTGATTTCGATTAAAGGTGCTTGTTCACGAATGTCAGGAAATTTGAAAGTTGAAAATTATTTTTCTTTAAAACTACCCAACAGCAGTACTGTATATCGTCACCTTAAAGCAATAACTCAATAACTACATTTTTGTGATTTTTCAGGAGAGAGTTTAAACTGATTCTTTTTTAACAGAATGTTTTTCCTACTGTATTTTATGATACATAATATACTTGAAATGATTACTGATTATTTTGATGTTTAATCATTAACTTTTCTTTTTTAATAAATAAGATATTAGAATTATTAACACTTATAGCTTTTTGACGTTGAAAAGATTCAGTGCAATAACGTGATATCTACCTTTATCATTTTAATGCACTGAAATTTTCAGTGGAAGAACAGAACAAGTGACCTTAAAATGATTTTGTTTTCAATTGATAAACCAATATCTAGGTATTTTTGAGACAACAATTTTTATAAATCTAATTTTGATATAAAGATCTAGGTTATTAATGCTTGTAGTCATGAAATATAAATCTATTACCTTGAAAATAAGGTTGAATTTAGAATCACTGCCATGAATGTTTGATTTTTCTAATTTGCTTATCATTTCTTAAAGCCTGTACATTTTGGCAACATCAAGATAATCAGAAAAAAAATAACAGTGCATGTGATAAGTTTTAAATCTGTTTTTGTAGGACGTAATTAGCTTGTATGAATATTACAATCAAGGAATCACTTGATATATTGTATTGTTTTGTTTTCCTTCTTCATATTTGATAATTCGTTGTTTGTTAAACAATACCAGATACAACTCTTATCATAAAAAAGGAAATAAACCAAGAAAATGTGGAATGTTGCTACATGTATTGTATTCACAAGACAAACTATGATATCAGTAAAAAATATATGATGTATTTAAACTGTTTTCTGTTATAAGTATTCTTGGTCAGGATGCAGCCTTTCAAAGAATGGACAAAGAAACTCAATACACCTTGAAATCTAATGTCATAGTATAACTACAAAATAACGCAATCAAGCAAACATCATTTGCAACTAAGCCAAATATTCATCCATCGCAGGCAAATAGATTGTTCTTCACATTTTCAAAACTCTTATGAAGGTGTTTGCATCAAATTGAAAATGCCGACAAATGTAAATCAAGAAAAAAAAAGAAATGGTATGAGAAAATCTCTGCTGCAAGTGGATCAAAATAAAGAAGGAAAGATTCAGTCATCTGCTATGGATACATGACATGGCTAACTGATGTTGAAAATAACAATGTATGTCATTGATTCTATATAATAATTAATTTTAGGCATTTTCAATCAATTTCAATCATACCACATCAATTTTTCAATTCTATTGATAGATATCATTTTGGATCAGCTATCCTGATTGGTTAGATTTGGGTTCTATGTAGTTGTGAACTGCACATTTTTCTTTTCTGGTGTTAAATGCTTTTCCACATGAACATGAATACTAATTAATGTGTATGAATCTTAAGTGAAATACTTATAACTTCTGGGTACATCATTAAGATATATATTTCAACTGGCAATCACTCATAAAAGGATATATTTGCTTAAACAATTACCTCATTTTGGCACAAACAAGAGGTGGAGGGTATTATCTTATTAAAAGAGCAGTTTCAGATCAGACTATCTTGCAAAAAATATTTCATAAGTTTTCCTGAAAGTTAAAATCATTACTTTGGCATTTACATAACATATTGAATAACTGCTGTATCTTGAAATTGGTTAGTGAATCACACAGTTAATATGACATGTTAGTGTGTGGGTGTCTTCATTGAAGTTGCTTAGTTTGGGGTTTAGATTATTGAAATCAAAACAGTTTTAAGATTTCATTCTGTCATATAGGTTGTAGGACCTTCTCAATAAGTGCATGTCATGAATCCATTGTGATGTGGTTAAAACATATTTCTCAGAACAGAAATAATAGATAATTGTTTACAAAACAAACCATTAAACAGTCTACTAAGTTTGCAACATAATTGTGCTATATCTCCCCTTCCAGTTGGGAATGGAGATAAGAAGTGTATCAATAATCTAGTTTTCTGTAATTTGATAAATATGTCATGGCATTTAATTCATAAAGGACATTTTATATTAAAACGATTAAAACCCCAATCTGTGAGATACATAGTTCCTTTAAAGAATAGATAAATTATATAAATTGAAACAGGAATTGAAATTAATGACATCCTTATGTATACCTTTTAATCAAAGAGGACATTTATCTTCTAAAGGCTTATTGAATGTCTTGTTGATATGTGAGTCAAAAATGAAAGCACATACTGATTCTTATAATTGACAAACTAAAGTCATCATCATCTTTAACAAATATTTCCCTTCTTATCTTATCAAATTATTTCACATAACTATTTACCTTAATGATAACTGGCCCTTTTTTTAAATCATTGTTTTAACAAAGTTCAATAGTTATTGTCCAAGCCTGTGAGATATTCTTTAAACCTTCTAGTGTTATAAAAATTGTTCCTTCTCCTGCGTCACATCAAACTGAGTTTGGAATGAAGGTGACTGTACTAACCATGCAGGAACATTGTAAAAAGGTACATTGTACTTAAATGTTTCCCTGTATTTGAGATCATGTAGACAAAGATGTAATAATGACTTGTGATAATAAAAAAGAATAAAGCTATCATCATTCCATTTATATGAAACAGTGACTCTATGACAAAAATATATTACTTCTGATGTGTGTTTTAAATGGTAATAATAAGGGAAATTGAAGTCATTGTTTCAAGTTAAGGATCTTAAATCATAATTTTTCTATCATATACCCTCATGTTTTTATAAAAGCACTTTCATCTCAAATTTCTAATCAGAACTCTTCAAAGATGATTTATTCTTGGTGGGTTTGATATTTTTGTCTGGCAAAGTACCAGTATATCATCAAGGAATTGCTAATTTTTTATTAAATAACTGAACATAATTGAAAACATTCATCCTAGCAAAATGATACAAAACCTCAATTGATGGCTGTCAGTAGAATGAATCAGTTGAATTATAAACAAATTTACTGAAAACAAAACTATATCAGATCAGCCTTTGCCCGTCAAAATTCTTGGAGTATAGCATAATATACTTGAATTTTGGGATTGATTCCTCCATTAACAAATTTAAAATTGGTATAGGTTATTTGTCAACCATTAATATTTGTAAGAATAGCATAAATGCTGTTATATGAGACATTGCTTAAAGCTTTTATGCAGATGTTGTTGGGACTGTTTTGTGAAATAACAATAACTTGATTAAACCTGAAAACTTAATATGATGTATTTTGGGAGAAGAATCATTTGTTTCTTACAATTCACATTCCTCTATGCCACATTATATATTATATATAAATAGCCTTGTGATGTAGTTTGTGATGTCACTGGTGATGTCATGTAGTAGTAAATGATGTAGATATCACTTTATCACACTCAATGTTTTAATGGAAATCGAAAATTGTTTGGAGCAAGAAATCAATAAGTGTAGTTATTGGGTTTTTGCATTGAACTTTTTTTATACTTGAAGTTATCATATTAGGAATTTTGTCTCAAAAGTTACTTTTTTGATTGAGTTTAACCCTGAAATTTTTGTATGACCTGCATCTAAGTATTTTATAACATTTTATGCAAAAAAGTGATTTTGTGAAAAATGTCAGTTATTGAGTTATTGCTTTAAGGCGACGATATGATACAAACTGAAGACTATTCATGAACATCATGAGCATTAATTTCTTCACTATTCATAAATTAGACAAGCATCTTTTAAATCAATCCTTAATTTGGATTTTGTCTGCAATAATTTCTTTCAGTTCATGGCGATAAAAAAGCCTCATGGTCTATGAGGCATGCCTGTTTGTAAGTAAAGAGTGCATGAAGCCTTCTTTCAAGGCCGTTTAATACTATTCACCCTTATAGTGCTGGAACCGACTTCATGCTTACGCAAACAGGTAAGATCCAGGACAGCTGCCAAGTAAATTGGCAGCTAGCCTGTGATCTTATCTGTTCGCTACTCTTGAGTATCTTTCCTCAACAAAATTATGCAGGTATTTTAAGTTTCGGATGACACAAAGATCTATTTTTAGAAAATTACCTAGCATTCTAAGGGTTAACAACTAAATAGGGACTTACAGTGTGCCCTGTGTAACTTTCCAAGAACTGCTCATTGTAAGAACAAGAGCATCTGTGTATGTGTCCATCTTCAGTCCCCGCCAAGTAGCTGAAATGGTCATACAAAAACTTAATATAGACACATGCCAAGAGTAACATTATATATTATTTCCCAAATAACAAATTTTCTACTATCCCAAATTGAAAGAGTTTGGAGACCACATTTCAAAATGTGATGAAATTTGAAAATAATCTTCTAATGGGCCAGAAAACATTGTGGGAAAAGGAAATATTGCTTGTCTCAAGCAATTACTACTTTCCCTCAATGTTTTCTAAAGTTGTCTGCAACAAAGTGGTCAAATGTTGTTATTGTTTGGGAAAGGGTTAAACACGGTATCAATGAAATTTTAATTATATCTCATTTGCTTGGATTTGCCAGCGTTATGTTAAGATTCTTAGGCATTTTGCCAAAGAACAGGGTAAAACAGCTTATATCATTGGTAGAGGTAAATGCAACTTGTTGAGATAATTTCAAATGATACTTGCATTAAAGTCATTTAAACATTATTTGAAGAAAACATGATTCATTTCTGTTAATTCAGCTGTGTTTAATTTCTTTTTTCTTTCTTTTTTTGGTGGTATGGACTTTTCTCTTATAAATGACAGAATAAAGGAAATTGAAACAAAATGACATCATTTGATCATTTGGAAACACCATTGTTTACCCAAATAAGATTATAATCTTAATACAATGATTTAAAGAAGATTATAATTTTATAAATTGAAACAAATGATAAAATATATATGAACATGACTATGTTCTTTGCTCTAAATATAAAGGATATGCTAACTTCTATTTGTAAAATTCACACTTACATGTTTGTGTCTCTGATATTAAAATCAAAGCACAATCCACCAGCAAATCGTGAAATAAAGGCTTCTCCCTTTTTCTCTTTTCTACCACCCATACGAGTTGGCATCTTCTTTAGTCTCATCAAATCTGTCATAGATAGGAAATAAGATTGAAAGAGTTTAAAGCATTGTCAGTATGACATGGGGACTATATTTTGTTAATGTATGCATGCGTTTTAAATCAAGTCACTATTGTTTTCATAATGTTACAATACCTCACTCAGAAGTTGTAGAAGACTCCAACCTTAACTGAAAGCTAAATCAAATCAAGCTTGGCAGAATAACTGGCATTCTGTAGTCAGTATTGATACTACCTCTTATAAAAATACCAAATCATCACCAACTGTATCATTGTATGAACCCAAGTGGAGAGGAACTTTTTTTGTACATTACCAAAAAGGCATGAAAATAAAAAGAATGTAAACATATTTTCTTAATCCATTTCCTCATATGTTTACAAACTATTCAAACAGAAAGTTACTGTAGGAATACTTAAAGATAAATTGTTTTAATCTGTTTGTTGAAATCAATCAGCTCATTACTTCAAAACGATAAATCTTTTTTAAACAATTTCTTTCTCCTATAATTTGCACTCTCATCTGAGATCCCATTTTTCAAATTTTGTTAAATCATTTATAAATCCAAAACTATTCATACCATAACATTCAAATCCTTTCCTAATAGACCACTGGGCCACTCGCCCGTCAGTAGATATGGTAACCAACACCTCCGGGGCTTCATCGCCGGTCCCTCGGTCTCTCTGGATCCACTTTATCTGCCATACAGGGGCTGTGTGCTTACCAGGGGTAAAACTGAAACATTAACAGGTAAATATTTATGAACTGGATTTCAATCATATAAATATCTGTCCCAAGCATGGGTGTTATCAGCTCAGCGTTTTATAGAAAGGGAACTTTTTTCAAAATTATCCATTGAGCAATGTAAATATTTCACTGGTAAGAATATGATAATATTTGTCATTACCCTTAAACCAAGAAGACAGGATGTCAGGTGCATTTCCCCATTCCAAATAAATTCCAACAAACTCCATTTAACTAGCTTAACTTGAAAAATGTCTTTTACATAGTACCGACCCCAGGATAACTACAGACCCCTGTGGTTAAGAGAAGCAATAAACAATTATCAAGAAGAGTTAGCATTTTATCTGGAAATCTATACAAATGAAGTGAAGACAAACTTACAAGTTATCTAAAACAGTCTCATCTCGCTCTGATTTGACATTATAGACAGCAACACCTCCGTCATAGAGTCCCACCTGATAATAATAAAATTTACTTGGAGTTAACATTATCATCATTTATAATATCTCTTGTCCAGGAAACTGTGTCAGGTTATAGAAGAATTTCATATTACATCAGTAACATGATGACAAAATTTTATGAGGGAAATTCAAAGTCAAAGCAATTCCATGAACCTTAGCATGCAGGGTAGTTTTCTAAAAATGTAATTTTGTGTCAACTGCTTTACAAAACCTTACACATCTGCTTAGTTTTGATAAGGAAAGATACTCAGAGAAGCAAACAGGTTAGATCACAGACCAGTCCCCAATTCACTTGGCGGCTGGTCTGGATCCAACATGTTTGCATAAGGATGAAGTTGGTTCCAGCACTATAAGGGTTGAAAGTGCTTGTTTACAGAAGAGAAATTTGAGGTCAATAAAAAAAATTCATTGAAACAATACAGTTTTTGTATTTTTGTTTGATCTACAATTAAAGGTAGCTATTGAACACATAATCAATTTAGGAAGCATCAATTTATCTAAGTATGTACAGTTTATGTGCGGTGTATTTCAAAAGCAATGTCACGCTTTTGGATTAAAATACATGTTAATTCACTTTATACACTCTTTAAAGAATTAAACACAATGATATATTGCTTCCAATGAGTACTCTTCAGCGGTATCATATAACAGTCAATCTGTTGTGGGGTTTTAAAGAAATCAATTTTTAACTTCCAAATTATCTCTCATCTGTAAACAAACCCATCAATTAGAAGATGTCTTTATCCCACCACTTCCACCAATGTAAAGAACAGTAGGGTCTTCTATAACCACATTTACATCTGAGCAGTAAGTGTTATAAGGCAATAAAAAAGGAACTTCAAACTTACAGCAAGAAGGCTTGGGTTGACATAGGAGAAATCTAAAGATGTGACTCCCTCTTTACAAATGTAGATTCTCTCAGGGTACTGTAAATAAACAGGCATGTCTATCAGAAACATGTAACATGTGATAAATCACCTCTTTCAAATAGATGCTGCCAATGCTTTACAGCAGGCCATATCTAATCTTAGTCCCAAATAGATCCTTTATCAGTCATGAGCAGATTTATATACTGTTACAAAGATTTTGAAATCTATTCCTAAACTATGGAGTTTCTTAATGGAAATCATTTGTCACTTTGGTTCAAAGAGAACTACTTTGCAATTATATAACTGTTCATAATCAAAAAAGCTAATTTTCAAAGATAGTAGGTAATTTTATAGCTAAGAAGAGAAATCTTAAAACCAATTATCACAGCTACTTAAAGTATCCATTTAAACTATGTAATTGACAAATATCACATGTAGATTTGAGATTTTTTTTTTCTTAAGCAAAATAAGTCTGAATGATTCTAAACCTCGCAAGTAGAATAATCATTATAAATCAAGCATATCAGGGAACAAACATTTAAGACTAGAAGCATGAAAATAAATACCTCTGGATTTTTCAAAGACCAGCAGAGAACCAGTCCTTCCTTCTGATTGGAGAATTCAAATTGTCCATAGCCAATGGCAATGAGGTCCTGAAGATAGAAAGAACATTGTTGTTAAAGTACTCTCCCAAGGGAAAATTATCTACAGAACACATAACTTAATAACCTACAACAACAATAATAATAACATTAAGTTCTTGGAATAGCGGTTTTTATCTAAACATATTTTATTCAATAAATAAACACAATTATATACATTAGAAACAATTTTAAGCACCATCACTGGGATAAAATGATTTTGAGGTGTATTTCAAGCTAAAATGGGTCCTGATTTCCTATGTTTGAGTACCATGATGATGGGGAGGGGGGGAGTTAGATAATTCAAGCCCAACTGGGAGCATTCGACCAGAGAAAGTTTCTTGTGGAACTTGTTCAAAAATCGCCAGTCTGTGAGCTGCGAGCTAATTAAATTAATGGTTACTGACTTTTATCCGCTTGGTGCCTGGCATAGTGATAGAAGTTGAGAGGTACTTGGTATAACCAGTGAAAAGTGACCATAAACCAAACTGGCTGGCCCTTTTAAAAGGGGTGACACTATAATTAACAAAAACCTTTACCTTTACCTTAACAGAAATAACCTTGTTATAGTGCTTTTAATACATACCGGATTGACTCTGTTCCAGGTCACACAGCTTACATTCCTACCCTGGGTCATCTTACATGTGTACGACCAGAGACGATCAAAGTTTGGTCCAACATCGTCTGTAACTGCAAGCTGTTGAGGGATCGCTTCTACTGGACGGTCAATGTCTGTAACAAACAATGAATACTATCTGATCATATGGACCCCTTTAATTGTGAATTCATTACAAGGCTAAAATGAGAAGAAAAAAACAAAATACAAAATATAGACAAAAGATAGATATATCTATAATAAAGCGCAATTCTATCATTTTATCACAGTGGCTTCTAAGCTTTTCTGCAGCTGAAGCAGCAAAATGAAGTATTATCAATTAGAGGATTAAATTAAATAAATGAATTTGACAATGAAGATGACAATGATTTTAGAATGAACAATTTTCTCTGGGATGACCAACTTTAAAATAGGTAACAGGAGAAATTGATTATATGAACATTTTGTTTTAAAAAGATACATACTAGACATTATTTATTATGGTTTTATAATATGTCATATAAAGCAAATATATTGTATTTGCATTTCCCAAAGGTCTTCCACTCACTGTCACTGTGGTACGCCACTTATAATAAAACACAACTGTAATTCTAACAAAAGTTTTAAAACAAATCTAGATGAAGTATGAAAAAATGTAATTATATAGTTTGCCACAATGATAAATATCAGTAGTCGATTACAAGGTAACTGTTTCTTCACACTTATAATATTCACTATCTTATCAACCAGGGAATACCCTTTTTCTAAACGACTTAAGGAAAATATTTGTGTAAGTGTTCATGAATAGTTCCTTAAATAAAAGTACAATATTGAAAAGTGACACATCATTCCAATCGTCTTTACTTTGCAAAATTGATTTTTTTTTTTACTGAAATTAGAGGGATGTTGTTTTGAAGTTACCCAAATCTTAAGCACAAAATGTTTAATAAAACAATACCCTGCAAAAGATGATCCAAAAACCTCATGAAAGATGATGAACACTATATCAAACCATATATCAGTTGGTAAAATTGAAATTGCGGTCTATCTATTTGTTTGTATGGGGCTTAATGTCATATTGACAGTATTATAGTTATTATGGTTTAAGATAACTGTTAACAGATAAACTGTTTTTAAGTATTCAAGAATTAGGATATTTTACACACAAAGGGGCAAGCTTTATATGGAATTTTCCATTTAAATTAGGGGCATAAATTATAGTCCTGCAAAAAAAACATTAAATTATCTGACCATTGTTTATAAGGAAAGGCAATCAGATTGAATAAGTGTACAAGGCAATGAGCTTTAACATCAATGTTTTTTTTAGTTTGTACAAACAAGACTTCTCTGAGACATCCCAAAAAAGAATGATTTTGTATCTGTCCTATTAGTGCACTCAGTCAAACGAAAACACTAATGTTAGTAGCTTAATCCATTAATTATGATGAAAGTAAAAAACAGTAACAGATGTTCAATCAATTACTTCTGGTAAATATCCTTTAACAAAACTTAGTACTTTGGTGCTATCAAAATGTCTATCTTCCACCTGAAATTATTACCAACAAAATGACTCGCCTTGACCAAAATTGTGTACATTATCCTTGAGTTAAATCTAGTTCAAATAGAAATTCTCTCCCAACACTCAATTGAGTAAAAAATAAAATATTCATCCTTGACCAATACTAAGTGCAAACTTAATGTCTATCCTTGACCTAAATCTACTTCAAATAAAAAGTTTCTCCTTATGATCATTTGAGTACAAACAAAATGCATTTCATTCACCTGGACGAAAACTTAACTTTGCCCTCTTTTAAACCTTTTCCTGATAAGGTGGCAATAAACATGTTGACTGCACACTTATCTTAAAATATTGTGACAAAATGAGTATTTGCTCATCATGCAACCATTCTAATCAGTACTCATCATACATGCTTCTCTGAATAAATCTAAACAGTACATGTATATGCTAAAGGCTGCATTTTCATAACCATTGCTTTATAAATATGTTTAAACTACTATCTTTTGCATTGTTTTTCAATGCTGGAAAACACTAATCACTACACACAAAAAACGAAACAAAAGTTGAAGGCACAAATACACAACCAATGATATTGAATCTGAGAAAAGGGGGTGGGGCAAATGTGAATGGGACAGGTTTTTAAAGTCTAATGCACTCTAAATTTACCAGTAGCTGGTTGCTGTTCCATAGCGTCTTCTGGAAAACTTCCTATTTTGGGTGACACAAATACATACACAGTTTACTGACATAACAGCATTGGGTTAGGCAACATGAGTACATTGTACAATACACATTAAGCATACATGAATACAATATATAACATTGTAAATGCTAGCGACACAAAAGCGTCAAACTTCATTCAGCAGCACAGCTTCTGAATATTGATAAAAGTCATATTTCTTTGAATGTAGTTTGCTCTAATATATCTGTTTAACAGATGACGAATATTTTTTTGAAAATAAGAAATTTCAATACAAAATTACATATCAAAAGCAATACTTTTTTGATACAACAATATCGTTTCATCAGTAACATATAGAAAAATGGTCTTAAATGGAGGAGCTTTAATCTAAAGATAATCAAGACTTACAGAAATTTTAAAGTATGAAAGAGATAGCATGAAAAGGATAAAGACATTATCATATGAGAATGGCTCATTTATTTTCTTATAAGCAGTTATTGATCCTCCTCCAAAGGTTGACTAAAAGCAGTATATATGGGTTTATAAACAATTTATTTGGAACCATTCAGTCTACTGACAGGCAGATTAAAATGTGCACAAAATAAAATACATGAATACCCATCCATTCTGCTATAGGACATCATTTTTATAAATGAAGAAATTTCATCCAGTTGATGATGTTAGAGCAACAGAAAAATGGGAGGAGCATAAACATACCCCCCCCCCCCTTAGTTCATAATACACATTAAAGTTTTAAAGCCTTGCTGCTATTAAATAGCTGCTCAGACTGAATGATTCCTGCTTTAATATGAATGCTGGAAAAAACTCATGTAGTTTCCAAATACTATAAACTTACCATTGACAATGTTGAAATCTCTGTACAAGGCCTGCTTAGGTTGATAGGTGTTCAAGTTGATCACTCTCTCCATGACAAATAGGTCCTTCTTGAAACACTCTGACTGTAAAAGTAGATAGCAGGGGTTTCATTAAGAAGTGATTGCCAATGCAAACCATCCATTAAAATCCCTTGTGAATCAGGTTCTTTATGCACAGTCATAAAGTCTGATAAAATAGGGTTGAATCGGTTAGACCTCAACCTTGATCTGTTACTTCAAACCTTAATGTAAACCCTGAGATATTAAAGTCAATTCTGGGGAATGGAATTAACTACCTATGAACCATGAATGGCTTGGTGTTTGCTAAACAATCATTACCTCATACACAATTTTGCAAATGAATAGAAAATAGTAACGAAATAAAGAAATATTTTGTTACAGAATTACTTGCATGTGCGATCTCTGCTTCATTCTAGCCAATTCTAGCAGTTAGTGGTACAGAGCTCTGCTTCACTGGTGAGGAAATACTATCAGCATGGATGGTACACTGACCAACCTGACATGACTTATATTCATTTAAAAAAGGCGAAAAAACCCCAATCTAACAAACCAAACATCTAACTTTAGGGTTAATACTTTTCATGGGAATTATAACAACAGTTCAATGCAAGACTATAGATAGCCCTACATTTTTGTGAAGAACTTTCTATAGTCTTGCATAGAAACCTCAATAAAGGAGTTAATTGTAGTTTATATCAATAGAAAGGTTAAAAGAATGAACAAATTAAAGAATGAATGAATGGTGTTTGAAGGCGCATTGACCCCTATGCTTATTTAGCACGCATTTTGATTATGTCCATAAACAAAATATTGAATTATTTACAGGCTTAAATTTATTTGGTTTAAAAAAAATGATAATAAGAATTTGTAATGAATGAATGATAGTAGATAGAAAATTTGTAATAAGTTTATGATAGTAAATAAATGATTTGTTAACCCATAACCAAACACAAACAACTTTTGACAAGTTTGTAGCAAACGACTCTGGGAAACATTGTGGGAAAAGCAGAAATTGCTCTTGACGAGCATTTTCTCCTTTTTCCACAACGTTTTCTGCCCTATCAGAAGATTGTTTTCAATTTCATCACATTTTGAAATGTCGTCTGCAATCTCTTTTCATTCGGAAATGTGGCGTTTGTTAAAGGGTTATAGAAGATAATCAACTCCTTTCGATTGACATCCAAATATGTCATGAGAATGTGTTGTTATCAGGTTGAAGTTCGAGTTCGAAGAACGATTTTTTTTTACATGATAACAACACATTCAAGTGACATATTTTTTATATCAATTAAAAGAAGTTGATTATTCTATTATTATTTTATTCCACTACATAAAATCTTTTTGCCAAAATATCTCCATAAACACCAATGGAATAAAAAAAGGGGAGGAGCAAAGCCGTCAACAACGCCCATGATGTCAAATATGTGTCCAATGACGTCATTCACGCGTATAGATATATTTGAAAATACAAACATTGTAGTGCCATGTGCAAAAGGGCAGCCATGACTTTAAGACAAAGGAATGGTTAAAAAAAGTAGTTCCATCAAAATGGATATCATCACTAGTGATGATACGACTTTTTGATATCATCACTAGTGACGATATTCACTGTGAAAAAACTGAAAATAAATACACTGAGAAATCCCAGTATATCACTGATAGGAATATAATAAAAGACAATAATCGTCGCTATTATCACAGTAACACACCTGCAGTATTTTCTCTTCATCAACAGCAGTAACATCTGATGACACTGAGGACGTTCCTGTATCTTTACCGGCAAACACAGACTCGGAACCAGCACATGATGAAGAGAATGTTGCTCTGCTATCTGTAATTGTAATTCAAACAGCTCCAGTTATCCCTGAATCAAGGACTTTGAAAGTTACAAAACAAACCTTTGGAAAACTGTAGGCTGATCAATTTTAACATGTATAAATTTCATGAATGACATAAAAAGATTTATGCCCATGTTTAAGAATCAATTTGTGGGCTGGATAGTAGCCCCCTTTTTCAGAGAAAGAACAGTTTTTCTTAATGATAATAAGCATAATCATGATTATTATCAATATTTGCCACAGTGTTTTTTTTTAAATCTAAAAGAAAAGACACATAAAAGCAGTGTTCAATCAACAACAAAAATGCTTGATTAAAACTTCTCAACATTTGCAGCCATCACCACTACCTGATAAACACTACCTGATAAACAACCAAACATTAAACAACTAAACGAATGGATTCAAGGTTAAAAAAAAATATCGCCAAGAAAATAGGAACCCTTTCTTCATATCAGCTTTATTGTTTTAAGGCAAATGCAACAAAGAAGATACGAGATACTACCGTGACAATAGAAATAGTTCACATTATGAGCAAGTTTTCCTTTTGCTGAAAGTGTTGTAATCTGATTGCAAAAAAAATGTACATTGCTGAACCTAACCAGAACATGAACATATTTTTTCTTAAATGTATTCAGAAAAACCAAATGTGTATCCCATTTAGAAATTTGCATTAAATGTCAAGGTATCAAACAGAAGATAAACACAACAAAATGCAAGAGAAAACAACAGGAGAAAATCATAAATTCATCAATAATACGTCACTTTGGGAAAAGTAAACACAGAATAACACACTAAATGTAACCAATAACAGTGCAGCTTCCTACCTTGGGTGTTGGTTGCTTTAGCTGTTATGAAAATATCATAGTTATTCAACAAACTGAGTCTTATAAGAGACATCTCAAAGAGTTGGAAACGCTGACACTCATTTAACCCTTTTACTGCTGAAACTGACTTCATGCTTATGCAAACAGGTCAGATCCAGGCCAGCTGACAGGTAAATTGGTGGATGGCCTGTGATCTTAACCTGCTTGCTACGCTAAGTCTCTTCTCATCAAAATTAAGCAGATATTCATGGTTTTGGAAAGCAGACAACACAAAAACCTATCTTGATGAAAATTTATTTTCATGTATGTAAACTTACTCAAAGACCTTTAACTTTTGCCAACAAAGTAAAATGCTTTTTACACAGTCAGGTTTTGTTTATAAAGGACCATAAAAAACATGTTGATAAACTGAACAATAACATCACATACAGCATAAGATGACAAGCATCGATAAATTGCTCATCTTACATTTTGAAGCTTATACTTATAAGAAGAGTGAAATATTGGGATTGCATGTTTACACATACGCCAATTTGATTTTTTTTAAATTATTTTGTCAGTCATTTTACAAGAATCAAACCGTTGTGTTGACAGAGAGACCAAGGATACAAGTTTAGATATTGACATGTGTAGAAAAAGAACATAAGATTAACATCATGCAGAAAGGTATTTGGGTATAGTAGTGCCATAGGCATTTGGCTATAGAAGTGGACATTCAATACTTCATACACAAAGTTTCAGAAAAGCATCCACAAAATTGGTATTGAGCAGCTGTTGAGACAATGCATATAAAACTGAGAAAAAGATAGAATTGAAGATAGAATTGTTTATCTAATCAAGTAAATTCTTTATTGAGCATCATGGTATGAGTTACTCTTTTTAACTTTCTACGGAAAATAATTCTTTGCTTTAAGAAACCAAAGTGATTATCTTGCTGCTTATGTGAATTTGTTTCTTTCATAATCTTTATCATACATGCAAGACCAAAGAATCATGACGTTTGATTAAGTATCATATTTTATGATGACAGATTTGTTTGCTCACAGTTAATTTCTTCCTAATCATATGCTTCAGATATACTTATCTAACACAATTGATTACAATATTGACCTAGGAAAATAACTTCCTTATGTCAAATTGATACGAAAGCAATTGTTTTTAGTATAAGTTTTAGATCTGAATCAACATTATTTCAGATATTCTAATGCATTCCTGAATTGCACAAGTACTAGACCAAGCTCTGCAGTGTCTCTGCAGTGTCTTGCCCAAGGGCAATCCCACGAAAAATCCCAGTGGAGCTGGTGAGGATTTAACTTGGAAACCGTGTGTCAAAACACCTTTACCATAACCACTGGGCCTGGCAGAACCCTATTACAGAAATAGAATCTACAAAGAAGGGGGAAATGCACAAGGAAGAGTATCAGTAAGTCAGATAACAGTATGTTTAAATGCTGCACAAAGAATCAATACATGTATACCAACACTTACATGCTCCTTGCAATGATAACATAAAATACAATCAGAAATATATACACAGAGAAATACATATACATTGTATACATGTAATGTTCATACGGTTGTGTAGTTGGTATTGCAAGGGTTTACCTTTAAAGCTTCCCAAAAGAAAGCTTTTAACTGTTGCAAATAAAATAATATAGGAGATTAAAGCATGGATGCTAACGATTGAAGCAATTCTAATATATATTCAAACCCCAGGATGACAAAAAAGACACAAAAGCATCTTGCAAAATTGGTTTAGAGTAGATATGCGCAAAACAAACAAACAAACAAACAAATCAGATATACAAGTAGGAAATGTATATTAACTGATATGTTCCTACCAGATCTTGAAAGGCTTATCAACATTATTGAAGGAGGATTCAATGTAATAAAAACTTCAAAATGTTAACCAGAGATAAAACTCAGGCAGAAGCCATGTATAGAACAAATTAGTTAGAACCAATGTAAACTTTCTTGCAAGAAACCATTATTCTATTATTGTTTCACAAATTCAAAGCTGATTCTTCAACTCATTGCCAAACACTGACGACATTTGAACAGTTTGATGTAGACTACTCTTGAAAACATTGAGGAAAAATTACTCGTAACCAGCAAGTCCTCTTTTTCCTCTATTCTACCCTATTAGAAGATTGTTTATCAATTTCATCATATTTTGAAATGTCGTCTGCAAACTCTTTCAATTTGGTACAGAAAATTTGGCGTTTGGTAAAGGGTTAAAACAGAAATATTTTACTGAAAATCTGATTCATGGCCATTATCAAAGATTATTGCAAGACTATAACAAGTAATTTACAAGAGTGAATGACTCGCTTTAATCTTACATTGAAGCCTCAAAATACACCTACCAATTCTAACAGAGGCAGCACTTTTAACTCGCTGTGTAGTTGGAGCATCAGTTTCAGCATCAACTGTCTCAACTTTCTCACCATCGGGATCATCTTTGGGACTACTTGGTCGAGATATTGTACCTTCTTCATCATCTACCTCAGCCTTAGCTGAAAACATGATAGACGGACAAACATTGGTAATCTGAACCTCTTATATCTTTTCCCCCATAAATTCCCTTAGCCCATTCTCAGATTTGGGACTGGATCAAACAAAAGCAGGTTTGCTATTCTGGATGAACAGCCTAGCTGGAAAATATTTTTCACGGCCGAGTTCAAAGGTCTTTCACGCCAATTACTCACATTGTTTTTTCCAATGTCTTTAATCTGCAAGGTATGCTATCTTTACATCAATGTTTTATGGCAATAATCTTAATCAATCAGTGATAAGAGTTAAACATAAGCATTTAAAAGACAATGATCTCGACAGATAAATTAGGAAGGCACCAATTGGATGATAAATAGAGTCTGAACCAATCAATGCCTTCGTAAGTTCTTATCATAAACTCAACATCGGCCTTAAAAGTATCCGGACCAATGCAATTTTGATGAACATAATAAAGGAATGACCGTTGTGGCTCCTAAAAGCCAGAAATCCAGCTGTGGATGGAAAAATACAAGCAATTTCTCATGTTGCCACAATACTTTTTGAAAGATGTTTGCTGCAAGATGCAAAAATGTGGCGTTAGATGGTGATGTGGACATAATTCCCAAGAATGTGGTTAATACCTTTAACTTCTTTCTCCATTAGCTGGAATGTATCATACATATCCCATGTTGTTGCATTTACACCAGTATCCTGAAAGCATTGCAAAATAATAACATTACTGGTACAATCACATGGCTTCATTCAAGCAAAAAGAATATAAGAAGGCAACTTTAGTTATGGTGGAGAACAGTCATTGAAGGAGTGAAATAACCGAATGAATGAAAACATGTTCTTCAATTGCCATATTTATTTTACTCCATTTAGTATTTAATTAATATGAGATTGACAGCACCTTCAAATCAAATTATCTGATCCAATTGTTATCTTTAGATGTGGATTCACTTCTCGTTATTTAGCAAAAAAACAGAATTTCATCAACTGAGCAATAAAGAAATTGAAAATGGTATTTGGTTAAGTGACAATGATTGAACATATAACATTTCTTAGATTTATCCCCCTCAGAATATAAATCTCTGAACTAGTCCCTTTAATACTTAACCCCTAGAGTTGGATTGCGCAATCACTCTGTGTCTAATACTTACATTGTATCCAATTTTACTAGTCTGCACCAGTTTACACTTCTGGGGCTCGTTAAAGGTGTTCATCCCCCTCTCAGCATATCTATCATTGCCCTGTTTGTTCTTTACCAACTGTAAAACAGTATAAACATTGTATGGTTTGACAAAAATTGAAATATTTTTCAAAACATGAAAGCCTTTGATTGCAATTGGAGCTTTCTCTTGTTAGTGTAATCCTTGCTTTTTGGTAAACCTGTGTAAGTAATAACAATATTTTGTATGTAAATCATTATTTGTAAAACACGTCTTTTCATTTCCATACATGGACATTTTAAATTGAAAATAAATCTATCTATGTACTAAAACAAGCCTTATCAGTCTACTTTATTTTGCTAGCTAATTAAATTCCACCACAGGTCAAAATAGGACTGCGTATCATCAGGAAAATTGATGAAAAAACAAAGGAAAAGTAAATTGTCTTACATCATCATATGGTTGTTTATGCTTCCAAAAAAACTTTGGAAAAAAGATATTTCTTGGACGCAACAGAAAAACAAATTGTATTACATTCTTCTGTGATTTATTTCACTTAAACAAAAAGTTTTTTTAATAATTTTTTTGAATGATACGGTGTTGCAGAGGAAGAGCGTCGGCCTCTTGTACTGAGGGTACCGGGTTCGATCCCCCATTATGCAAGGTGAACATTTCCGAAATTAACCCATAAAACGGAGCGAGCACTGGTTTAGTAACTAGGAAGCAGTCATCGAGAGTGGCTCTGAACAAGCTTTAAGCTTCCTTCACAGTCAATGTAAAACAATAAGGTAAATAAATAAGAAGAAGTCACTGAGACACAACAAATAAGAAAGTTGTCTTACATCTTTATAAACTTCATTGCGCTTGTGTATTTTCGGAGCCTCCTCACTCTCTGTGGAAATACAAACACCCGGCATGTCCAGTAACCAAATGGTTTCCGTCTCGGTCAGTGTTAAATCGACAATCTTTTCTAGATCCTCGTCCTTAAGGTCCTCTTTCACATCCTCACGCTTGTGTCGAATCTCTGTCAAACAAAAACACACCATTACAATACATTGCTATAATCAGACCATTGTTTTCCAGCAATTTGTAGTTGGCTCTCAAACAATGCGATTATGAAAGTGGCAAAAAATGCATGAGAAATCAAATAACAGTTTTATCAACATTGTGACCTAGGTGGTTTTGGTAAATTTGTGCAAATTTGTACTTTGTCAATATCTTAATGAACAACAAAGAAGACTACTTGAGTTAAGAGCCATAGTATTATTTTTACTGCCAAACACTTCATCTAATTATTTTGCTCAATGAATACCTTAAATTAGAGACTGAATAAAGAAGCAAGACATCATTTTACTGCCGAACACTTCATCTAATCATTTTGCTCATTCCATTTGTCTGTTATCTAGATAGGATAGCTCCTTTAAAATGCTTATCAAACTATTTAGATGCATAACATAAAATACAAGAAAAAGCATTGAATGCATAGAAATACAGAAACAAAGATATATGCAACAAAGTATCAATGTTTCTGGCACACAATGCAAACACCAGTTAACCCATTACCAAACAATAATGACATTTGACCAGCAATTTCTCCTTTTCCCACAAGGCAGAAGATCATTTTTCAATTTCATCACATTTTAAATTGTCTTCTGCAAACTTTTTCAATTTAGGACAGTAAAAAATTTGGCCTTTGGTAAAGGGTTAAATAAGCACAAATCCTGCTTACCTCCCCATTGGGAAGTGAGATCCTGAGACGGGTCCGGTTCATCTGGCTCAACCATGGACTCAGAGGCCGTGTCATAAGACTGACTGAATACAGACCTGCATATGGGGAGTAAATTAAGCCATTTGAATAAGAAATCAATAATAGAGTTAGAGAGTTCCTAAATTTGATTGAGGCAATATAGACAATTATAAAGCTTTCAATGGTTTAAAACCTGAAATAGCAGAATCACAGGTTTAACGTTTTTCTCCATTTTAAGATTTATTCTCATAGTCAGTGAGTTTGAGCAATTAATTGCTCTAAAGTAAAGCATAGAAATAATTGGCTCGGATTGAAATTGTGGTCTTTGTCCATGTCAAGATGTTAAATTCTAATACTTGAAAAGTTTATATTTTACCCCCCTCCCAAAATGATTTAAAATGCCTTTTTGGCAGAAACTTAAAATCATTGTGAAAAAAGAAATAAATGTAATCAAATTTGTAAGTCACAACAATTTCAAATATATGTCAATCATAGTACAGTTTTACACAAGTATACCTTTGTTTTTAAACATTTTTGTCATGTTGCTTAACAATAACTCCCACGAAAAGAGACCTGAATGATAGAGGATAAACCCACCTTGTAAATGGACCACCACCAAACGTACTAGCAGTTACTGTACCAGTGGCATAAATAGATGCTTGTGACATCAAGTCTGTTGGCTGAAAGCACAAGGTAGGTAGAATATAAATAGATAAAGTACCTTCTTTACAAGTTAAATAGAAAAGTTTGTCTGGTATGGGTATTCATAAATGTAATGAATTATAATTTGTTTAAACAAATCCCAAGCCCTGTGCTCTTAATGAAACCTCTACCCCCATATCAGGAATTTGCGATTGATCCAAACTGAAATAAACACCAGATGACACAAAATAATATGCAAAATTATTTTCAGTGTGATTTCTAAAGTCTTCTGCATCAGATGTCAAGAGCTGAAGATAGAATATTTTTTTCTCTAAACCCTATATTGTCTGTATGCATTAGAAATGTTTCATCAAGACTTCTTTAATAACTTTCCACTATAGTTGTTTAATGAGTAGCTTCTTGAGAACTATATGCAAAACAGTTTATCCAAATTCAATTATCTGGACATCTAAAGGTTTTTACTCATTGCTATTTTACGCTATGTTGACAATTCTTTAGTTATATTACAGCTTTCCCTCAAACATCAGTAGAAGGCTAGGGCAGTGAAGTGTCTTGCCAAAAGACATGCGAACAAAAACAGCAGTGCTGCTTGAGAGAGGGGTGTGAGCTTGAACCCAAGACATCCATGTTACAAGTCCAGAACCTCAGCCCCTGTGTACTGCTAGATAAAAAAGTTGTGTTTATATATAATTCACATACTGTCCCTGCTGAGCTTTCACCAAGTAAGTTACTTTGCTTCTGCTTCAGTTGATTTGGGTCTGGCATAAACAGTGGAAGTGGAGTAACATCAGCACCTGCTTCATCAAACACCTGTCAATTGCAAAACATAACAATCATATCATGATATGAATTAGCCCACCTTTTTGCATTTTATAAAAAAAAAGCTTGAGTAGTCATATTATCTTTAAGTGACTAACATATCAAAAAGCATAGGCAAGATGCAATTTCTGTAAAAGCCTCAATATCACCAATGACTTATCTTGAACTAGAGTTTCCCCAAATACCATCATTCATTGAAAACCTTAAAGTTGGCTTTCTGCAACGTTTGGCTCATCATAAAGTTGGTTGCATAATAAAGAGAATCATATTTCACTCACTGCTTTGGTTTATTGTTCTCTAGATCGTTGATTGTAGACACACATTAGAATAAATTCTTTAGATAGAGATTCAAGACAAGTGGTAAGAGTACGGAACTTTAAATCACAAGGCACCTCTCTATGGGGATCTAAATCATAAAAGTGGTAGATTAAAACTTTCATGAGCAGTAGCAGGGCTTTTCTTTGTTATATCATAGGGGCCCATAATGGCACCTTCCAAATTGGAAACTACTTTAAAATCATGCAGTTTTCCCTAAAAATTCAAAGTCACATCAGCTTTTTTATTTCCTAATTCAGCAATTTGATCAATAAATTTTCCCAAATTCAACAGGCCTGGGCCTCTTCCCAATTTAAAGAAAAAAAGTCTTAGGTTGTCTTCCAGCTAACTCATAAAGCTTGACCAGGACTATAAAGACAGTTAAGCATTAGGTCATCCTCAATTGATTAAGAGCTGGGCATTGGAATATGACTTAAATTACTATTGACAAGCAGTAAAACATAACACAAGAGTCAAAATCACTATACCTGAACAGGGGGACGGTGAGGCTTTGAGGCCTCCCCTGCATTAACCATACTGCGAGTCTTACTGGCAGATGATTGAACATTAGTTCTAGAGCTACCAATTGTTCCTCGAACATTCCCATATTTGCTTTTCATTGTTGAAGCTCCGTGACTTTTCTTGGATGTTGTACTTGCTGCAACATTGCCACCACTGAAAATAGTTGATTAATAAAATAATAGACTAGAATAATACAAGCAAGCCATTATTAAATTCCTTTCAATGATATATTCATTCATGTGATCTTGAGTACCAAATTCAAAAGGATAAGAATTGATGTTATTACCAAGATGAAATTTACATGACACCTCCTTTTGGAGACACAAAGTTACCTGCTTTTATAATGGTTAATCACCAAAAGAAAAGATTGACACAAATTAACCTTAGGAGATAACAGTTTTACGAGTTAGAAAAGGGAAAGCTATGCAAATGTGTGCATTGTTACAATAAAAAGTATGAAAGTGAAATCATTAATTTTGTAACGTTCATTGAACATTTATGCAACCTAATGATTTGTAAAAGACATGCTGGTATAAATATATATATAGAGAGAGAGACAACACAACTGCTCAGTGTACGACATTGTTCTTCACTGATCGGATGTGTTTGTGTTTTTGAGAGGTTCATATGCTTGGTTTGTTACATTATTAGTGCAAACACTGTGACAAATTACCAGACAAATAACTTCAAGTCCTTTGACATAATGAGATGTAATACTGACACTTATAGACATTCATTCTTTCCAAGAACAATTACTGAGTGGAACCAACTGGATGAGAGCATTGTGACTATAACCTCAGTGAAAACCTTCAGATCAGCTCTCAACTGTGAATAAGTGTTGTACATGCGCACTCCATTTTCCGTCGTTTAAGTGCCAGTATAGGTTGATACGACATACCTGTACAGATTCAGATACATTGGCGGCAGTGGGGGGATGAAGACTTTTCCTTCTATCGGAGTTGCCTTTTCTATGTATTTCCCATGGGCCAAGACTCGGGATGAGTCTTCTCAGAGGTGGGATTTATATATATGTACATTTGTTGAACATTTATGCAAATTAGGGAACCTTCATGCATTGATGTAGAGTAGTCCAGATAACAGGTCTCGAAGGCTTTTGCTATTTTGACTGACACCTTCGAAGCACAATAATTGTCCAAATGATGAAAAAGCTTCGTTCATGGATCATTATTGAGACTATGTTGTAGAGAACATGCTGGTACACATAGAGGCAACACAACTGCTCAGCGTATGACAGTGTTTTTCACTGATTGGCTGTGTTTGTGTCTTTGAAAGGTTCATTTGATCGGTTTATTACAATTTTAAAGGCTTCACCAAACTATAGTCAATTCCCCTAATCTCGTGGTATCCCTAATTCCGTGGTATTTGCATAAAGTCATACTGCTTCCATAAAGTAACACACCAACCTGACCTACTTTCGCAGCCCAATGTAAGAACTCCAAAGAAGCAAGAATGAATGTTTTTCTGGTATAAAACCAATTCAATCCAATAAAATTCTCCTCATATTACAGAGAGCTCCGAAAATCCCCGATATTTTCACACTTTTTACTCAGATCTAAGACCCTAAACAAATCCTTTCACACTGTTGAGTTCGTCTGCAATTCTCCACCATTCTTTGGTCAGACAGGACCAAATTGTTTCAGGATTCGTCCCTAGTATGTTTCACCCTAATTATTTTGGACTGATACTTAAAAAAATGTGTTTGACCTGAATACCACGGAATTAGGGTAAGACCTCAAAAATGCAAACGGCTGCCAGTGACCCAATTAATTAACGTTTTTTAGAGCATTTCTATGCTCCATTTAAAAATAATGATGAGAAGATCGTAAATTAGGAATGAAATATGTTAGAAAAGCTGAATGTTGACAGCTAAGTTCTCCTCTTCCTTTCTTTTATTCATGTAACCATTAAGTACCACGGAATTAGGGTACACCAGTATACATCAAGAAAATTACAAAATTAAGCACTACGGGCAAATGTTTTGAAAAAATAATTCAGCCCCGACTTCAATGAACAGCTTCAGGAAAGAGCCTAAGATGGATGACTGTATGACATTTTATAACATACAGTCATTAAGATAAGATAAAAGGGTTATAAACTAGATGATTATTTATCAAAGAGTTGATGAATCCATCAACGAATCATATCCATCAACAAAAATTAGGAGCTCATAAATAAGTAAAACATTTTCATCGTGCAAAAACGGTATTTCAAATAGTGTTGTGCTTATTTGGACGTTTTAAGAATTCCTTCCAACATACCCAGGGACCAGCAAATGCTGAGAACGTTTTGCTTTGTTTGTCGACATGTTTACAATTTTTATCTCCTCTCCTCCATTTTCTTTCTAGCTTGATTTGTTGTCAACAGCAACGAAAAGGCTTCGTCAAAGTCAACGCGATTGGTCTAAAATAAATATATCAGTTTCGCATGATTGATGGTGTTTAAAAATTTGCCCAAGTTTGATGGTTAGACATCTGAAAAAAAATTAAACTATGTCTAAAAGACCATGAAAAGCGAATATTGTAGTTGACTTCTTCTGTTTAATTGTGAATAATTTGGAATTCCTACATAAAAATTCAACCAATCAAAATATTTCTTTAAAACGAGCACCTGTGTAAGCGGGAAATCTGTGCCTCGTTTTGAGAATCAATATCGTATATCCCACAATTCCACAAAAATGGCGACGGTAAGTCTTAAAATTCGATAATCTATCGTCTTATATTCAACCGTAGTCGCCTTATATACGTTAATCAGCTTCAGCACTTAGCCATTTTGTAAATGAATATCTTAGTAACATAACATCTGAGTCTAGAAGCCTAGATGAAAAGATTTGGGCAAAATTTTAACTAAATGAAAAAGAGCGCCGAGCTGCTTTCAAAATTTGACAGGAAGAATCGCCCAGACGCTTTTCGGTCTATTTGCGGATTATCGACACCGACATGTATATAAGTTCAGCGGCAGCTTTATTTTAAATTTCAGGTGCCTGGCACGAGCGAATCCAATTCAAGTAATGGCAGCAATGGTAGTAGTCCAGGTTTGTATAGATATAATGAATAATAAGGTGTTATGAAATGGTTAATGGCTGCTTCGCTTTATCTGGAGTGATTTTGGTTGGACAAATGAAATGCACATAGAACTCCGCTTACTTTTGCAATTACAAAAGTTTTACTTGATGGATGAACTTAAACAAACGGTCAACTCTGACAGTTTCGGATCATCAACAATTTCTATCATTTTATGCTTGTTCTAGAATTTCTGTGAGTGTGAACCTCTGGCCTTAAAGACTTTACAGTCATTTAGAATATTTATTTAGGTATTGACTAAACAAATTTGACATTTTCACTTCTGTTCAATTGATCACAATTATTGGAATGCTTAATTAAGACTGAGGCAAGTAGCAGGAAAGTTAACCCAATTTCAATGATATTTTGAATATATGTGAATGGATTGCCCTTTTAAAAGATAATGGGGATACTCTATAAATTGACAATATTTGTAACTGAAAATTTGATAACAATGTACTAATGTGGAATTTCACGCTAGAACAGGTCTGCTTTTAGTTAACTGTATCAGGTTTGTCTTTAATTTTTGGAGTAAAGGGCCAACTGTTGATTTGAGGGGGCCAATAAAGCAAACACCCAACACACAATAGGTGTAATAATGACTTCTTTATCTCATGACCATCTTTCACTTTTTTGTTTTTTGAGCTGACCAAAAAGTTATTTGAAGCGGTCAAATTGGCTCTTAATGACAACCATGTGTATGATGAATGAAAGCAGGTGAACTTGACAGTTTCGAATCATCTCTGACATAAGGAGTTTGTCTCAACATTATTAGGCAGTTCTCATACGCTGTTTCAAGGAACAAATAAAATCATTCATAAAAAAGGAATCGTACCTAAGCATGTGCTTTAATGAAATGAAAGTAATATTTTATAATTGTTCTGGTATGATTGTCAGTCTGAGACAATATGATCAGGAACATTTGATTTGGGATTGCCATGATGACCCCAATCTTGTTATCTTTAAAAACTGAAAAATAATAATGTCCAAAAGCCTTTACAAACAAAAGGATTATTACTGAAAACTTTCCTGAAATTGAGTAATTAATCAACAATTATACAGACAAGTGCAGGAAAAGTTTTGACATACAAGTTGGGAAGTAAATCAAAATTAGATTATGCTATCCATGACCATGCTGAAGACAGCATATGGGCATGCAAGTGCTTACTCACATTATTACTCACAATGTGATAATTTCAAGATTTTGATCTTTCTGACAGAAACAGATAAGGACTTTGACCCCAATGCTGATATGCTTGTCCATGATTTTGATGATGAAAGAACTATGGAGGATGAAGAAAATATGAGCGGTGGAGAAAATGTTGCAGAAGAACTTAATGATCTTGAAAAGGTAGGTCAACATTGTTATCTTGGTTATCTGCAACAATTTTGTTGTGTGGTATCAAACTGCTTTAATAAAAATGTTGGGATTTAATATTGCTATGCTTTAAAATCTCAAGATGTTTGGTTTGTAAAAATAATTCAAAGGACACATCTCTTTTTTTATTTAAAGTTATCAATTTGAAATCAAAATAACCCAGAACTTAACATAAGATTGAAGACTTAACTTGAGGATCTATGGTTCATGCCCTACAAGCTTCTCAGGGTTTCATAGAAATGCCCATTGGCAATAGCCCTAGTGAACTGAGGTTGAATCCCAGAAAAGCAATAATGTAACTGAAAATCATTGACAAAGCATTTATCCACATAAGCAACCAAATAAGATTAAAAATTGACGCCAAATTGTGTAAGAAAGAATTCTTTAGTGATTGAATTAAATATATTGTGTTAATTTACTAGGAGAGCAATATGCCAATAGAGCAGTTACTGGCCATGTATAACCCTGGAGCTCCTGGTATCAATGATTCCAACATGTCAGATTCGTCAACTGGTCAGGACACAAGATCAAGTAGTGAAGAGGAAATTCTCAGCAACCAGGATCTCACGCTGGATAAGGACGAAATAGCGAGAGATTTATTGTCGGCCTCTGATGAAAATGAAGATGAGGAAACCGATGTGAATCATTTACTTAACAATGTTGCATCAAAGACAGCAAGACTTTTACGATGTAAGTTTGAACTATATTCCAGTCAATGCTACATGTATTTCACAATAAGAATATTTTTTAATTCTTACTTTATTATGAATATACTTAGTTCTCTCTGTAGCAAAGGCTTCATTTAAGAAACTAAGAATATTCATTGAGAGCAATATTTCCATTAGTTTCAGTAGTTTTTACCTACTATCAGAGAAAGTAGACAGTAATTTTTTACTTTATATAACACTCATCTGGTATTGTTTAAAACAGTCTTGACCCTTTGGATAATGGAATCGTAGATGTTGGTATACTGTGATAAAGAGTTGTATCCCTTAATTAAGCAAATCTTAATGTAAAAGTCTAAATGAGGAAAGTTGAAACAACTGGACAAAGCAGATTTGAAGTTCCTTGACATTTTTGTGCCATGAATCAGGGTTTTCATTAAAAACCAGTTGCGGATGTAAACCATCAGTTTAAATCTCTTGTGAATCGTAAACTCATGCTCAGTCATCAAGTCTGATATAAAGGGTTGTCTGGCTGAATCAGACCTCAATCTGCATCTGTTCCTTCAAATCTTAATGAAAACTCTGGTAACAATTTAGTTGTTTTGTTTTTTCATTAGCACGAAGTCAGCATGGAAGTGATGACAGTGATTCTGAAGCTGACATGGACTACAAACCAGAGGAGGATTGGAAAAAGGTGCAAATCTATAATAGAACTGCTACTTTAAACTCTTGATTTAGATCAGCAGTCAATTCGAATTGGTGTTATTTTACTTTGTTGCAATTGCTAGATTAGATAAGAAAACTGGAGGTGAACTTCCTTTGTCTTTCATCATGAAAGACAGACCCATTCTCAGAAAACAGATCAATTCTGCATGCATGAATCATCAAAGAAATATTGATTTAAATTGTCTGTTAAAAAAGTCTAAGATAGTTGTGAACTTTTAAAAGAGGCTTGCATTTTCTTTATATACTTTAAAAGTGTTCCATGTTCAGATGTTAATATTTATACCACCTTTGCATGTCTCAGACCCAGATAGATTTTTGAGAATGCATTTTCCTGTTTTACAGACCATCCAAGTTGGTTCAAGTTACCAAGCCTCTGTGCCGGACGGTTTATGTAAATATGATGATGCTCCTGCATATGAAAATGAAGACCGTTTATTGTGGGACCCTCACAAGTTGGATGACAATGCAGGTAACAAATGCAAGGGTCTATGTCTCCATTTTGAAATATTCTTCGGAGTTTCTCTGTTACAAGGCTTTTTAGCTGTAGAATAATTACATAATCTTGTCAACATTCAAAGCTTTTGAAGATTGAAACAACATTTATATGGAAAATAAGTATTGACCAAGTCTTTCTGAATGTTATTTTAGGGAAGAATTTTGTCTCAAGTTGTTGGTAAATGGAACAAGAAGCAGGTTTCTTGGTAAAACTTTGTAACTTTAAAATGAGTTTCCTTGTAGAAAGGACAGTCAATGCTATGTTATGGGAATAAAAACTCTGACAGTTTGGACAATTATGTAAAAAAAGAATGAAATGGCTTGTAACCATACATGTTAATGTTTATCTTTAATTCTTTGCTGGAGGTACATCGTAAGAAGTCTTTGTATGAAGACAGTTGTTAAATGATATGTTTTGTTTTCAGTGGAGAAATATTTACAAGATATCCAAGCCCAGTGCATACAGAGTGCTGTAGGTGTTCATGCCATTCCAACTGGTGCTCATATAAGGGATGATGAACAGGTGAGTTATCTATCTTATAGGTACATGTTCACAGATGTGAGGAAAGTTGGATGTGTTAATTTCTTAAAAGTTGAACAACAGCTGTGTGAAATTCTGGAAAACTGTAAAACAACTGAAATACTGTTGCCATTGTGTTTTAACTATATAAACAAACAAAACAAAATTGTTTGTGACATGTATGACCTTGTTGACTAGAACATTTGAAACAAGAAAAGCCTGTCAACAGAATCCAAATGCCCATGAAGCCAGTTATACTGACTTGTGACAAAAAGGCCTCAATTTCAAGGCTGGCTTTGTCATTGATCTCTGATATTTCATGGTGCCATGATTATTTTCTTAATTTATTATGTCAACAGTTGACATCAAATATGCTACTCTAGTCTATTATGAAAATAATCATCATTTTAATTATAAGAAAGATGTAACAAGCTTAATGAATGGTGTTTGATCACCCATACTGTTTTCAGTGCCTCCCCTGGAGTTTTTTTTCTTGTCGCAACCATTTTCGCAAATTGGATTTTTTTGGAGCCAAATTTAAGAAAGTGGAGCCAAAAGTTGAGCCAATTTTAAATTGAAGGCTTGACGGTAATCAGTCAGTTTATAAAGAGAATGCATCTCGCCGATTTTGTAGTAAATGCTTCATTGTGATGAACGAGCAACATACCTAAAATAGTTTCTTTAATCACCGTCTTTAATTTTCAACACCCGACGGTGTTTGATAATTGTCATCTAATTTTCACATTGTCTCCGATCATGCGTTCGCGTCAAACTGTTATATTTACACACACATTTCAGGGATAGGTGTCAGGGCAATTTCACACACGCGGCGCAAACATAACTGTTGCCGCACGAGTCATATGAAGTGATTAAACTTTAATCCGATAAGTGACAGTCATTTGTGTACGAACTCGGTTGCGTGCAAACTGCTTAAGATACGGGTCATTACTGGGATGGTTCCTGTGTTTATACACGCAGAATGCCTCGATAACTCCAGTACGGGAACTGGCTATTACTCCGGGTCGCTTATGTCATGCATGATTGGTAAATACGGTTTGTCGCAAACACTTTCGCAAAACTGTTATTTTTGTCGCAAATTGACGAGATTTTTCGCATTTGGCGACATTGGCGATCGGCAGCGGAGGCCCTGGTTTTGATGATGATTTTATTCCCTTTATTTATGAAAAGAATAGATAGAAGACAATCAATTGAAATGTTTATTCATGATAGACAAGTAATATGTATCATGAATTTAATTACCTATTCTGTTGAGATACATTTCCTGTATTTTAAGACAAGATTTGAAAAAGAAAAGCAATGTTTGAAGGAAAGAAAGAAAAGAAAAGGAAGAAAAATGTATAAAAAGGAAAATGGTTGAAGAAGGCAAGCTATAACCTGTTCATTGTTTGATCATATATTTATTTTTACCATCAAGCAATTTACCACTTGAAAAGATATCTTTAAAAAAAAAATCCGTTTTGGAAAGGGCATGGAAAAAGTAGTGTGCCATTTTGATGTTATTGGGCATTGTGTGTCCAAGACCTGTCAGTGACTCAGCAATAGGATATTGAGCAAATATTTGCAATGAATTACTTGTACCATGGGTATAAGCACTGACCATGAAGATTTAACTTGTTGGCTAACAAATCAACCACTCCAGGTCATTTTTTGATTTAAGAAACACTATAGAAAAGAAGAATCATTTGTTTAAGAATACTCTATTGATAATTGGTCATCATTGTAATCATTTGCCACAATGTTTTTAAATGTTATCTTGTCAAATTGTATTTGATTGAAAGGGTATTTCTTGTTTATTCTTTCAGGCGCTATATTTACTCTTACAATGTGGTCACAATCAGGAGGAAGCTCTCCGACGGCGGAAAATGCAAGCCATTCCACCAACAGGTAATTTTCTCATTTGAATTGAAAACAGAACTGACAGACTTCAGTAAATGATATCCAATGGTACACTAAATGAGAAGAATGGAGAATATTGTATTAATTGAAAGGTTCCTTCTTTGTCATCTGTTAGTGTTTTCTCATATTAAGTAGATGAAGAAAACACCCAGACTAGAATGAATGTTTGTTTACTTTGTTGTTAAGATCAATTTTTAGACTTGCATCTTTCCGATCCTTTATGACCTACCAGTTTCTTGTGTTCCGGTTCCTGTTCATAACACTCGGGCATGCCTTTGATATGGCATTTAACCCAACCTATATTTAATGCACTTCTAAAACTTTTCACACTATTGGATAAAATTCCTTCCTCTGTCAAACTGCTCCATAAATCCACAGGTGCTTAAAACAATCTTCGTTTATATCCCAATATATGCACTATAAGAGAAATATGGTATATAGTGCATATATGTGGATATAATTGAAGATAGTTTGAAGCACCTGTGCATAAATCTATGAATTCTGACTGAAGCTGTATTTACGTATATTGGTGCTGTAGTGTTTCTTAAATAACTTATGATTGTGGCCCCTGGTAGATTGGTAACTAAACTAAAAAGGCTTGTTTTCATCTACAAGATCTATTTTGTTCATAACTGGAATAAGACTTTTTCATATGATAGAGCATTGTGTTTGAGTACCAATGGGAGTACTGGGACAAGTCTATTTTGACTTCTATTTTGATTTCTGCTATACAACAGAAATGTTTGGTTTGTCATCAAAAATCTCTTAGCTTTCTTTTAAATCCATTCATACGCACAATCCTCTCAGACCATATTGCGAAGCAGTTCAGGCCATTCTGGTATTGTTAAATAACTCTGATATTGGTATAACCGTTTTCTTTGAAAAGTTAAATGCAATATTTTGTCAAATATTTGTAGGTTTTTGTGCAATGTTCCTTATAGATATAAGAAGTGTACACGGACTCCCAAATAAATACTGTTGTTGTAAGTCATGTAACATGCATTGTGAATTCTTGACTTTCAGATCCAATGAGTTTGTGGTCCGAAGAAGAGTGCAGCAATTTTGAAACTGGATTGCGCTTCTATGGAAAAGATTTTTACTTGATACACCAAAACAAGGTATTGAAGAGATTAACTGCTATGAAATTAGTTCTTTTCCTGGTGATGATAATTTTCTCCAAACCTACATATGAGTCATACTAAAGTTATTGTAAAATAATAACTTTTTTTTTCTCCCCTTTGTATCAGATATACAAGGTGTTGTGATGGCATTTTGTATCATCATGAACGACAGTCTCCAGACTATCTTAAAGAATGCTGATGGTTCTACACGCCAAGATTATTCCATAATGGCAATGACGTTCAGGGTTTTCCTCCATCATGATGAGTTCGGCATTGTAATGTAAATGAAATGATGTTGACAGAATGTAAAATCAATATAAATGAATATACATAAGGTGTTAGCTGTTGAGATAAAGGCGAACCTACAAAGATGGTTATGTCTTTTCTATGCATCAGAGTTCTTAGTGATCTAGATCAGGGTTCTTTTCTCTTAAATATGCTTACAAAAGACATGATGTCTTTCTATTTACTTCTGTACTTTAATGTTTCAGGTTAAGACACGGTCAGTTGGAGAGCTTGTACAATTTTATTATCTGTGGAAGAAAACAGAGAGGCATGATCTTTTTGCTAATAAAACCAGATTAGAAAAGAGACGCTACACTCTTCATCCAGGTGTTACGTAAGTATTTTGGTAATGGATGGATCCGTTGATCATAAAGTTTTGTTTAACATTGGGGACCAATGAAAATTGTTGTCATCAGGGTTTTTTTGCATTATATATCAAACTCCCATTAAAGGCTAATTCCCAATTGGAAATTTATTTAAATTCATGCAGTTTTGCCAAAAATCAAAGTCATACCAGCTTTTTGGCTTCACAATTCATCAATTTTAGGGATAAAATTTCCCAAATTCAACAGGCTTTGGCCTCTTTCCAATTCAAGGGGAAAAGCCCTGGTCATGATCCTACTATGAGTGTTGTAGCTTCATTGTATGTATCACCTTTCTTTTCAAGCAGTTGCCTTTGTTTTTTGTTTTTTTCAGGGCATGCTTTGGTTATTTTCGATAGTTCTAAAAACTAAACAAAGTAGTGAAATTGTTGACAGGCTTTGAAACATTGATTATAGATAAAGCAGTCAATAAACAGTTTTGTTTCCTGCTGTGTTTTGCCATGTAGTTTTATGTTACTCAATTTACACAGTTTGACATTTGTTAAGGGCGACATCTTGGTTTTAGTTTTAAAACAAATTTATTGGCTTGACTGTTATATTTTTAACAAAATAAGCTAGAGCAATTTATTCATAATGGAAAGACTGCTGCTACTAACTTTGATGATACCCTATGAAAATGTATTATGATGATATAGATATATTTTGTGTGCATTTACACCAACCATACTTGTAATTACAGGGATTACATGGAACGATTTTTGGATGACCAGGAACCCCCACAACCTCAGCCAACACGTGAGAGAGCAGCAAGTCCTGTACACTCCCTCCTCTTTGGTGACCCAAAGCGGAACCATTTAAAGCCTCACACAGAGCTCGGCATGGGTGACTGTCCCCCAGAATTCCAGCCTATTTTAACAGACATTGACTTAAATACGGCCTCCCCCACTGTCGTGTGTCCAGAGCCCATTAGTCATGGTGCAACAACAGACATTAAAAATTTTGTGTTCTCTAATGGACTCCCAGAGGAAGGTGGTTATGTCCCTCCGTGTAAAAAGTCCAAAGTGAACAATTTAGACGAGTTTTCCAATGAAAATGTGACCACAACTGCCTCGACTACAACATTGCAGCATCATACAGACTCTATAGCAATATCATCTGTTGATAGATTACCCAGTGATACCATGACAGACTCTTTAACATCCAGTGCTGTAGGTACGGTAGCGATGACATCCGTTGATTAGATAGAGACTGAGTAAAATCTGATGGTAGTCCAGTGACCAAAGTATATCCGGAGCCGACACAACTGTGGATTCAGTCAGGGCTTCATGTTCAGATATACAAAACGTGCAATAAGAAGAGGCTTTAATGATTGCACCTTTTGAGATCAAAACGGTTTTGGTCAACCATATGAATGAAGCGCCATTGCTTCTAGGATGGCGAGAAAGAACAGGATCATAGAGACATCAGAGGTTATGCTGATACCTCAGAAGACAAGGTTGGAAGAAGGGTCTTTGAAGCTGCGCGAAGATCAATAATTGCAGACATTGTTCTAGGTAGAGGGAAATGACATCATCTTGTGCAAAACTCCTTTTCAAGGTAGAATACCAATTAACTGCCATCTTGAAACTCATTATTTTGTCAGATTTGGTAAACATTGGTTGGGGCCGGTTATAAGCAGTATGAAGAGAATAGTTCCAGCCGAGACCGATGTATACCACAAATGACCGAAATTATCTGACGAAAGAACTAGTTTCAAAATGGCGGATTATGTGTTTTCTACCATAAACAATCATGCATTTGGCATTATCTTGATAAATTACAATACTCAATTATAAGGAATAGATTTGTTATTCAATTAGAAAAGAAATGTAGAAATCACATATAATAACTGTTATAATGTTCATTAAAAGATCCCAAAGGTAATAATGGATGATGCATTAAATTCTAAAGCTATTAAAATTCCCTAATATGCTAAAGTATATGTTTTGTGTGGGATCAGAAGAGTTTCAAGCAGTATTTGATATAAAGCGTTTTCATCTTACAACTCACTTGGAATAATCTGAAGAAAATATTGTAGCATGCTGTTTCAAAAGGTTTGCAACAAAAGCCCTGTAGTGAACTGAAGTCAGATCAGGAATTCAGGGTTTAAGAATCTAAATGTGTTCTTTGCTTCTGTTAACTCTTGGAATGCTGGGTAGTTTTCTAAAAAATAGTTGTTTGTGTCATCTGCTTTCCAAAACGTTAAATAATAAAAAAATCTGCTTAATTTTGATGACGAAAGATAGTCAGGTTAGATCACAGGTCAGCTGCCAATTTACTTGGCCGCTGGCTTTGATCTTACCTGTATGCATAAGCATGAAGTCAGTTCCAGCTTTATAAGATTTAAGATAATGCTTGATATAAATTGAGAGTTCCTGCAGTTTGGATGGATTGAAGCAAATGCAAATGAAATAAATGTTATGTTGTAGACATTGTTGCTATATAGAGATTTTAAGTCATTAAGTGTTAATATGCATATATATACTTTTGAACATATATGTATACTTAATTGAAGATATCACATTAAAGTTAGTTTCTTTGTGTAAACCTACTGTTTTAACCCTTATAGTGCTGGGTAGTTTTCTAAAAATGGATCTGTGTTGTCTGCTTGCCAAAACCTTAAATATCTTCTTAATTTTGATGAGGAAAGATACCAAAAGTTGTAGAAGTATGAAGTTGGTTCCAGCACTATAAGGGTTAAGAAAACTTTGAAGCTTTGATGTTTGGCATTCAATCACTGCCCAAATATCAAGTTTGCTCTACATGTATGTTAATCTCTGGTATTTGTGCAAGTCAATTATTTATGCAGACAGGTTCTTGAAACTTCTCAGCTTCAATATTTGATTAATCCTTCACATATAATCATATTGGAATTTATTGTTTTTTTGTCATAACCCTTTCCAAAACAACAAATTTTCGACTGTCTCAAATTGAAAGAGTTTGAAGATGGCATTTCAAAATGTGATGACATTGGAAAATAATCTTCTGAAGGGCAGAAGACATTGTGGGAAATGGAGAAATTGCTCGTCAAGAGCAATTTCTCCTTTTCCCACAATGTTTTTTAAAGTCGTTTGCAACAAAGTGGTCAAAAGAAGTTATTGTTTGGAAAAGGGTTAAAAGAAAGAAAAAAAACTTATTGGGAAAAGAAAATTCTTTGTAAAAAACTTTTTGTCACAATGAAATTATTATCCCATATATACAAACACTTGTCAGGTGGGGATACTTGCAGATACTGCAACTTCCTAAGGTATGTATGAAGTAATTTGTGGAATTCATTGTTCCACCAAGTTATTGGTATGAATATTTACTGCACATATCCAAGGTCAATGCAGTTTACAGATTGTTTTCTACAAACCAATTATGTCATTCAAATTTGATGATGTTTAAGATTAATGGAATACATGTTTTTTCATAAAAACAGCTTTCTGTCATTAGTTTTTGATCCATTTCCCCAGGCCATCTTGAATAATCATATTCAGTTCTTATTGGGTGAAATCAACTTTAAGAGCTGGAATAAAGAAGTGTTTTAATATTAAGGACATGTTCTACAGTTTTATAAAAAAAATAATTCTTTCATAGAATTTTCTTGATTTTTGATATGTTATTTAAAATGTTATTATGTTATTATCTCTTCCTAAATCGTTTGTATCTCACAAAACATAACCTGTGAGTTAGTCTAAATCGCATATGTCTGTACAACCAGGTTGACATTTTTCGACTGGATTAACTTCAGTGCCATGGTTACTTAATTTGGGTCAGGTATACGTAAAAGAGCACCAAGAGCATCGTCATTATTTAATCGGGGTTTTTTGCTCCGTGGTTCATTGGATGTGACCCAAGAGTGTTCACATGTAGACCAACTAACACTATGACTTTTTCTGCTTAGAATTACCTTCGTTTTCAATCGACATTCATATTGCTCTGGAAAGTCCGCCCATTTCACTAATTTTGGCTGAGTCGGGTTAGCTCAGCTGATGTCATGTTTACATTGTTTTACAAGAGTCCTAGGTTCTGTAATATTAACAAACGCCAGAAAACTATTTACATAAATCAAATGTGATAGCATGGATATCATCGTTAATATAAGTACAATATTGTAAAACCGAAATGTCCTTGGAGGCGTTTCAAGAGGTGACTCCAATGATCTGTTAATTTATAATATTTTTATTTTTGAGAAATAAGAGGGAATGCTGGTTCGAACGATATTTCTTGGAGTAAGATGTGTACTAAAATGGTACCATGAACTCGGGCCTGACTCTGCCAAGATTCTTACGGATGTTCAATAAAGCCAGTACGAAATGAAGCATTTGTCCACCACTGCTGACCAATGATAGTCATGTGAAAAAGCAATCTGGTTTGGTCTGAAGATTATGGAGTGCAACGAGAATAAAAATGGACACTTGCTGCTGCGTTATGATTAATATATTAATTAATACAGTATAAATCCCCCCAATCAACCCAATAATGCATTTAGCTACAGAAATGTAGGGGTAAGAAGGGGACCAATGCTATGAACACGCGTGTTTCGAAAGGAAAGAGTGTTGAAATGTAGAGATACGATGGTAATCGAGACTATGAACGCGTGTTTCGAAAGGAAAGAGTGCTGAAATGTAGAGATACGACGAGGATCAAGGCTATGAACGCGTGTTTCGAAAGGAAAAGTGCTGAAATGTAGAGATACGATGGGGACCAAGACTATGAACGCGTGTTTCGAAATGAAAGAGTGCTGAAATGTAGAGATACGACGAGGACCAAGGCTATGAACGCGTGTTTCGAAAGAAAAGAGTTCTGAAATGTAGAGATACGACGAGGATCGAGACTATGAACGCGTGTTTCGAAAGGAAAGAGTGCTGAACTGTAGAGATACGACGAGGACCAAGGCTATGAACGCGTGTTTCGAAAGAAAAGAGTTCTGAAATGTAGAGATACGACGAGGATCGAGACTATGAACGCGTGTTTCGAAAGGAAAGAGTGCTGAAATGTAGAGATACGACGAGGATCGAGACTATGAACGCGTGTTTCGAAAGGAAAGAGTGCTGAACTGTAGAGATACGACGAGGATCGAGACTATGAACGCGTGTTTCGAAAGGAAAGAGTGCTGAACTGTAGAGATACGACGAGGATCGAGACTATGAACGCGTGTTTCGAAAGGAAAGAGTGCTGAACTGTAGAGATACGACGAGGATCGAGACTATGAACGCGTGTTTCGAAAGGAAAGAGTGCTGAAATGTAGAGATACGACGAGGATCGAGACTATGAACGCGTGTTTCGAAAGGAAAGAGTGCTGAAATGTAGAGATACGACGAGGACCAAGGCTATGAACGTGTGTTTCGAAAGGAAAGAGTGCTGAAATGTAGAGATACGACGAGGACCAAGGCTATGAACGCGTGTTTCGAAAGGAAAGAGTGCTGAAATGTAGAGATACGATGGGGACCAAGACTATGAACACGTGTTTCGAAAGGAAAGAGTACTGAAATGTAGAGATACGACGAGGATCGAGACTATGAACATGTGTTTTGAAAGGAAAGAGTACTGAAATGTAGAGATACGACGAGGACCAAGGCTATGAACGTGTGTTTTGAAAGGAAAGAGTGCTGAAATGTAGAGATACGACGGGGACCAAGACTATGAACACGTGTTTCGAAAGGAAAGAGTACTGAAATGTAGAGATACGACGAGGACCAAGGCTATGAACGTGTGTTTTGAAAGGAAAGAGTGCTGAAATGTAGAGATACGACGAGGACCAAGGCTATGAACGCGTGTTTCGAAAGGAAAGAGTACTGAAATGTAGAGATACGACGGGGACCAAGACGATGAACGCGTGTTTTGAAAGGAAAGAGTGCTGAAATGTAGAGATACGACGAGGACCAAGGCTATGAACGTGTGTTTCGAAAGGAAATATTGCTGAAATGTAGAGATACGACGAGGACCAAGGCTATGAACGTGTGTTTCGAAAGGAAAGAGTGCTGAAATGTAGAGATACGACGAGGACCAAGGCTATGAACGCGTGTTTTAAAAGGAAAGAGTGCTGAAATGTAGAGATACGACGGGGATCAAGACTATGAACGCGTGTTTTAAAAGGAAAGAGTGCTGAAATGTAGAGATACGACGGGCACCAAGGCTATGAACACGTGTTTCGAAAGGAAAGAGTGCTGAAATGTAGAGATACGACGAGGACCAAGGCTTTGAATGCGTGTTTCGAAATGAAAGAGTGCTGAAACGTAGAGATACGACGGGGATCAAGACTATGAACATGTGTTTCGAAAGTGACAATAAATTATTGTGAGTAAATATTTTGGACACACCTGCAAGCCTCTTAAGCTATTGAATTCCGAAATGAAAACGACCAACACATTAGTGCAACCTCAAAACTGTTTACTCTTACTTTACAGGTGATTTTCACAGATGTGCGGAACTTTTTAAGTTAAGAAATAATTTCTTTAAAACTGCACAGCAGCTGTACTGTTATATGGCACGCATTGAATACTAGTAATCAAAAGCAAAATTATACTTTTTTTTAATTCATCAAAGTGTGTAGACAGTGAATTGACATGTATTTTTACCGAAAAGTATGACAACGTTTTTGACATATACCGTAGAAACTGTTTTCACTTTGATAAATTGGCTCTTCCTAAATGAATTATGCTTGAATAGCTTCTTTTAACTGCATATCAAACAACAATACAAAACCGGTACCTTATCAACGGCATTTTGTGTTGAGTTTCACATATTCTATTTTGTGAACAAGCACCTATAACATAGAAGCTTTTTATTTATTATAGTATCGTTCAACAAGGTACGTAACTACGGCACCACACCGAGTACGCTATTACTAGTTAACGAACATTACACGATCTTCTAATGTCGCTGAGATCATTTATTTTACGGTACAGAACTCGCCAACCTGTTGCAACCGTGGAGGTTGATTAGTGATAATTACAGTTCGTGGTTTGGAAGGGTTACTGCGCACTTTGACAATCAAAATTTAGGCGCATGAATTGGTACACCAACTGCCGTATTATAATAAAATCAATGTTGGAAGTGGTTAAAAAAACTTATCAATTACATTACTTTTCTTCATGGAAATGAGGGAAACGACATATTATCTGAAAAGCGAGGAGGTGATATTTGCGGATTAACTGATGATGCTTTAAACATATTCTATTGCCCAAAATACATATAGCCATAATATGGAAGTTCAGTCCAAATCATAATTAGCAAATGGGTTGAGCTACATTTTCTAAAACGTAGTAAAAACTCTCCCATTCTAGTATGTAAGCTGCAACATTGGTCATGGCAATATTCCATTACGTTTATCACAAACCATACATAACAAGTCGTAGTACAGTGGTAGAGCGTCGGCCTCTTGTACCGAGAGTCCCAGGTTCGAATTCGCGTTAGGCGAGGTGAAAATTGCCAGGGCTAACCCACAAACCGGCGCGAGTACTGGTATCCAGGAAGCAGTCATCGAGTGTGACTTTGAATAGGCATAATCAAGGTTCCTTCATAATCGATGTAAACAAACAAACAAACAAAAATCTAACTTACAGCAATGGTAAGGAAACAAGACATCTGAAAGAAATAGAGAATATTAGAGCAAAAGAGCAAAGACAGTCTAGATGTAACAGTTCAGAGTAGTGTAGAAGAGTACAGAAATAAGAACTGATGATGGTGTTGCTTTACCCCTAGAATGCTGGGTAATTTTCTTAAACTAGAATTTTTTGTATCATCTCCTTTCCAAAACCTTAGATATCTGCTTAATTTTGATGGGGAAGGATGCCCAGAGTAGCAAACAGGTTAGATCATAGGCCAGCCGCCAATTACTTGGCGGCTGGCCTTAATCTTACCTGTTTGCATAAGCATGCAGTCGGTTCCAGCACTATAAGGGTTAATGATGACGTTGTTACAGGGGTGTCATGTAATGGGCGTGAACTATTTGTCTTACATGGGGTAGTTATTATTAACACAAACAACCATCGTATCCCCTGCAGTGATATACAACACTTTGGTTTGATCATGGTCAGCAAGTCTTGTTAAATGTCTAATGATTACAACACGCGGACTTTGTCTAATTAGTAATTGTATGACAATTCTAACGCCAATTACCTGCCAGTATCTGTAAACACTATGACTTACGTCACTGAAGTAATCTACACCTCATTTTGACCTTTAAATGAATCAATGTTAAGAGGCGAATTATTTGTTAATAACTAAACTTCGTAAACGATATATTTATTGAAAAGCAAGGCGGTGCTATTCGTCAAAATATTCATCGAATAACACTTTCTCTCTATTCAACTAAATTGACGACTTTGTTATGATAATTGATAATGGTGTCGCTATTTGATGCTGTTATTTGATTTAGAGATACGACATTTCAAATAAGTGTGTTGTGAGTTATAATCCTGTTATTGAAATCAGAACCATTGGCTGTAAACAACTTGCCAAAGGGGTACATGGATAAATAGCAGTCGTCATTACAAGTGTTTTGGTCGTAGAAAACTATATTTCTTAATGTGGGATGTGCCTAAGAGAATTAGTATGATGCCTTGCATTTCATTATTACATTGACAATCATATACACAATTTACATCCTTTTCAGGGAAAAATGGCTCATGCCAATCTCCAATGCAGAGTTATCGTTCCTACCTCACATATAAATGTGGGAGCGTAGCGGGAACCAATTCACTCGGATAGAGATTGGGCTCTTGCCTGTAACTCCCAATAATGCCTTCTTCGATGCGGGAAATCACGTTGTTAGGTTTGGGAAAAAGAAAAATGGCGGTCGGACAATCGATTCTGGTTTCAAACAGGTTCTTCTTCCTTATAACTTACTTGTTTTTCATCGGATAACGCCTATCATAGGACAAGACTAAATCGGTTTCAGCAAGTATCAACAGTTTTGCTCTTGATGGCCTAGTAACCGAGATAACTCATGGAGTGTTTAACGATTTCCTGAACCGTCAATCGAGAAACACCCTTACCACCGGGTATTAGACCATCCAGAGCCCTAGCATAGTACTGGTGGATCCAGGAAAACCACATCAGTCACAGGGTTATCTCTTTCGAGAGTATACGTAATTTTCCAACGAAAGTCTGTATAAATTACATGTAATCGTATTTCCCCCAGAATTGTATACACTTTTATGCTGTTCATATGTTGTTTTATTTTGTTTTGCGTTTCTTTGTTTTCACTATCTATTTGAATACATATAGGTACCAGGGTATTTTAGACAGATCATTTTGGTCTTAAAGGGGAAGGGCTATCTTGCTTGGCTTCGAGCTGACCGGATGATATTCCTAAGCCTTGTCCGATAATTGATCTGATTCAAGACACAGGCCGTATATTCTCTATAACATGCTCCATAACCGATTACCAAACAACGACATTTGAACAGTTTGTTGAAAACGACTCTGGAAAATATTATGGGAAAAGAAGAAATTGCTCGTACCGAGGAATTTCTCCTTCTCCCACAATGCTTTCTGCCCTATCAGTAGATTGTTTTTCAATTTCATCACATTTTGACATGTCGTCTGCCAACCCTTTCAATTTGGGACAGTCAAAAATTTGTATACAAAGTTGGACTGTAAACAACAAAACAAAAACCACCTTACATTTTGGATGGGAGTACGAAAGCATTTAACTAAGAACACTTTACTAGAGCTACTTGTCGCTATCTATGTATTTGTTTTCCATGCATTTATAATATCTTTAATATTATTCCTTAAGATATATTTTAAAACTCTTCATAAAGTGGAAATTCATGTAGACTTCGTCCTTTAAACTATAACACACTGGCTGGACATTGTCTTTAGTGGTGTGATGGTTTTGGTTTGTGCCATCTTCCAGCCTCTAGCCTGTGGGAAGCAAAAGAAAGACATGAGGATTTTTCTTAATGTTTCAATAGTAAAAGGTGCTTATCCACAGAAAAGAATGTTTGGAAGTCAGAATAAAATATTGTTGAAACATTACATTTTTTATATTGTTGTTTGAATACAATAACACGTAGCTATTGAAAGCCTAATTTATTCAGATAGCGTCAATTTATCTAAGTATCTGAATGTACAGTCTATTTGTGGTAGATCCAAAAAGCGGAGAGGATTACAATACAGTTTTATTCACTGCATACACACTTTAAAGTTTCCGTGCGTCATAGGATTATTTTTTGAAACTTTCGAAAATAAAGAAATATAGATTAATTTAATATTTCAGCAGATAAACCAATAGCATATAAGATGAATTTTGACGTTTTTCATTTTATAAAAATCCGAGGGAAATCCGACATAATCTAAATATAGCGTCAAACTATGAACAACCGGTCACGTGACGATCACGTGATACTAAGACTACACGCTGAAAACTAAAACGGACGCTGACCCAAGTATCTTCTAAGTTAGGTCTACATCGTCACGTGACAGGCACTTGACCGGGCACTTTACTGAATTGTCAACGTGACGTAACTAATTACCATATAGCTGTAGTAACATACAACAGTCGAGGCCGTGGTGGTTTTCTGTCAACAATTTCATTTATACCGCGATTTCGGCGATTTTCTTAATGAATATTTGTAAGAAGCATAGCTGAATACCATACGCAAATTCTACTTTTTACCTATATATATTAAGTCTATGACGTCCAGGATCTTTAAAGGTTTAAAATGATCTAATTTTTCTTACAATACATCTGGTTGCAGTTTTAAACAAACACATTTTAAACTTCCAAATTTCACATCTGTAAAGAAGCATCTCTATTGACCTAGCATATTGTTCTGAATATACTTTACTCTCATAAGTATATATTGTTATAATGTTGTAGTATGTTATTATTAATACAAAACATGATAATTGTTATAAACAATGTACATTTTATTTGTAGTTGGTATGCGCCTTTTGTGTTATATTCTTGTAATATCCTCGGCTCCTTTTGTTTATGAAAAATAATAACGAACACAGTTAATGCACCCGTATGTACAAAAATATATATTTCAGTAATTATTACACTTTACGGCTGCCTCAGCCATTTCAATATGGCTTGTAGTTTGAGAAAATTATACCCAGTTTTGTCATTTTCGTTAAGCTCCGGGTGCGGTGAACTAAACGGACGCAAAGTGAGTTTTGATTTACACAGAAAGGTAGTTTTATTCATAATGCAATGTTTTACATCGAGCTAAAAATTATAAAAGAAACAAGAAATATATCCAAATGAAACTATTTCCTTTGGGAATTTTTATAACCACCAGAAGCAATGATGTTCGGCAATAGTTCGAATATGCACAAAAGTCAGATCTTGATCTGTAAGCAGACTGGTTGAGCACAGCAAAAAAGCAAATGAACGAACTTGAACAACAATATCCTTAACCCAAAGTCGTATTTTCAAATTGATTATTGTTGACAAGCTATAAGATATTTTGACAAGCGATCAAAATTGGACGACAACTTGTTTTGATTTCACATTAATTTCAGTGCTTGCTTCACTTGATTTCTTTGTTTTTCCTAGGTATGAAAACTATCCATTCAGAGTAGGATAAGAAGTTGTTTCCCAAACGCCAAATTTTCAACTGTCCCAAATTGAAAGAGTTAATGTGATGAAATTGGAAAAATGATCTTTTGATAGGAAAGAAAGTATTGCGGAAAAAGGAGTAATTGCTCGTTAAGAGCAGTTTCTCCTTTTCTCACAACGTTTTCCAGAGTCGTATGTAACACAGTGGTAAAATGTCGTTACTGTTTGGTAAAGGGTTGATTAAAGAAACTTTAATCAACCTTGTTTACCAATAACGATTGATACTTGCCTTCACACTGGTGTTTATCGAGTGCGAGGGTGTAGCCTTCTGTACACGAACATTCATACGAGCCGACGGTGTTGGTGCAATTATGGGCACAACCTGAGGTCCCTGCTACGCACTCATCGTTGTCTGGTACCAACAATAAATAAAGATTGAATATCGAGAAAGAAATCAAGAGAAAAGGAGAGATTGACTCGTGAGTTTGAAAGGAACACGCAAAGGAAGTTTTACTGAAGAGGAAGAAATAAACAGAAAAAGAAAGTTTAACTTGCGAGAATGCAACGACCGGAACTGGCTCGCAAAGATGAACTAAGCATGAAACTTTTATTCACTTAAAACGATATCAAGAAATTAAATACAGAGCAATTGTAAACTATCCTTTAATGCAAGTTATGTAATTTGCTTCACTGGTTTTTGTTTGTCTTTTCAAGGTCTGACAACTGTCAATCAAGAGAAGGATAAGAAGTTGTTTAAGGAAACAAATAATCAACCTATTTTACTAACTAAAATTGGTACTTGCCTTCACACTGGTGTTTATCGAGTGCGAGTGTGTAGCCTTCTGTACACGAACATTCATACGAGCCGACGGTGTTGGTGCAATTATGAGCACAACCCGAGGTTCCAACCACGCACTCATTAATGTCTGAAAGCAACAACAAAAAAAGTTTGAAAGCAAATTCTAACTAGATTTACGAGTTCAAATAAGCATGGCCCATGGTTTAGTTTGCGCGGACAATGCTTACATGACAAAAAAGGGTGAAGGCAAATTATAACTCGATTTACGAGTTCAAATAAGCATGGGCCATGGTTTGGTTTGTGCGGACAATGCTTACATGACAAAAGGGTGAAGGCAAATTAAACTCGATATACTAGTTCAAATAAGCATGGGCCATGGTTTGGTTTGTGCGGGCGATAATTACATGAACAAAAGGATAAATGTTGAAATTGACAGCATACAGAGGCTAGATGTTAATGATAGTGCTGACATGACAGGGAAAACTGATGATATCTAATTAACCGAACACATGAGTCAATGAACAGACAAAGATCTCATACGGAAAATATATACAGTAACAGAACACTATACTCTTGATGTAACTTTTAGCACCTATCACGAACGTTTGGTGAAGATATAGCACTGTAACAACCCGTTATGTAATAAAGTTGCACTATGTAATAATTATTACAAAACGGGTTGAAGTTTATTACATTTTGCGTTTTTCGATGCGAACCCATTATGTAATAAAGTTGCATAATGTAATAATTATTACAAAACGGGTTGAGGCGTATTACACTTTGCGTTTTTCGATGCCAACCCGTTATGTAATAAAGTTGCAATATGTAATAATTATTACGAAACGGGTTGATTTTTTTTTTCAAAGTGATTTTTCCTTTACAAACCCGATATGTAGTAGTATTCATAATGGTAACATGGTGATATTTTCATACTAAAGGTAGCCTCTTCCAAGCCAAAACAGGCTTATAAGCAAAAACCAAACGTTCATAAAATCTTTGATTTAGCAATTTTCAAGCAAGGAAACCGTTCCGAATGATTAAACGTACCAGAAACAGTCAAGCCAAGTATCTTAAAAGCCGAAATGGGCTTATCAGCAAATTACAAAAAATATTTTAAATGTCTGTTTTAGCGTTTAGATACTAAAAATCCCATCGCAAGTGGCAACAAGTACCGAAAAAAGGCCAACAGAGATGCTTGAAAGCCAACATAGGCATATCAGCAATATGTAAAAATATCAGAAAACTTGGTTGTTTGCGATAAATGTTTCAGATATGAACACATATATGGCAGAACCTTTCGAAACGAGACACATAGAGTTTTTTTCGGCCAGATAAAGCTTATCAGCGATATTGAAATGGACTATAATATCTCTTTTTCTGACGTAAGTGAAACACAAAAACCGATTGAATACGACCAAAATATGGCGAGAACCTTTGATGAACAGCATATATTGGCGTATAAGCAATTACACAATGTAGATCAATTGGCTGTACAAGTAATATGATAGTTCGGTTTAGCACAGTGGTCAATGCTATGAACATACCAAACATAGCAAATGTCGTATGAAGATTTTCCGATGACAAACTTAAATGATGACTTCAAAAGGGGTAACTCTAAGGTTTTATTTCAAAATGCAGTTCTCTAAGTAAAGCCGTATTCTTATAACGTTATAACGGATATACGTATACTATATAGCTTACTCGTCATTTTGATATAAAGACACCAAAAATATCGAAATCTTTGAATGCATTTGATATAAAAGACGTCTTGTCAAAATAATTGTCATATGAAGATCATCTGCTGTAAATGCATCTTCATAAGTTTTCATCAAGATTTTAAACCATGACATAACCATCCCACTTCCATAAATACTTTAACTTTACAACTGTATTTAGTGATTATTTTGGTATAGGCATTCCATAAACCATATTATAGTGCACGTAAAGTCGCGGCCAAGTATAAAAAAAGATATACCCTTATACAAAGGCTAGTGATAATGTATCCATCCGCTAATTTCATGTACACTTCGGTCGAGTTAGATGTATGGATAAAACAAATATAATACTTTTATACAACATACACTTTAACTGAGTAAATTCATTTGGCGCCTGGTAGCGTTTGAGTATGACTATAGTAAAGGTTTTGTTATAACTTTAATCAGGATGCTACAACGACAAAATGTCAATCCACGTTTTCATCATTGTACACGTGAGAAGCAGATACAGAAAGAAGAAGACATCATTAGATATAATTAGATTTTGGTTTATTTCTATGAGTTAGTGTTGCCTTGTAATTTTTTTGTACAACTCGAGCACAATAAAAAGCAACTGATCTGATCTATACCGAGGTGATTGTCATACGCACCTGCATGCGTCGAAACGTCATGATTGTTAGAAAAATACAATAAACTGCTTAAGTGGTTCCGAGCTAAAAATACAGTGTGTTTACAAGTCAAGAGAAATCCGGATAACCTGCTCCGTACGACAGCATAGACAGGCCTAAAAGGCCAGTCAATTATTATAAATTGCAATATTGGTAAAGACCCATTTTACTTTGCGATTTGCATTTTGAAGGAATATATTGTAATTCTTTTACGAAAATGATTGGTTGGGACGGTAGTTTAAGGTTCATTGATAACTAAGATCATTAAGGACGCAGTGTGGTCTGTGTATTTCCTTATTTTGGTCGTTTGCAAGCTTTTTCAGTATAAGTGACGCATATAATCTCGAAAGAGTTGTCGATAAAACAGCGTATTCGACAATTCGATAATGTCGGAGAGAGGTAAATGCCAGTGAAATATTATTTGTTTCAGGGACGGTGGACCTTACAAAATGAGTAAGGTGTCAAGATTAAGAGTATTCCTTTCATAAGCTGTTGAGTACAAACGTGCATGCAAAATCTTTAAACAAAATGTTCTACGTACAAAAGGCCACATAATTTGCTTAAATTCATAACCAGAGTTATGAATACTGTACCTTAGACGATGACTCTTAACCCATGTGTAAAGTACCATACCATTCAATACTGTAGTTAATGAGATGCAAACTTGCATATACAAAATTAACCATAAAGTCCAAAGGTAGCGTAATTTGTTTGAATTTAAAACAAGAGATATGACACCTGGTCAGGGACCTTAAATTACAATCCAAACAAATGTGTGAAGTGTCAGTCCATTCCGTACCGTGGTTTTATTAGTTACAAACGCATGTGAAAAAAATGACCCAAAGTACAAAAGGCCGCATAATTTGCTTCAATTCAATACAAAATATATGAAACTTGGACCTTAGATTATGACTATGAACACAACTGTAAAGTATCAACCCATTCCATACAGTAACTCGTAATTTACATACTTGCTGTTAAAAACCTAACTAAGGTGTGACGCCGACGCCCGGGTGACAAGTATAGGTCTCCTTATTTTTCGAAGAGTCAAGCTAAAAATTGATAATTAAAATCATTTTTCATATTAATAAAAGGACCGTTTTGGTCACCAAACAATGGTTTGTGTCTATTTTGTAAGGCTTGTTCAAAGCTGAGCCATTTTTAAACTGAATGTTGCCTCTTTTGACCTGAAAGAGATTATCCTTTGTGTAAACACATCGGTATTTGACCGTTATAGATTCTTGTTACATAATGGGTTGGCATCTAAAAATGCAAAATGTAATAAAACACGACCCATTTTGTAACAATTGTTACATAGTTCAACGTTTAAAGAAAACAGCTTCTCTTCAAGAATTGCACTTTGGTGCGCTTCCATTTGCGAAGTCTTTCTCACTATATAAGTGTATCTAACAGATATATAAAATCGCCTTTGTAATTTGCTGATGCGCTCGCTTCGCCTTTCTTAGTTACTTGGTTTAACTTTTTGTCGGTACATTGAGTCATGTGGAACGGTATCCTAGCTTGAAAATTGCTTAAACAAAGCTCTGCTCATAAGCCGTTTTGGCTTGGAAGAGGTTACCTTTTATGTGAAAATGTCACCACGTAACCATTATGAATTTTATAACATAAGTGGTTTGCATCTAAAAATTCACTTTGTAGATATCAATCCTTTTTGTTTATTTTATTACATATTGCAACTTTATTACATAACGGGTTCGCATCGAAAAAAGCAAAATGTAATAAACCTCAACCCGTATTGTAATAATTATTACATAATGCAACTTTATTTTAAACAGCTTTACTGCGAGAATAGAACTCTTTTTTCATGCGTGCTGCCATTTGCGATGTTTTTCTTACCATATTAGCTAAAAAACAAACATACAAATTCATTTTTGTAATATGCTTATAAGCCCATTTTGGCATTCTTAGTCACGTGCTTTAGGTACATTGAGTCATTTGGAACAGTATCCTCGTTTGAAAATTGGGGAACAATCAAGTTTTCTGATATTTTTACAAATCGCTGATATGCCTATATTGGCTTTCAAGCTTCTCTGTATGCATTTTTGTCGGTACTTGTTGCCACATGCGATGCTATTTTAGCATCTAAACGTTAAAACAGACATTTAAAACATTTTTTGTAATTTGCTGATAAGCCAATTTCGGCTTTTAAGATACTTGGCTTGACTGTTTGCGGTACGTTTAATCATTCGGAACGGTTTCTTTGCTTGAAAATTGCTCAAACAAAGATTTTTAGAACGTTTGGTGTTTGCTTATAAGCCTGTTTTGGCTTGGAAGAGGCTGTCTTTAGTGTGAAAAAATTACCATGTTACCATTATGAATACTACTTCATATCGGGTTTGTAAAGAAAAATTCACTTTGAAAAAAAAATCAACCCGTTTCGTAATAATTATTACATTATGCAACTTTGTTACATAGTGAGTTCGCATCGAAAAACGCAAAATGTAATAAACTTCAACCCGTTTTGTAATAATTATTACATAGTGCAACTTTATTACATAACGGGTTGTTACATAGCACAGTAATGAATCAGACAGGGTAAACTGTTTGAACGGGTAATTTTGTAAACATCTAATCGTTAAATGTTTAAGCTTGAATTGCACACATGTAAGCGGCTGTATTCTAGATCCCATATCACGTTGGTCTAAGAAACGTTGACCGTACATGTGTATACCTAATTCCCGCCATGTAAACGGCATCGAAATGGGTGAGAGTTTGCCATTAACCCATAACCCATTGCCAAACAATAACGACATTTGACCAGTTTGTTGCAGACGACTCTTTAAAACATTGTGCGAAAAGGAGAAATTGCTCTATACGAGGAACTTCTCGTTTTCCCCCAATATTTTCTGCTCTTTTAGAAGATTGTTTTTCAATTTCATCACATTTTGAAATGTCGTCTGCAAACTCTTTTGGGACAGTCGAAAATTTCGCGTTTGGTAAAGGGTTAATGCACTAAAAGGCTATAGAATGCATACATTTATATGGTTTTATGTGTAGAGACGAGGATGGATTTAATCACAATTTTAAAATGTGTATTCTACAGAACACACTCTGTGAGATAGCCCCTTTAAAACCATGTACCATGATGACGACGCTGACTGTGAGATAGCCCCTTTAAAACCATGTACCATGATGACGACGCTGACGATATTGTTAATTAATCATAAGAATCACCGCGGATGCCAACGATTAGTCTGCGTCACTTAACATTGTTAATCTTTTACCAAACGGCAAATTGTTTACTGTCCCATATTGAAACAGTTTGCTGTGTCGTCTGCCACAACGTGGTGAAATGTCGTTACTGTTTGGTAATGGGTTAAACTTGAAGATAAAGCATTGAAAGATCAACATAAACGAAAAAGCTCTACTAGTTGATTCTTGACATCAAAGGTTACCTTTAAGGTGGGGTGACATTGAAGTGTCAAGGCCACGTTGATTGAATTGTCAAGAGATATGCCGTGTTTACTGAATTGTCAAGAGACATGCTGTGTTTACTGAATTGTCAAGAGACATGCCGTGTTTACTGAATTGTCAAGAGACATGCCGTGTTTACTGAATTGTCAAGAGACATGCCGTGTTTACTGAATTGTCAAGAGACATGCCGTGTTTACTGAATTGTCAAGAGACATGCTGTGTTTACTGAATTGTCAAGAGACATGCCGTGTTTACTGAATTGTCAAGAGACATGTCGTGTTTACTGAATTGTCAAGAGTTTGGTAGTGTTGATTAACGTACCAGCACATCTCGGTTTCTGATACCCACTCGCACATTGACAAGTGTCGGGTGCTAGACACTTTCCGCCATTAGGACAAGTTGTAGAGCCGTAACACACAGCTGAAACGATATTTATGACGAACCATTTCAATTTAAAAATCAAAATTTCTTGTAAACATTTCTGAATGACTTTTAATATTGTATATGACACCCCAATCGTTAGCATGGACTCTCTGAATAGCTTAGCACTCTATGACAGTGAAGCTCTACCCCTTAAAGGCTTTCAGGCTTTGACTTACCATAATGTTTCCAATGCAAATTAAAGCGTATTCTGAAATACAAAACTGCTGGAGAGATATCAAAACTTTATTTGGCACCTTTAATGACATAGGAAACGCGTTGAAAAACATTCTGGAATTGTTTTGAAATACATAGGCGGTGCTCAAGTGCGTTTTACTTACATGTGTTGCAGTCTTGCCCCTGAAACCCAGCACAGCAAATCTGTCGACTACAGACCTGTGTACACGTAGACAATACCGCACTGAAAAAAAAACGGTAACATGGCAGATGTTTTGATAATATTCGGAAGAGTGTTTGAAGATATTTGACTATAACCGACCTTTGCTTAAATTTATTGAATTTTTGCAATCAACAAATAAAAGAACACTGTATAAAGTTGCTAAATAAACTAATGGGGATGTTTTCATGTAGATGTATAATTTTGTGAGATATTTGTTTTCATCCTATAAATGTATGAATGATGATGCACTATGTACAAATCGCAAAATAAAATTTTGTTCTGTTCTGGTATGTTTATATAAACGATCTGTTCGCTTGTCTAAGGCTGTTTCAAAACACAAATTCAACCACAACGGAATGGATTTACAGATGGTAATATATACTAAATAAAGAAATATATAAATAGGTTTGTAAACAATGGTCTAGAACGTATACAGCAGACAGTCTGAGTGTGTTTGGACTTTCAAAATGTCTTGATCATTGGAATGGTGCCCGCATCACAATTAATGGATGATTAAACCTGGACCTTACTGACCTCACTCTTACGAACGTTTGAGTTCGCTCAAACCTATTTTGATGAGGATGAATAAATGAGTTAATGAATGTTTGTTTAAATTTATATCGGTAAACTAGAAAGGCTCAAAATAAATTACAGTGTATACATGTATACAGATCCGAATAAACTAGTGTGCCTACGCATCTATTCCAAAAGCCGTCCTTTCCCTTAACCATTTACCAAACGCCAAATTTTCGACTGTCCCAAATTGAAAGGGATCTCAGACGGCATTTAAAGATTTGATGAAACTTGAAAACAATTTTCTGATAGGGCAGTGAGCATTGTGGGAAAAGCAGAATTGTTTGTTGAGAGCCCAAACTTATGAAAGGTTCCTGCTATAACGAATGGTACCTGCTATAATGAATGTCACCTAATAATGAATGGTACCCGTTTTTTAAATGGTACAAAATAGAATGATTGGTACTTGATCTTATGCATGGTGAATGGTATAATCAATGATAATCAATGGTACCTAATGTAATGAGTGGTGCCTGATATAACGACTTGTACCTGATATAATGAATGTCACCTAATAATGAATGGTACCCGTTTTTTAAATGGTACAAAATAGAATGATTGGTACTTGATCTTATGCATGGTGAATGGTATAATCAATGATAATCAATGGTACCTAATGTAATGAGTGGTGCCTGATATAACGACTTGTACCTGATATAACGACTTGTACATGATACAATGAATGATACCTGATAGAACGAATGGTACTGGATATGTTTATTTGTTTCTGATCGTTTGAATGGTATCTGATATAATGAACAGTTTATTTACTTATGACTTTATGGATGGTATCCTTTCATATGAACCTGATCCATTGATTTGTTTTCATTCTTATGACAAGTATCTGATATTATCACTAATAAGTTAGCAGATTAGAAATTTTCACTTTATTTTCTGTAAGCAATGTCTTCATGAATATCCAGGTACCAATAAACACATAAACAGCAAGGTTCGTTTGTCAAGAGGAACATACCCTCTCCAAGATACAAAAGGAAATAATGAGATAGAAAAAAACAAGACAGAAGCAAAAAGTGAGGCACAGAAAAGACAAAAAGACATTAAGATAATGGATAAATGAAGTGGTAGAATAGAAAATAGAGATAGTATAGGATATGTGTTGTCGTAAAACTACTTTGTCAAAACCTTTCAAAACACTTAAAAAAAAGAAACAGAAAAATGGATTCTTCCTATCCTACGTTTACATATTTGCCTTCTTTTAAACATGGGCAAAAACAACTAAAAATATAAAATGCACCATAAAACATTCTAAACGTTAAGGCTATGCGAGTTTTTCAAAATGTTTATCTGATAGTCATTTCAGTATTTTTTATACATACCATTTTGTAATCCATATCCATAGGCGTCCCATTTTTGAACAGGTAATTACGGTACGTGAGGCATTTTGCTCCATAACAACTTGGTTTATTTTCCTTCAATTGAGATGATTAATGTAAAGTAGAGCATATAACTTGTGTTGATTTTCTTATGACTGGTGCCTGATCTTATACACAGCGTCTTATCTTTTGGGATGTATCTGATTTCATGGATTTTACATGATCTTATGAATGTTTCTTGGTATTATTACCGTTGTCCCGTCTTATAAAGTATGGCTTGCAATCTGACCAGTGACTAATCTGACATGTACCTTAATATGTATGCTCTACTCTATACCTAATGTAATACTTACCGGTATCTTTTACAGCGACTAAGCCATAAAAACCCGCACGATGTTGTATGACTTTGCTGTCGATAGCAGCTGTTCGAACACTCGTAGTAGTTCGTACAATATCCCGCAAAACACCCGTTCCTGCAAATACATTTGATACACGCCAAATATATTAGCTCATCGAACGTTTCAACCATGTGACCTTATGTGGTCCCCATTGTAGCAAATGACAAACGGATTAGGTATTCCCTTTTATTTAACCATCTGTGTTATATATACATTAAAGGTTTGTCCTGCATTTATCCAACAGGGTACCGTATCACTGAACAACTTAAACAATATTTGTGTAAGTCATAACTGATACACATCGATAGTACTTTCAATGAAAGTACAACATCGCAATGTGACACGCCATTGGAAGCGTCTCGGAGAGGTTCTGGCTTTAAAGAATGAACGTATTCCTTCCAATAAACTTGTAGAATACGTGATATCACAACCAATTGTAGTATGTTGTATCTTTATATTGATATCACAACCAATTGTAGTATGTTGTATCTTTATATTGATATCACAACCAATTGTAGTATATTGTATCTTTATATTGATATCACAACCAATTGTAGTATGTTGTATCTTTATATTGATATCACAACCAATTGTAGTATGTTGTATCTTTATATTGATATCACAATCAATTGTAGTATGTTGTATCTTTATATTGATATCACAACCAATTGTAGTTTGTTGTATCTTTATATTGATATCACAACCAATTGTAGTATGTTGTATCTTTATATTGATATCACAACCAATTGTAGTATGTTGTATCTTTATATTGATATCACAACCAATTGTAGTATGTTGTATCTTTATATTGATATCACAACCAATTGTAGTATGTTGTATCTTTATATTGATATCACAACCAATTGTAGTATGTTGTATCTTTATATTGATATCACAACCAATTGTAGTATGTTGTATCTTTATATTGATATCACAACCAATTGTAGTATGTTGTATCTTTATATTGATATCACAACCAATTGTAGTATGTTGTATCTTTATATTGATATCACAACCAATTGTAGTATGTTGTATCTTTATATTGATATCACAACCAATTGTAGTATGTTGTATCTTTATATTGATATCACAATCAATTGTAGTATGTTGTATCTTTATATTGATATCACAACCAATTGTAGTTTGTTGTATCTTTATATTGATATCACAACCAATTGTAGTATGTTGTATCTTTATATTGATATCACAACCAATTGTAGTATGTTGTATCTTTATATTGATATCACAACCAATTGTAGTATGTTGTGTCTTTACATTGATATCACAACCAATTGTAGTATGTTGTATCTTTATATTGAAGCGTATTCGTCCAAAGAGCATATAAAAATGTAGCCATTGGTTTTCTGCATGGCATTTTGGAATGTTGGGATAACATTACTATTAAAGACCAGAAAATGTAGCCATTTGTTTTCTGCATGCCATTTTGGAATATTGGGATAACATTACTATTAAAGACCAGTTCCAGGTTAACAAATAAGCACCACTCTGAAACCGTGGAACATCGGTACCCTTTATAATGTACATTAATTGAAGAATTGTCGCAAAGTGTGATACATATCGTTAACTTCACTTTTTTATCGTTTCAAAGATAGAAATGGAATTGGAAACTGGACTAAGGGAGGTAAAGCCGCCATCTGTTTTCTTTTATATAAACCATTTCTCCTATAATAGGGTTCTGTTACTTTTTTTAAAATCGACAACAAGCAACTAAATATCAGGAAAGCATACAACACATGCGGCGGCCCTATAGAAAACATTGTGTGTAAACGTGTTTGAGTATCAGGATATATTTTACGTTTTAACCTTTAAGCATTTTTTAGGAATTTCTAAAGTATTCCACGTTTTTAATTAAACACCAGTGCAATTTGATACATCTTGATTTAATTAAAAAAATATTCATCTTCTCACTAACAAAAGAAATGTCCGAACGATTATCAGCCTTTAGCCGGGCAAGTAAAAAAGAATAACTCACTGTAAACAGAGGAAAATCACTAACAGTGAAGCTGCGCAAGCTAATCGTTCAGTCCACATCTTGCAACTGTACCTCGCTTGTGTACTGTCCACTGTTTTACTTACCTACATTTCAGGATGTAATCTGTAAATTACACCAAAACAGGTTCATGTGTGCACCATGCCATTGGCTAGTATTTCTTACAATACGATTGGCTAGCACGAACTTATTGCGTGCTTTAACCCTTTCCCAATCAACAAATTTTCGACTGTCCCAAACTGAAAGAGTTTGCAGACGACATCTCAAAATGAGATGAAATTAGAAAATGATCTTTTGGTGGGGGCAGAAAACATTGTGGGAAAAGGAAAAATTGCTCGTTACGAGCAATTTCTCCTCTTCCAACAATGTTTCCTAAAGTCGTCTGCAACAAAGTGGTCAAATGTCGTTATTGTTTGGGAAAGGTTTAAACTTCAGATAAAGAAAACCCGACAAAAGAGTTTGACATGATGGTTAACACGGTATTGTATCATTGTATTGTATGTAAGAAAACTTTTTTGTAAATAAGTTTACAGATGAATACCGAGAGCGACCATCACTGCAGACGGATGTTAATTCTTCTTTTTTTTTTTTTAAAGAAATGGTTATTCATTACGTCACGCCACCATTCACAGTGGGAATATATTGTGCACTTACTGTTAAATATGATTGCAACTAAATAAATTAATCCACCAGTATGGTCATGTCAATAACCCATAGCAAAAGCGTGGGAACATTCGATTTGAATTTACATGAAGATGGTTTCTTTGTAATTTATGAAAAATAGGGTATTTGAGAAGCACTGCAGATAAAGATTTTCTATACAGTATAGAGACATATAGAACGATCCGAGGAATGATGATACCTCAGTGGGTACCATTTACTATACGAACATACTTGCGTTTTCGAAAGTGACACTGAGTGATATACATGGGTAGTGTCTTTTATGAAAACTAAACGTGACATGTCATTGGAAGCGTCTCGAAGGGAAGAAAATCAGTCGGCTCTCAATTCAGAGCAGTTAAAAGCTGATATGCACAAATGGTAACAGATTGTGCAAAATTATCATTTAAGGTTTTGTTTACGTCTGTTTACATGAAAAAGTGCGTAAACAAAGCCTTGTATATCGGTCAGGTAAACATGTGACGGATTGGATTACATGTGATGTTACTGATCCAGACTCTCCTTTACAAAACTAGCAGAAATAGTTCATGCATTTAACTGGTCTGTCGCAGACGGCCTAAAACATTTGTGGTAGTTGCACATTTATCTTTTTATTGTCAGCTTTATTATTTCTTTTGTAGAGACAATATTTATAAACTATGTTTTGATTTTACTCTTCAAACTATTTCAATTTTGGTCAAGACACCATTCTTGTAGTTCAGGAATAGGTTGATTGCATGATGCTTTATTTACGAAGACAAAGTGCTGAATCTTTCCCTCATACCATACGTTTGTGATTCTCTAGGGGGTGCAGAGCGAGAACTTCTGTTTTATTCTGTTCTATAACAAGGGCTCAATGTGATGCTATAGTAAGTGCTTCACAAACGTGAAGCTATAACCATAGTCGTGCACTGAACCCTCGATTTTCTTTAAAAATGTTAGTTAGTTAAATAATGTTATCGTAGATCTTCGGACAAATTTGTTTAGTGTTACTTATATGGAATTGTAAAAAAGACAACATACCACAATAACTATGTATTAGTCGTTTCAGGCAGACCTTTGTGTGTAATGAAGTTAGACAGGCTATGTTGAAACAAGACCAGCAAGTGATCAGAGTTAAGCTGCACAGCATCTACTTTGTAAGGGTCGCCTACTAGTATGACCTCCTTGTGTGCTATCAGATAATTGTCATGCATTCACCTTGGTAGATACATACCTGAGTCGAGTTTAACCCTTAGAATGCTGGGTAATTTTCTAAAAATTGATATTTGTGAAGTCTGATTTCTAAAACCTTGAATATCTACTTAATATTGTTAAGGAAAGATACCAAGAGTAGCAAACATGTTAGATCACAGACCATTTACTTTGCATTTGGCCTGAATCTTATCAGTTTGCAAAGGCATCAATTCGGTTCCAGCACTATAAGGAATAAGCAAAATAAGGACATTATCACATTGTAGGTTTCTGCGCATTGAGAAATCCTCAGTCAATAGCAGAAAAGACAAATGACCATTGAAAAATCATAACAGCATTCTTCTTCTTCGCGCAGACAACATATTTTGGCTGATGGGAAGCGACTGATCGTTTAACATTTCTGTCAGCTAAATGTTGCAGAAAAACCTGTAATAATCAGCCACCCAGGTGACACTGTAATATTGGCTGGTAAACAGAGGTGGCTGCTTATCGCAAAAAAAAATCCTTTCTTGCTTTGATGTTCAGCTTCTGTATTTCTATTTGCGATGATCTTTATTTACAATGAAACTTCTGTATTCTATTCTGCTTTCTAACCAAGGTAATTTAAATGAAGTTCTGTTACAAGAAGCCATTTGATCACTTTCTTGCAGACGACTTTAGAAAACATTGTGGGAAAAGGAGAAATTGCTCGTAACGAGCAGTTTTTCCTTTTCCTACAAGGTTTTCTGCTCTATCTGAAGAATAATTTCCAATTTCATCACATTTTGAAATGTCGTCTGCAAACACTTTCAATTTGGGATAGTCAAAAATGTGTTGTTTGGGAAAGGGTTAAGAAGTATGACTGATAATTAATATGTTGTGAGAAAATGTGTAGTTTTACGTTGGTAATTTCTGTAACCTAGGCACCAACATTAGAACGTACAACAAAAAGACATCACTTTCGCTTGAAGGTCTCGCACCTCTTACGGAGTACTTCCGGGTCGCAGTACCCAAAAGTAGTCCCATTTAGAAATTTTGAGTTTCGACTTCTGGTGCATAGGTTTGCTGGTAAGAGATGAACTGGTAGAACACTGGTGTGTTTCCTGTATAGATTATAGTCCTACAATGCTCCCAAAGTTTGTTTTGATTGCTTATTGCAGGACTATTTGTTTGGGATGTATGAACACAAATGCCGGTACCTCGGCTAGATTTGACAGCTAGTGCACTGATTTTCGAACGGTACTAATACACTTTGCTCCGTAGAAAAAAATGAGACGATTGAGGTGTCCATTTTATTACAGTTTCTTAGAGTTAAATGGCCAAACTTGATGTTCCTTTATATAGCTAAGCGTAAAAACACTATTCTTCATTCAGCAGAGTCTTGAAAATGCCTGATTTAACATTGGAGTCATTGGGAATTCAAGATCTCAAAAGTAACAGGTGTATGACCTTAAACAAATTAGAATGAATTATCAAGTATGACATTACTTGTTGACGTTAAAATTTATCATGGTCGGTAGGATTCGAACCTGAGGATCAACTGAGGACAACCGATGAAGAGGCGAAAAGATCAGCTATCGAAATTTTGTCAAGCTATTCCACAACGTCTATATCCGTCTTCATGGTACATCTCTCCCCTCTGTCGGTTAGGTTGTTCCACTCCTGGTGATCCAACACTGTACCCATATAGATGAACGCGGAAGTAAGTGAAAACTGATAAACATGCATATCATCATAAATAAAAGTACACTATTGCAATGTGATGCATCACTGAAAGCGTTGCAGAGAGGATGATAATGTGTTACTTTGCAACACTGCTTTTCTCAGCATTGAAATACAAGCAGGAAAGTTGTTTTGAACATACTTTATTCTGCTTTGAATTCGGACCGATCTTACTGTTGAATATTAGGTAGTAGATTACACTGTCAGAATCTAGCTCAAGAGACACAAAAGCAAGACGAGCTGGTCGGAAATAAACACCGGAGCATCTGATTTCTGAAAACTTCGATTCTTTGTCCCCATTAGTACAAGATATAACAAGTCAGTCAATATTGTCCCTTTCCCTCTTTTTTTACCAACACTCGTAGGATTTTTGACACTAATTAACTTGTTAAATACAACACATGTCTATTTATTTCTCCCAAACAGACGATTTGGACCCTTAGAATGCTGGTTAATTTCTAAAACAGCTTTTTGTGTCGTCTGCTTTCAGAAACCTTAAAAATCTGGTTAACTTTGATGAGGGAGGATCATCATCGCAATGTGCAATATGATGAAGTTTGAAATTTGTTATTTTCCAGTCTGCATTGTCTGTTAATTTAGAATATGCACCATTGAAACAAAACGAACATAAATGATTGTGTGGAAATAGAATAACCTCAAATGTACACAAATCTTCATTCAAAACGCGAACACAACATACTATATCAAAATATCGCGTTTTATTTGAATAGAACTAAAACAATTTACAGCAAAGCTTTGACCATTATTATACACAAGCAGGTTATAAATAAAGACAATGTTTGCGTACGATATCTTACTGATGATGAATAGTTTACACGAAAGAAATCCTCAAAGCAATTACAGCCGACGGCTGAAGCCGAAATGCTTTACGAAACACTCACGGTATTTGTCAACATTTCTGAAAGAGAATTATGTAACCATACGAATTAGAATTACATGCCCACGTGGAGTCCTTCACACAAAATAAGCAACTATTCTAAATCTATAAACCCTTAATGTTATGTTAACCTCTTTTGCTTAATATTCCTCACCGTGTTTCTATTGTCATAAAGTTGATGCGTTGGTTTTTGCTCATGGAATAATACACTTTAAAAATGTTGAAATACATAATCATTGTCATTCAACTAAATAACGTTTCAATTTTCTTTACTTCTAAATTGTTGTATTATCGTGTTTCATTGATTAATACCTGACAACGCTTCTATGGGAATTTTGGTTTATAAATAGACACATGAATTCTTCTCTCGCACATTGTTGTCGTCACGTGACACGAGCGGTTAAACGTTTCCAAAGACCCACGTGACAATGGTATCTAAAGAAGCAACATAGGATATGAACGGTATTCGAAAGTTGTCAATAAACCAGGCGTATGTTTCTTGGCAAATGCATGTTACCATTTTATCTGTAGAAAGCAATTCGTTATAAAAAGGTAAAATCCCAATCCGTGAGAAAGTCCTTCTCTATGCAAAAAGGCCGGCCCAATCATTATGAAAGGAATGATGGTAATCTCAAATATCTATAAATGCATTGGATACAAATAGAGATAGTACATATTTATGTTTTGTTACTTCAGTTGTTTCAAGGCCTGAGTGCGTTGTATTTCTTGTCTTTCTTCCATACTCTCAAAATCTTCTTCCGCCATCACCTGAAAGTAAAACAACCGAGCTGTTATGGGTAGAACACTTGTTCCTAGATACAGGCGCATATCGTTATTCCCACTGGCGGCATTCCAACATATTGAGGCAAAAGGAGAACTACCTCATGCTGAGCAAACCCCCAATAAGCCAGCCGCAAAGATTTCAATGGATATAAATCAATTTTGCAGCCGAGCTCTTTATTTATAATTCTTCAATAAATTTCATCAATGATTTTCGATGTCGCCCGATACAAATGACTCAGAAACCAGAAATTTTTTATGAATATAGAATGCTTTATGTTATTATGTTCTCCACCCCCCCCACCCCCACCTAACCTAATCTCCAATGTGGAGATGTGTTAATGTAACAACAGACGACGAAAACAGCATTATGCCTACTAAATCTTGGTAGCAACCATTCCGAGAAAATGATGAATATCTCATTGAAAGCGATGCACCCCTTTGCCTTCAGCAGCAGATACATGTACATTTAAAAGAGGTGTAATGGAGTTGAAAATTAAAAATTCCTGGATTACTTGAGATATCTAATCACGTATACAAACTTTTTGTTGCATTACAAACGTAGCAAATCTGTTTTTCAGCTTTTGGTAAACTTATTCAACATATGACTTTTAAAGATAGCTAATGATCTATAACTGTTGTTTGCATGGATCTTTGATATTTAAGACAGTGTCGACGTTCGTTGGTTTGACAGATAGTTTCAAATGACTCTTGTAATAATACTTCAAACATCTCACGTCACAAACCTCCGCTTAAAGACACCACAAATTGCAATCATGTTTTTAATATAGCAACTTCCTTCGTGTATCCGACTTCATGTTTATGCAAACAGGTTGGATCAAGACCAAGTAAATTGGCGCCTGGCCTGTGATCTAACCTGTTTGCTTCTCTGTGTATTTTTCCTCATCAAAATGTAGATATTAAATATGGAAAGCAGACGACACATCTATTTTTAGAAAATTACCAAGCATTCTAAAGGCTTAAACGAAACTCAAGGAGAGGAATGGGAAAGCGTTTGGATAAAGGGTAATTTTGCCTATTAAGAGATTCCGAGGTTTAATAGTGTTTGATGCATATTTTGGGAATTACAAATAATCGAGTTTATATCGTCATGGATTGCAGACGATGAATGCAGGCGAAATTTTGATTAAAACGACTTATAAGACACTTTAAAGAGAAAATATAGGATAAAATGAAATGTCATATTTCGAAACTCACCGCTATAGAACCACGTAAGGAATGGTTATACACTTAAATGAACCCATTTCCCCTTAAAAGCAAGCGTTTGATATCAATATATATATCTTTATAATATTTCTATCAGTGAAATATTTCGATTCCTTAGTGCGATAATTTTGAGAAAAAAAAGATAATTTTCTTTCTCGCATTCAAGCGAGTACCACACTTGTGTGTGATAATTTCTTGTCGGAATAATGTTTTTAGCATATACATCAACACATAAGAGAATGGTATTTCGAACGTTATATTCAGAAATTTCTGATCATGTTTTGTTCAATGAACTGCTTAAAGTCCATTTAACACGTATGAACACATGTTCGATCACTAATCCGATATCTACACCTCTTCTTTACATTACCATGCTTCACTAAAGTTTCAGCATGACCGCAACATTTGAAAATATAATTCCACTCTCGAGTTTTTGTATTCCTGAGCGATAGAGGGAAGTATTACTTAAAATCTATCCCCACATCTTCAACTCTGCTGTTAAACCCGAAATGTTAACATATAAAGGGAATATAATTAACATACTAGTTAACTGGATTCGGATGTTATCAAAACTATTTATTGCGTTAAAAATTTCGTTGTTTCGAAACTTGTGTTTTGACAAGATAACACCCATACATTTAATTAGCTTTTATACAATTAGAATCCAGTTAATTATTATCCTTTGTATGTGTATTACCAAGACGATGCCTAACAAGACCCACATGTGATATAAAGAGAAGTTTCCTTCTAGGATCTTACCTTGAACCACAATAAATCCGTGAACTTTTCGGAACCGATCTCGAACCTTGCAAGCAGACGACATTTTGTTGACTTTGGCCCCGACCATATTTGACCTTCCCAATTGCCGTCGTCTTGGCGCACGAGATGGTACCAGCCATTGGGCGCCAAAACAGCGACATCCTGAGCTTCTCTGATGGCCACGCTGAAATTGATGTACTCTTTCTCCGGAAGATGGTGTTTCAATGGGCGCTCTACCTTGTAGTACGAACTCCAATTGGACTCTGTCTTGGGAAATGGGGACCATTTTTCAGACGGTACATGTACTCGGATATGCTCCTCTCGAAGCGTCTGAAAATGGTTGGTGGCAACATTGCGGCCTAAGATTTTGGCGGAGTATTCCCCTTTTCGTGGGAAGTTCAGTTCAACAAAGCCCTGATCATCCTGTATCCAATGTCGCGCATGGTCGGAGAAATTAAGTTCCTGACGGTCGTGAAGTTTTAGGTCAACAACGATCTGGGACACTCCGGACGCATCGACTTCCATTTGAAGATTGCCACACTCGGGTGCTTGGGTAACACTCGGCTGCTTCTGTACCTTTACGTGGTTAAACTGATAACGAGGCTTCTTTTCCGCCTCTACTTTCCTCACGTAGTAATTACAGAAGTTCTGGAACGGCTTATTGGTGCCCGATTTAGCGTAGAGTTGTAGGATATAATTGGCGGGTAATCTTTCGTTAATGTCGATCACAAACACGATACCATCTTCACCGTCTCTAAGGACGCTTATTTTTGTGGTGTCTGAGTTACCCATTAAGCGTCCGGTATCCAGCAAGAAGTCATGTCTAAATTGGAGCCCCTTTGGGTCCTTGAATGCCACCTGAACCACCCCTCCACCCACGACGATTTCCCCAGACTTATGGGTGGTCGGATTTAAGCCCAGTCTTATCGTATCGTACCCGGGCCCCCATTCTTCACGATTGTTTACCGGAAACGGATTTGGGGTACACGCAGTTTCGTTCACAAGTCTGTACGAGCATATTTTCTGCCATGGTAATGACTCTGAACACCCGTACAATTCGAACACGTATGAGCCCTTTGCTGGGAACCGGATATTCGCGTTCACTTTATGTCTATCAATCCGGGTTTCTAGAAACACGAACCTCCTTAGGTTTATCTTAGACGAATTCACGGTCAAAACGCTCTCAACGAGTAATCCTTCTTGGCTAACGTACAGCTTACACCGAAATTGTTGCATCGAATTCTCCGGGTAACCAATAGAAACGTTCAACTCGTCTCTATTAACGAAAACAACGGATTTAGCCGGACTGATTAGTTTCAAACGAAGCGCGAAGAAACCACGTGACAGTACAGCTAGTTCCGCGAACTCCTCCTTTGAGATCGGGCGGGCTAACAGCTGCCAATACTCTTCATCCGGATAGTGTGTGAAAATGAACTGTTCCGGGTCCCAGAAAAACGATTCGGCGTGGTGGAATAAACTCGGTTGTTCGTTCTGTAATTTGGTGTTCCTTTCTAGGCCAAAATTTACCGGTCCGTCATTGCTGTCCAGATGTAAAACCGGATCGACTAACCACCATGTGTTGTTGACTAGAACACTTATCCAAACGCCCTTCGGAGCCGCCGAGTCCTCACCGGGAATATACGAGTTGTTCCGGACGATCCCCTTTACTAGCTTAGTCTTTATTCTACTGTATCTGAAAGGAATCATATTGTAATAGAAAAATAGGGATGGAAACGAATATTCGAATATTCAGTTTTATGCCCGAATTTTCGAATCATGAATTACTATTGAAATATTCGTCTTGAGCCAGTATTACTGATTTGTACATGAAAAACTTTTGAAAATCATTTTTTATTTATTTTTTATTTTTTATAGGTAATCATCGTTTAAAAGGACTATATCACAGGTCAGGACTTTAACTGTTTAAAAGAAATTGTCTTCTACCGATGAAATGACATCATACATTTGTAAAATAACATAAGACTAGAATGTTGACAGATTTTCAAAGCCTTTCTTAATCGTTTAGGAAAGATATTGCTCATAACACTGCCCGTTTAAACGGTTTTGCGTAAACAAAATAGGATGTACTTTAGATACCATTGTCACGTGGGTCTTTGAAAACGTTTAGCCGCTCGTGTCACGTGACGACAGAAAGATATGAGAGCAAGATTTCCTGTGTCTGTTTATTAACCGACATTCCGAAAGAAGCGCTGCCAGGTGCGTCGGCTCAATTTACGTTATTTAACGAAAACACGAGATTTCATCATCTTACAGAAAGAAATTAAAGATGGCATTTGGTATGGTGACAAATCAATTTTTTTGAAATGTATTACTCCAAGAGCAATAATCTCCGAGTTAGCCCCTTTAATACAATTTGTTCGCAAAAGCATGTCTCTATTTCATACCATTATAGACCATTTAACTAACAGCACTTGGTAAAACCCCAAGAATTGAAAGAGTTGGTAAGCGATTAGTTATATTAATGTCACTTTTCATGTTTTTATGGAAATGGAGAGTGGGCCTACAGTATGGATTGTTTGGTAAACTCTTTACCAAACGTCTTATCTTCAACTGTCCCTAATTGAAAGAATTTGCAGACGACATTTGAAAATATGATGAAATTGGAAAGTAATCTTCTGAGGGGGAATAAAAGACTGTCGGAAACGGAGAAATTGCTCGTTACGAGCAATTTCATCGTTTCCCACAATGTATTCTAGAAACGTCTTCTACAAAGTGGTAAAATATCGTTAGTGTTAGGAAAAGAAATAAGTTTTATAGACGGGAAAAGGAAAGACGTAGTAGGTTGTTCTTTTTCTTAGATGTACTTTGTCTTTGAAAAAAAGAAGGGTTCGCCAGGTAGCACTCCTTTCTGGGTAAAAAGATGAAAGTAAACCACTTTCTCGGATATCAAATTCTAAATGTCAGTCACACCTTATTACGACTGCTCTATTTAAAAATCTGTTTGCAACTGAAAGAGCCCCGTGTTCTCGGTTTTTACACTCGACCGAATTATTCTAGAAATGCAGCCTTTAATAACAGACGTTAATAGCCCGTTCCGTTTTAATAAAGACACCAAAGAAGACGTTATTTTGCTTCAGATGTCTGTGTTTCCCCATTCTTTTACAATTACCTGCATTTTAACCTATTTGTCATCCTGTTAATCAGTCTGACAACCTACATAATGACACGCGCTACCTCACACTCCTACTCACTGGTCAGTCACGTGTCACTTCATAAAACCACTGCCATTGGGTAATACTAAAAAAACGACAACGCCAATCTTTACGTAACATATGACAAAAGGATGTATTCTCGATTCCCCGACTCGATTTTCACACGGTTTACTCCAGTTTTCTTTAATTGTATGTTTTTTTTTCTTTCATTTCACAATCGATGCTTTAACAAAAGAGTAATTTTATTTCCAAACGTTCACGGTCATTTTGTCTTCATTGTATTAATTCATATTAAAATTTCTTTTAAAAAGAAATTGAAAATACTTCTTCTCCCATTCCCAATTTATACATCATATCGTTTTTATTAAGATTGCGTGTATTATGCTGTCGATGTTGTTTGTTTTTATCACCCTTTATGCCCCTTTATAAGGCGCTCATATCTCCGATAAGAAAAAGGTGCGAGTCGACGTATCGAAAATAAACCGAAAATAGCATGCCGACGAAAAAGCAAATGTTGGAATTTTCTTTTCTTTCCTGGAATCTGATCAGACATAGAACATGTTATGTACACGTGTTAGTGCTATCTGATAAAGTGTCTTATATCATGATTGTACTCGTATAACAAGAATTATAACAGTTTACCTTATTGTTTTACATCAATTGTGAAGGTAGTTTAAAGCCTGTTCAAAGCAACCCTCTATGACTGTTTCCTGGATACTACACCAGTACTCGCTCCGATATTTGGGATAGTCCCGGAAATTTTCACTTCACCTAACAGGGATTCAAACGTGAGACTCTCGGTATAAGATGTCGACGCTCTTCCTCTGCATCACAAAAAAATAAAGTTTGGTAAAAACTCGTAGATAACTCGGATTTGTTGGAAATTGGCATAAATCAAGCCCAATACCTACGTGGCTCAGTGGTTGAGGTGGTGGGCTCAGGACACGGGGGTCCCGGATTGGAGCCCCACCGAGACCCCTGCTTTCTATGGGAGAGGCCTTTGGCAAGTAGTCACTTTAGAGTCCTAGCCTAGCAAAGCCGATCCAGAACTGAAAAATGTTGGTACGGCACTGACAAAGAGGGCCCACATGGGACATGTGTCAGTTAATGACTCTTATTTAAAAAGAAATACTTTACATGAAGCCAGTGATCAGGGTGACTAATCAAAAGTAACCGCTGTGAGGAGTTTGTCTCTAGCCATACCTGCACATTGCCCGGAATTTCCGGCACCAATCCTCGGACGTTACCGGTTTATCGGTCCCGGGTGTTATCTGTAACTGACGAATGGCGACCCAGGTGGAAATTGCCCGGATCTTCGAAAGGTCATCATCGAGCCCTCGGCAAAGGTAATTGACAATCTCAGCAGTCTCGCCGCTCTTTAAGATCTTTTCTGGCGCCTGGAAATTTGATAAGAATAAAGCGAAATATTGTTACCAAACTCTATCTTTATTCTTCACTGCGCCCAAATGTGAAAATGACAAGGATTGAGTGTCTGGTGTGCATTAGACCAGTTACATAATGTATATGTGAATATACCACCGTATCAAATGTGAGGTCCGACATCAACACATAAACGTTTGCTCTATTAACATGACAACTGTGTTATTCTTGATTATTAAGCTCCTAGGCATTGTAGCGAAGGTGCTGGTCGGAAATATTTTTAAGTGATTTTTTTTGTTCCCCTTGATAGTGTTTTACTAAATGAAACAATTTGCGAAATTAAAAGCCCTTATAAATGGTTATTATCATGAGCAAACCTCCAATCTTGCAATATGACACCAACTACTCCAACGCCCTGACACAACTACTCCAACACCCTGACACCAACTACTCCAACACCCTGACACCAACTACTTCAACACCCTGACACCAACTACTTCAACGCCCTGACACCAACTACTCCAACACCCTGACACCAACTACTCCAACACCCTGACACCAACTACTTCAACACCCTGACACCAACTACTCCAACACTCTGACACCAACTACTCCAACACCCTGACACCAACTACTCCAACACCCTGACACCAACTACTCCAACACACTGACACCAACTACTCCAACACCCTGACACCAACTACTCCAACACCCTGACACCAACTACTCCAACACCCTGACACCAACTACTCCAACGCCCTGTTACTTCGCAATAATTGTTTCCTAGATATTGAAATAAGATTGGATGCCGTGATGAACTTACATGTACGCAAGTTCTTAACATAATATTTCAAGTAAAACGCTACCCATGCTATGAGATTGTTGCCTTTAAATCTTGGTTACAATATCCACTCTTCTAGTAGACCCTTCGTTTGATGTGACTTTTGAGGTATTTCCTAATGTGACATGGAGGATTGATACATATATTCGAGTATATGTGTGGGTCGTCAACTCGGTTTTGTTTGTGGGGGTAACCCACGTATAACGCTTTATGTACATGTCTAACATTAAAGTAGTTGATAACAGTCGTTCAGGATTGAAGCGTCATATGTTTAATGTTTTGTTAGAGCCGGGGACCGTTTATCAATTAGATAAATTAATTTAGGGGAAAACAAAGGTGATGGGTTCGAGTCCTGTGAGTAGAAGGGTCCTCTTTGCGATCTTTCATTAACCCACGTTCGGTTCCAGTACTGTCTGTATATATATCCAGGAAGAGGATTTGAGAGTGATTATTAAAAGTTTTTTCACAAACGATAATAAATGAATAAACATTTCAAATAAAACATAAAAGCTATCTTTCATGGATGCTAAACCAATGTCTTTATCATCTGTTACAGCTTTTCTAGATATTCAACGAAATACGCTTCGAATACAACATCAATAAAGTTGATATTTCTGCCCAAAGCTCTATATACATGTAATAGTTAAGTCAATTAAATTGATAATGAATCGAACAAACAACATAGAGACATTATAAAGATGTCTTATTACTGTTTGTTGATGCTATGGGTCAAACATGGTCTAAGTATCATATCTTGCTAATATTCCAACATCAACTATTGATCGATCAGCAAATTGTTCTAAGACCTGTACGGATTTTATATAAGATGTTTCCGGAATGGATACATCTCCGGTTACCGAGGGTCTGCAGGAAACATGTCGGAGCAGGATAACAAGAATATCGATTTAGGTAGAATACCCATAATCCGTCATTTTGAAACATATTCTTTCGTCGGATTTCTTCGGTCGTTTTTGGTATACACGGTTAAATAGGAATATATTCGGCTCAAACCGATGTATACCGAGAATGACCGAAGTAATCCGACGAGTTTAATTTGCGTCTCATGTGACTGTTTTTTTATTGTCTGGATTGAAAGCATTGCACAAATAGTTTTGTATGTCTTTGAATTATAACGACTTAAGAAAGGTAAGCTAGCAAATGTTTGTATTTCAAACCAATGTATGATAATTATGCTACTGTGTTTATTTCACACACTCGAGCATATTGCCAATAACGATCTAAAACGTATTTTAATTTTACGTAAACGGCATGTCATGTCTTATAAAAAGTTCGCATCGAACTTGATTTAAAACGATCGCACATTTGAACATGAAACCTCATTTGACCGTACCTGTTGTGAGGCAAGACAAGTACGTATACTGTTAGATTATTCCATAGAATGCTGTTTTCTTTAAGAAATAGATTTTGTATCGTCTGCTTTCCAAAACCTAGATTGTCTGCTTAATTTTGATGCGGTAAGATACCCAGAGTATCAAACAGGTTAGATCACAGGTCAGACGCAAATTTACTTGGCGGCTGGCATGTGATCCAGCCTGTTTGCATAAGCATGGAGTCGGTTCAAGTAATCAAATGGATATAGGAAAAATTCAAATAGGTGGGGTGTCAACTTAGTCATACATGTACAATATTTCTTGGAATAAACTTATTCTATCCATTTTGTATATATCGTCTTACTTTCAAGCATCCGCAGCAAGATGCTAATAAAATTACTTTGAGAAATCAGCTCATTTATTACACAGGTTTCTACCGAATTTCAGAGAAGAAATTATATTTATGGAGGACAATCGTCCGGGGATAGAGCGTCGTCCTCTGGATACCAGGATCGTGGGTTCGAATCATGTGAGTAGCAGGATCTGCCTTTTATTAACCCACAATTGGCACGAGTACTGGCTTTGTATCCAGGAAGCAGATTTGAGAGTAATTAATCCGAATTGTAAGAACTTGTTGTAAAATAAATAAGTTTATTAAATGATATTGCATATAAGGTTTAAAATTACAATTGTTACAAGAAATGTAGGTTTTACTTACATTTATAATCCTGTTGTCGATTTCCGTGAACGACTGAGCCTGCGAGGCAAATACCTCATCCTTGGTTATTTTTGGAGGGTGGGGTAGAATGTTCCCATCCTCATCTGCGGGGGTCGGGATATCCATCTGTCTGTACGTCCTCTGGGCATCAGCTACTACCGCGGGGGTCGGGAACTTCTCGAAGAAACCATAGTTACGGATGCTCTTTCTCACCTCGTAGAAGTACTCCTGGTACAGATTGTCGGAGATTTCCTTCACGGAGTAGATGGACGTCGACCCCATTGAGGACACACGCTCCCGTGGAATGCCCATACCCTCGAATGGATCAATGTCAAGATCAAGGTCATCTATCTGCCCGGGGATCGGGGACTGGACCCCCCGGGCGTCTTCCGGTACACTCAGTAGGGATGTACCCTTGCCGACCCGACGCGGTTCTCTTTTACTGTTCAATTGTAAGGGGGTCCCTTGGTTGTGAACCAGTAATGACTCGTTTATTTTCGGTTTTGTCCCATCATCATCATTATCACGACCGTCATGGTCTGATCTACCAGCCTCGTTTTCAACATCGTCGATAAGTACCGGAGGCATGGGTGCAGCGGGCCGCTCACCAGACGTCGCTTCTTCCATCTGGTTATACTCACCGGAAGTTACCTTTGATTTGGACATTCTTGGGTTAGACGAGCCCGAATGCTGTGGGACGAGGCCAGAACTTTCGCCTGTCGTTTTTCGCGTCCCTACAGATGTGAGAGTCGAATCGGGTATAGATTGAGTTAAACTGTTGCCGCCGAATTTCGTGTTTGCCACATGGAGGTCGTTCGATCTACTTGGCTTTAGTCTCTGGTACACGTGTTTGCTTTCATTGTCATCCAGGCATTCGTCTTCGATGGAAGAAAGCGTTTGAACAGCTAGAGAATCGTCTTTCAGTGACTTAGAAATGGCTATACGTCCCGGTCCCTTCTGTAAATATGGTCAGGTCGGATTACTCAATGAATGACTAGTTCGTAAATATGCAGTGTTTCTGATATCTAAGAATGGAGAAAGAACCCATATTCCACGTCTTAGGCATACCCATACACCACACCCTAGGCTAACCAATAAACCACGCAGTATGCTTAGAATGGAGAAAGAAGCCATATACCACGCCTTAGGTTTAACAATACACTAAGCCTTTGGCTTAGAATGGAGAAAGAACCCATATACCACGTCTTAGGCAAACCCATACACCACACCCTAGGCTAACCCGTAAACCACGCAGTATGCTTAGAATGGAGAAAGAACCCATATACCACGCCTTAGGTTAAATATACAAAGCCTTTGGCTTAGAATAGACAAAGAACCCATATACCACGCCTAAGGTTTAACAATATACTAAGCCTTTGGCTTAGAATAGACAAAGAACCCATATACTACGCATTAGGTTTAACAATACACTAAGCCTTTGGCTTAGAATAGAGAAAGAACCAATATACCACGCCTTAGGTTTAAAAATACACTAAGCCTTTTGCTTAGAATAGAGAGAGAACCCATATACCACGCCTTAGGATTAACAATACACTAAGCCTTTGGCTTAGAATAGAGAAAGAACCCATATACCACGCCTTAGGTTTAACAATACACTAAGCCTTTGGCTTAGAATGGAGAAAGAACCCATAAACCACGTCTTAGGCTTAGAATGGAGAAATAACCTATATACCACGTCTTAGGCTTAGAATGGAGAAAGAACCCATATACCACGTCTTAGGCTTAGAATGGAGAAATAACCTATATACCACGTCTTAGGCTTAGAATGGAGAAAGAACCCATAAACCACGTCTTAGACTAAGAATGGAGAAATAACCTATATACCACGTCTTAGGCTTAGAATGGAGAAAGAACCCATATACCACGTCTTAGGCTTAGAATGGAGAAATAACCTATATACCACGTCTTAGGCTTAGAATGGAGAAAGAACCCATATACCACGCCTTAGGCTTAGAATGGAGAAAGAACCCATATACCACGTCTTAGGTTTAACAATACACTAAGCCTTTGGCTTAGAAGGGAGAAAGAACCCATAAACCACGTCTTAGGCTTAGAATGGAGAAAGAACCCATATACCATGCCTTAGGCTTAGAATGGAGAAAGAACCTATATAACACGACTGAGGCTTAGAATGGAGAAAGAACCTATATACCACGTCTTAGGCTTAGAATGGAGAAAGAACCCATATACCATGCCTTAGGCTTAGAATGGAGAAAGAACCTATATAACACGACTGAGGCTTAGAATGGAGAAAGAACCTATATACCATGCCTTAGGCTTAGAATGGAGAAAGAACCTATATAACACGACTGAGGCTTAGAATGGAGAAAGAACCTATATACCACGTCTTAGGCTTAGAATGGAGAAAGAACCCATATACCACGACTGAGGCTTAGAATGGAGAAAGAACCTAAATACCACGTCTTAGGCTTAGAATGGAGAAAGAACCTATATACCACGTCTTAGGCTTAGAATGGAGAAAGAACCTATATACCACGTCTAAGGCTTAGAATGGAGAAAGAACCTATATAACACGACTGAGGCTTAGAATGGAGAAAGAACCTATATACCAAGTCTTAGGCTTAGAATGGAGAAAGAACCTATACAACACGCCTGAGGCTTAGAATGGAGAAAGAACCTATATACCACGTCTTAGGCTTAGAATGGAGAAAGAACCTATATACCGCGTCTTAGGCTTAGTATGGAGAAAGAACCTATATACCACGTCTTAGGCTTAGAATGGAGAAAGAACTTATATACCACGTCTTAGGCTTAGAATGGAGAAAGAACCTATATACCACGCCTTAGGCTTAGAATGGAGAAAGAACCTATATACCACGTCTTAGGCTTAGAATGGAGAAAGAACCTATACAACACGCCTGAGGCTTAGAATGGAGAAAGAACCTATATACCACGTCTTAGGCTTAGAATGGGGAAAGAAATCATGTACCACACCTTAGGCCTAGAATTGAGAAAGAACCCATATACCACATCTTAGGCTTAGAATGGAGAAAGAACCCATATACCACGTCTTAGGCTTAGAATGGAGAAAGGACCCATATACCGCGTCTGAGGCTTAGAAAGGAGAAAGGACCCATATACCGCGTCTTAGGCTTAGAATGGAGAAAGAACCCATATACCGCGTCTTAGGCTTAGAATGGAGAAAGAACCCATATACCGCGTCTTAGGCTTAGAATTGAGAAAGAACCCATATACCGCGTCTTAGGCTTAGAATGGAGAAAGAACCCATATACCACGTCTTAGGCTTAGAATGGAGAAAGAACCCATATACCACGTCTTAGGCTTAGAATGGAGAAAGAACCCATATACCACGTCTTAGGCTTAGAATGGAGAAAGAACCCATATACCATGTCTTAGGCTTAGAATGGAGAAAGAACCCATATACCACGTCTTAGGCTTAGAATGGAGAAAGAACCCATATACCACGTCTTAGGCTTAGAATGGAGAAAGAACCCATATACCACGTCTTAGGCTTAGAATGGAGAAAGAACCCATATACCATGTCTTAGGCTTAGAATGGAGAAAAAACCCATATACCACGTCTTAGGCTTAGAATGGAGAAAGAACCCATATACCACGTCTTAGGCTTAGAATGGAGAAAGAACCCATATACCGCGTCTTAGGCTTACCCATACACCACGCCTTAGGTTAATCCTTAAACCATGCCTTATTCCTAGAATAGAGAAAAAAAACATATACCGCGTCTTAGGCTTACCCATACACCACGCCTTAGGCTTAGAATGGAGAAAAACCCATATACCACGCCTAATGCTTACCAGTACACCACGCTTAAGGCTAAGAATGGAGAATAAAAAACATTTACCACGACCTAGGCTTACCAATAAACCACGCCTTAGGTTCACCCATATACCACGCCTTAGGCTTGGAATGGAGAAAGAACCTATATACCACGTCTTAGGCTTAGAATGGAGAAAGAACCTATATACCACGTCTAAGGCTTAGAATGGAGAAAGAACCTATATAACACGACTGAGGCTTAGAATGGAGAAAGAACCTATATACCAAGTCTTAGGCTTAGAATGGAGAAAGAACCTATACAACACGCCTGAGGCCTAGAATGGAGAAAGAACCTATATACCACGTCTTAGGCTTAGAATGGAGAAAGAACCTATATACCGCGTCTTAGGCTTAGAATGGAGAAAGAACCTATATACCACGTCTTAGGCTTAGAATGGAGAAAGAACTTATATACCACGTCTTAGGCTTAGAATGGAGAAAGAACCTATATACCACGCCTTAGGCTTAGAATGGAGAAAGAACCTATATACCACGTCTTAGGCTTAGAATGGAGAAAGAACCTATACAACACGCCTGAGGCTTAGAATGGAGAAAGAACCTATATACCACGTCTTAGGCTTAGAATGGGGAAAGAAATCATGTACCACACCTTAGGCCTAGAATTGAGAAAGAACCCATATACCACGTCTTAGGCTTAGAATGGAGAAAGAACCCATATACCACGTCTTAGGCTTAGAATGGAGAAAGGACCCATATACCGCGTCTTAGGCTTAGAATGGAGAAAGAACCCATATACCGCGTCTTAGGCTTAGAATGGAGAAAGAACCCATATACCGCGTCTTAGGCTTAGAATTGAGAAAGAACCCATATACCGCGTCTTAGGCTTAGAATGGAGAAAGAACCCATATACCACGTCTTAGGCTTAGAATGGAGAAAGAACCCATATACGTCTTAGGCTTAGAATGGAGAAAGAACCCATATACCACGTCTTAGGCTTAGAATGGAGAAAGAACCCATATACCATGTCTTAGGCTTAGAATGGAGAAAGAACCCATATACCACGTCTTAGGCTTAGAATGGAGAAAGAACCCATATACCACGTCTTAGGCTTAGAATGGAGAAAAACCCATATACCACGTCTTAGGCTTAGAATGGAGAAAGAACCCATATACCACGTCTTAGGCTTAGAATGGAGAAAGAACCCATATACCATGTCTTAGGCTAAGAATGGAGAAAAAACCCATATACCACGTCTTAGGCTTAGAATGGAGAAAGAACCCATATACCACGTCTTAGGCTTAGAATGGAGAAAGAACCCATATACCACGTCTTAGGCTTAGAATGGAGAAAGAACCCATATACCACGTCTTAGGCTTAGAATGGAGAAAGAACCCATATACCACGTCTTAGGCTTAGAATGGAGAAAGAACCCATATACCACGTCTTAGGCTTAGAATGGAGAAAGAACCCATATACCGCGTCTTAGGCTTACCCATACACCACGCCTTAGGTTAATCCTTAAACCATGCCTTATTCCTAGAATAGAGAAAAAAAACATATACCGCGTCTTAGGCTTACCCATACACCACGCCTTAGGCTTAGAATGGAGAAAAACCCATATACCACGCCTAAGGCTTACCAGTACACCACGCTTAAGGCTAAGAATGGAGAATAAAAAACATTTACCACGACCTAGGCTTACCAATAAACCACGCCTTAGGTTCACCCATATACCACGCCTTAGGCTTAGAATGGAGAAAGAATCAATAAACCACGCCTGAGGCTTGCCCATAAACCATGCCTTAGGCTTACCCATAAACCATGCCTTAGGTTTAGAGTGGCTAAAGAACCCATAAACCACGCCTGAGGCTTGCCCATAAACCATGACCTAGGCTTAGAATGGAGAAAGAACCCATATACCACGTCTTAGACTCAGTCGACAAGACAGTGACTATCTGGGGCCTTTCGTGTGGGTTGTATTCCTCTAATTCCATTTTTTTATTTTTTTTTCATTTGTTTAATGAGCTTGCTGATAAACGAAACAACCTCTTCGTGAATGTCAAAATGGAAAGAGCTCTCAGTTTCTAACAGCATTGGTAGGCATGACTTGATTAATACAATCGTAGATGCTTATTATTCGTTTTTGCTCTTTCTAGTGAAAATTGAAATTAAATTTTCCTTCCTTTCTGTTTACCAAACACCAAATTTTCGATTGTCCTAAATTGAAAGGGTTTGTCTTCTGAAAGGTCAGAAAACCTTGTGGGAAAAGGAGGAACTGCTTGTTACGAGAAATTTCTCCTTTTCCCACAACGTATTCTAGAGTCATCTGCAACAAAGCTTTTAAATGTCGTTATTGTTTGGTTAAGGGTTAAGATAGGATTGTTGAAAATGCATATAATTCATGTTTGCTCTACTTACTCAAAATCACATATTGCTTTCTTTCTGTTTAGATTGGATTGTTGAAAATGATGCCATAATGGTGTACGTTTAAATGAACAAAGCTGTAGATGAAAAGCTCATGTTTGAAATATTGAAACGCATGGTAACCAAAGACGGGAATGGTTAATGCAATCGATGATATGAATTGTCATATGGATCATGTTTCTTTGATAACACGCCTTGATTATTTATGTAAGACAAAACAGCTTAATATTCACCTTCTTTTTCAAAATCACATCATTATTTATAACAGGCTTGTTTATTAATTAGTTATTCCAGGCTGTAACACTCAATCGATCAAGTGTTCTCGCCTTTAATTTTACCACCCAAGAGGACAGGTGGTCTTGCCACGAATGTGTCTGAGCTAATTTATATTGTCTCCTAAAGATATTGCACTCCCTTCAAACACAAAAAAAGCAATCAGTGTGTGGTTGACAGTTTTAACACTCATCACAATTAAATCTGATCCTATTTGACAGTATCCACTTCCTCAATGAGAATGGCTGTACTGTAATACATGTATAAAGTCAAACGTCTGTTAAGAGACCAGCCTAAGGGACTGAGAAAATTGACTGTTTAAGACAGGTTAGCTGTTTAACACAACCCGAATTACACTATAAATCCAACAGCGAGACTTTCTGTAGTGGTTGTTTAAGGCAGGTTTACTGCTTCAAAGGATGGTTGATTAACACAAGTTGAACTGTACATGTATTCTCATTTTTAGACTCCCATTGGATCAAAGGATGCCTAAGTGGGCGGCAGTGATGCAGTGGTAGATAGTTGACCTCCTTCACCGAGTGCCCCGGGTTCGATCCCCGTTAGCGGTAAGGTGAAAGTGCCGGGACTAGCCCACAAATCGGCTCGAGCGTTGGTTTAATATCGAAGAAGCAGTGATTGACGGTGAATTCATTCAACTCTAAGCTTCTATCACTATCGATAAAGATAAGTTGAAACAAAACACCTTTGTACCATACTGCATTCTCAGATACGTGTGTCAAATTTTCTTTTTGTCAGAACATTTCACTGTGGTGTTCATATTCAATACATTCAGAGCATGTACCATTTTCTCGTAACATGTTGCTTCGACGTTATCCCTCAAGAAAAGCTCAGGTGCCAATTGAACAATATTCTTTGTATGAACTTGATCACACATGGAGAATTCTTAAATGTCAAGGAACTTTTTTCTCTAAAAGGAAAATATTTGACAATTTATCCCGGAATTCTCCTCCATTACGTATAAACTGGGTCTGTAACATTAGAGTTGTATGAGATCTTAATAAACTGAATAATGTGGTTTCCGAATGACCTCTTAAAACTGTGTACTAAGATTGCAGTGATCCAAAACGCTTTTCTGACATATTTGTAATTTTCGTGAGCGATTATAATTCTGAAAAGCTGCTGAGAACCTTTTAGAAGTTTTTTTAACGTACAACGATTCTAGTTAATAGGCGGGTGGCCTGTGATCTAACCAGTTTGCTACTCTGAGTACCTTTCCTCATCAAATTTAAGCAGGCATTTACGATTTTGGAAAGCAGGCGACACAAAAATCCATTTTCAGAAAAGTATTCAGCATTCTAAGGGTTACGTAGGTAGGACTACTTGGTTTCACAAAAAAAGATAACGTACCTGTTGTTTATCGGTCTGGTCTAAATCCCCTGTCCTCAAATCCTCATCGTCCCTCTCAAAGGGCTGTACATCGTCCACAGGGGATCCGGGCTGGTCAACTTTAGACATCGCTACTCCCATAGCCAGGTTTCTGCCCTCTTACAGCATCAAACGTCCAGACTTGATTAATCACCCGACACTCTCTTACATCGATACAGGCACTTAGTCTACTTAATTATACAAAGAACACTGAGTAGATATACTTAATCCTTATTACATTAAAGGATACCGATATGTAGAGACTGTTTAACACCCTAAGAAAGACAAATAAACAAAAGTATCCTTTAAGACAATAAAACCATTTTAAAAGCACTTTCAAAACCACCCCTTAAAGCGAATTGAATAAAGCTTTTCGCGCATTATTTCTCGTACATTTCTTGTATATAAATGCTCTTTCTGGCTTCAATTGACAAAGGTCCGGTATGCCATATCAAATCACAGACTGGCGCCTGGATGCCGAAAGATCCCGGACAAGTTTATTGAACATATTCGATTAATTCTCCGATTGTTCTCCAATCAATAAGGGGGACACGCCAATAAACCAAGCACGCCGTCCTATCTATACCGAAGATCGGTCACGTGACAACTTTTTTAGTAGCCAGCACCCTTGGCTGCTCTGGAAAAAGGTGCTGGCTTGCAAGATGTCATTATAAGTCCGATCTTTATATGTTTGAGCATAGGTCAAGCTTTAAACTAGAGACGAAGTCGTAAAACTTTGGCTTCTGTGATGTCAAAATTGACCAAGCGAAACAAAGACTCATTTGGACAATAAGATCATTTACGAAGACAAACGCGAACTAACTATAACAAAGAGTCTTAAAGTCCCTCAGAACTAGTTCATGTCATAAATTTGATTATCGTTGTACACACCATTACTCCGTCATTTTACAAGCAAGTTCCCCTTTTACAAATACGGTACATTGTATTTGAAAGGTGTACGAATGAATATACTTGTAGACAAGAATCGCCATCGAACGATTGGGATAACGTTATACACTTGCAAATGCAGCTTTCAACATTAAGCTCTATCTTTACACCATGTTCTCTTGTCAATTTCTTTAAAACTCCAACAGGCATGCGAAATGAAGTAACCAGGTGAAAGATTCGTATTTCAGAGAGGCTCAAGTCAGCAATTAAAATAGACTGCAAAATATAACACAAAACAGCCGTCAAAAACAAAATAGGTTCTCCTTTATTTAAACGAATAATATATTACAGTTTAGTTCGAAAGGAACGATACTCCTCATGTTTGAGACTGGAGACCGACGGAACCATTCGGACATTACGGGTCGTTCTCGTCTATTTACACTTATTTGATGTCGCAAAAGAAGTAAAATTGCGGCCTCCTTAAAGGCTCGTGAAAGGAGACTGTTCCTATATCAGACTATATCATTTGGTTTGATTAAGATAGTTATCACCAAAAGAACCCATCAACGCAACTTAAAAGTGAAAGCCAGCATGTTATCACCCAGATTAGCCAGTTTAATAATTCAGATTGCCTGATTCTTCACCTCTGACCTGGTCACATCATACAAACATTTTGAACCGACCAATCAGAACTCGTTATTTGAAAATGTAAACAAACATATCGTTGATAAACATGATTGAATTGGACTTATGTTTGAGGGGTCTATTAAATAGGGTCTCACAGCATTCATACATTAATTTCAGGACTTTTATGAATATTATGAAAGAACTCAATAAAAAAAATCAGTATTTCATTTGTGCTCATATCCTTTCATGTGCCTTTAAACATCTGAAGTAGATATTTCATTCTATTCACAGTTACAGTTTGGATCATCCGAGTTTATGGCCACCGTAATACATAAATGTGGAGGTCGTTCCGTTTCAGTGCCTCAACTGTCTATAATGTACAGACAAATCCGGGAACAGTTCCGGGACACGGTGAAGTACGCACGATGTTTTCCTAGCAACGAGATTCGTGTTGGTGCTCGTGTGGTGCGTTTGAAGACACCATAAAACCGCCATCTTTTACGATTTCAAACGATCCGAGCCATTTTATTAAAGACTGGGTATGAATAATGCAACCATTTTACCCATTACTGTATCTATGCTCTCACGCTTATCTCGGATTGCTGTTCTATCAACCCTTATAGTAGTTCTGGAAGCGACTTAATGCTCATGCAAACAGGTTAGATCCAGGCCGTTGTCGGCTCGCCTGTGACCGTACCTGTTTGCTACTCTGGGTATCTTTCCTTGTCAAAATTAAGCATATATTGAAGGTTTGGGAAAGCAGGCGAAACAAAATCTGTTTTTAGAAAATTACCCAGCATTCTTTGGGTTAAACGTATTCACTTGGATACACAGTTTATTATAGATACATAAATACGTGTGAACTACTGGTATGTTACCATTCCGAAACACTTTATTCGTATAATTTAACATTATATAGTCGATATATATTTTATGAAGCACCGGGAGTTAAGTTTAGATAGCATAATGTGTTGATCGATTTTGTGTGCGATACTCCGTAAATTGTACTTTAAAAACGATATTCTGTAGTTTATCATTTGCTTGACTTAATCTGATTTCATCGAGTACCAACAATGAAGGGACTAAAGATAAAATGAGTAAGGAAGTAACTTACTTGTATAGATCCCAAGTCAAGTATTCCACTGCGTACAAATTACAATCTTTGATTAATTTTGATGTGACAAAAGAACTGTCAGTGGATAAAAGGGTATACCAATGAACCGTGTCTACCAAAGAAGGGTACAATTGTTTCAAGTTGGCTGGTCGCAACTTCGATGTGCCTAGAGTTGATCCGCATCAGACCGTTACAGTAACGATAAAGTCCTGAGCTGAGGGTTCAAACCAAGTGGAATAAGTTATGTTTATTTACACATTGATGAGCGTCAGATAGACTCAAATTGAAAACGGGCTGTTGAATCCGGAGATAACGGAAATTGTTGTTGAAAAAAGACACTGCTTATAAATGTGATGAGTTTTTCTACTTCTATACTACAAGTATGATTTCGTGTTAAGTGTGCAACATAATGTTCACGTCTCGATTTTGTTGTGTTAATGGTCCTTGCAAGCTTTTTCGCTTCAAATTTGCCAATTTGAATAGAAAACGAAAAAAAAAGACAATCATACTTTTCCGAGGCAATCATCAACATCCTTTGTGAAATTCAGAAACATTCCCAACAAAACAAGGACTTTTAGAAGACTTATCAAAAATGATGAAAGTGATGACGAAATCATATTATTTTCTTTCAAAATGGAGGTAGAGAATTGTACAAAGGTTCTATGTATATGTGAACTACAGCTTCTACGCAACAAAACACTATTAAAACGCCTTTAAACCCATTTAGAGAATTAAATAACACCACAATTGTATCTCGTGTAGCTGAATTAGATAATTGTCTATATACACATTGGAAGAATAGCCCCTGTGTACATGGCGTGATGGTTGAACCCATTGTGCCATTATGCATCAATTACCTCTTTTGTTGAAGAAGTCTTAAATTTAGAGCTAGCCCATGGTGACAAAATGATAAAAATACTTCCAATGAGCAACATTTACTACTATCCCGATATTTTTTTTACATATGTCATATATATGATGAGACTTTAATAAACAATGAACTGAACGGAACTATATAACATTTTTTTTCTTGTAACATGTCGTTATGTTGCTTCATTTTCGACAAGTCACATATCCCCTGTTTCAAGGATTGGGTTAACCCTTGACCAAACGCCAAATTTTCGACTGTCCCAAATTGCAAGATTTTGCAGATGACATTTTGAAAAGTGATGAAATTGAAAATAATCTACTGATAGGACAGAAAACATTGTGGAAAAATGAGTAATTGCTCGTTCCAGAGTTGGTGAAATGTCGTAATTGTTTGGTAAAGGGTTAAAGACAATCCATCTACACCTGGTTTGTTCTTATAATTAATTGAATGTAAGACTGGCGTCACGTGAGTCGTTAGCGGCCTCTATCTCAAGTACACATCTTCGATCCGGGTCGCCTGAACGATTTGATAGGATTATCGACCCGTTAACCCTTTACCAAACGCATAATTTTAATACTGTCCGAAATTGAAAGAGTTTGTAGACGACATTTCAAAATGTGATGAAATTGAAAACTTATCTTCTGATAGGGCTGAAAACATTAAGGGGAAAAGAGAATTGCTCGTTAAGAGCAGTTTCTCCTTTTCCCGCAGTGTTTTTCCAGAGTCGTCTGCAACAAACTGGTCAAATGTCGTAATTGTTTGGTGATGGGTTAATTGACAAACGCAATCGATTGATCGATTTGGCTTTAATGGCGATTTAAACGATTTTCCGGTCGTCTTATGGAAGGAGGCTTCGATTACAATCTTGAGCCGTGTTCGAATAAGAAATAATTGAACGGTTAAATCGATCCTGACTAAGTGCCTAGAAAGGGACAACTCAGGCTTGTCACTAGTCCTTGTTTTGTGGTCTGTCTGTTTGAGACAGACTCCGTGGCCTAGTGGTAAAGGCGTCCGCCTCGGGTCGGGGAGGTCGAAGAATCGAGCCCCACGGGGGGCGTTGGTCCGGTTGTTTCTCGTGGGACTTGTTCCAAAATGGCAGGTTCGTGGGCCGCGAGCTTGTTAAATTTTAATGGTTACGGATTAATATCCGCTAGGCGCCTGGCATAGTGATAGAAGTTGGGAGGTACTTGGTATTATCAGTGAAAAGTGTCTCATAAGCCAAAACTGGCTGGCCCTTTCAATAGGGATGACACCATAATAAAATAACTTTTACCTTTACTTTGAAAAATTTCATATGTTGGTTTAGCGTTATTCTTATCAATAATCATCTATCATATCATATCTCAGTGACAATCGAATAGTAAACCAATCTTTAACGCCAAATACGTGGAATGGACTTTCCAGTCTAAATGCTGTCCTACAAATGACATAATTAGTCCTCAGATCGAATGTGGATGAATGAAAGCTCGCTGTGTTAACCCCCGCTAATTAAAGATTCGAACCCATGATGTTCTTGTCCCTAGGCCGACGCTTTACCCCCGGACAACAGTCTTGTAGAGTACTGGTTATGTCTCCAGGAAGCAGAATGGTTATTTTAAGGTTCCAGAACTGTAATATCATACACTTGCCCATGTTTCTATACATAAAATGACTATACTAGCTATGCAATGTATAGCAGTTGACAAACAATGAAAAGTTGTCACATCAACTTATGGTATAAGTTGTTGTTATCATCCCCCTTTGTATTAGTTTTTTCATGAGTTGTCTTCCATGAAAAGTGATTAAATTGATTTTCTCCAGTTTTCTACGGTAAAGTCTGGATTTCTTTTTGAAATATCAATCATAATCATGTGTTGCATCTTTCTATCGTTTTCTGTTTCAAAAATCGAACAGGTTTATCATCATGACAGAAATATTATATCCCTTAGAATTCAATGCAAAGTTTTGAATTGGTCATCCTCCCTAATTGAGGTTATAATGGGAAAAAATCTCGGTAAAACCTTTTCATTTGTGACGATCTTCAATGTGACAAAGTTTCATAAAGTTGCTACCATTCAGTGTTGAGATATGCAACACTCTAATTACAGTGCCAGAAGAATGCTAGCTCTCAGAATCAAAGCGCTGATAGCGCTGAAGGACTAAGGTGCGTTTAAAGCAAGATGATTGAGGATACATTTGAAAATTTCTTTGGGCAACATCTCGAGGAAAAAAGCTGCTCCTTTTACAACCATTACTAGAATTATTGTTTCTTTGAACAGAGACTGAACGAAAGTCTATTTTTCGAAAATCTGGACATTTGACGATTTCCCATGATGCAACAGTTATAATAATATAGAGCAAAACAAAGCGAGTAAATCCAGACTACATTCCTAGTTCCAAGAAGGTATTAGTCCGCGCAGTGAAGGCGGATGTTTAATGAGTAATTGGGGTCAGACCGCTGTTTGTGTATCGATAAAATACCGTCCCTCAAAACGTGGTATGTAAATTCAATGGACTAAGGTGCTGACGCACCCTTAGTCCAAAAACTGCAAAACTTGGTAATATGAGTTATATATTATGATAGCGAAAAAACACAGGATCATGACAATATAACGCGTGTACTATTTATTATCTATTTTTCAAAGGTCTAATTTCACAAATTTGGTGCCCACCAATTTAACTCCATTGTTTACATTCGAGTCACATTGAAAATAGCAAGGAGCGCTCTGATTAATGAGTGGCGATCACCTGGTTATAAAAATCATGTGAAATACATAAAAATGCTGTCATTTATCCAATGTTAATATCGTGAATATCATAAATGAAGAATTTCTTGGGTTTTATTGGTTCCCAACGTTCTTCGGATGACCTTGTTTTATCGCTTATTTTAAACAAACCTTATAGTACTCACTCTTTTAAAAGCATCACGTGAACGGGTTACAGTCTCCATTCCTCTGTAAAAGGGATTTTAAAGTTATTTTAAGTTAATTTTCCTTTATTCTAAAACTTTCAGAATTAAAGTGTAAATAAGCGCAAGTATGGCTTTAAGTTGTAAGAATTTGCTTCACAATCGATGTAGGATTAACAAGTTTGAATTGAACTATAAATGCAATTAACTATGAATAATCAACACCATTGGTTGGTTATGTGCTTTTAAAAATCTTTAAAGGCACATAATAGGAGATAAATGTTATATATAACTATATTATTTGGTAAACATTTGGTCAGATTCAAATAGTTATCACCAAACAACCCCATCATCACAACTTAAACATGAAAGACGACCAGAAATAACCCGGATTAGCCAGTTTAATAATTCAGATTGTGTGATTCTTCACCTCTGACATTGACAGTTGATACACACATTTTTGAACTGACCAATCAGAATTCGTTATTTTGAATATGTAAATAAACAGGTTGTTGATAAACATGATTGAGTTGGAGACAACTATATTTCAAGCACAAAATAACTTGTATAAGAGGAGTCTATTTAATAGGGTCTCAATGCATATGTTAATTAATTCTCATGACTTTTATGAACATAATGAAACAAATTCACATATTTTTTCAGTAATTTATTTGTACTTATCTCCTTTTATGTGCCTTTAACAGAACAGAACAGAACAGACTTTTATTTAGACTTGTGCAAAGTACATTATCTACAACATATATAAAGTACAATTTGGTGTCAACGTGACAAACATATCCTGACAGTTACAAGAAATAGTTATGAAAAGAAAAAAAGAAAATATTAAGTTGTTATCTTTGTTATCTTTGGAGGTAAACATATACATAATTATGAGTCAGTATTCAAAAGAGCATTCCTTTTTGTAAGAGTCTCTTTAATAAACAAACATAGCTTAATTAGTTCATCTTTCTGACAGGTCTGTAATAGAATAGTAAATTTATAAAATGAAGGTCTAATGTAGTACTTTTTCTTAATATACTTTTGTCTGATGCTTGCAAAACATTGACAAATACATATTAAGTGATATTCATCTTCGACGTCAGTGGAATTGCATAATAAACAAGTTCTTTCTTCTCTTGGTAATCGGTTTCTAGAATATCTACCTGTTTGTATGTGCAAGGGATGACATGATAACCTAATTCTACAAAAATAAAATCGAAAGCTTTTTGGAAGGATATCTAAATAGGACTCATATCCAAAAAAAGATTTAACAGACTTATACATGTATAAAACGGTGCTAGATTCTAATGTATTGATCCAACCTTGTTTGAACGTTTCAACTAGTCGTAGTTTAAATTCTGCAAGAAATACCTTAACAAGAACAGTTTGAATATTATCAAACATATATGAAAATCCATAGTCATTTAAAAGGGTTTTAATGTTACTAATCCAATTCTTACGGCCCATTATACAATCATTTTGGGCTATGTTAAATACAGACTTTAGAATAATATTGTCAGTAGTGGATAGTTTAATCCAATACTTGATAATACGAATATATCGTGAAATATATAAAGGATAACGACCCAGTTCACCATAGACACTAGCGTTACACGTATTAGATTTTACTCTTAATAGCTTCTTGCAGAATTTTAGATGGATTCTTTCTAGTTCCTTTGATTTCGTGTTACCCCAGACCTCGCTTGAATAATTTAAAATCGACCCTACAAAGGTATCAAATAATTGACATAGTGTTTTAGGTTTAATATCATAAATATGACATTTCGATAAAACTACATGCATGGCCTTAAGAGATTTCCCAACCAAGTATTGCTGGTTTAATTTAAAGTTTCCAGTATAGTTTAGAACAGTTCCAAGATAGTTAAAATCATTTACTACTTCAATATGCTGATCGTTATATGTCCATCTTTAACCAATTGCTGCTCAATGGGAAAGAGAAATTATTGTACAGCAATGACAATTCCAATGTTCCACAATTCCATCTTCTCCTCTTTTCTTATTTGTTTTCGTGAATAAATCATGTGTTGCGTAGGTGAATATTAATAAAAATAGGACAAACATTGAGAGTGTGAACATTAATGAGTATCCTACCGGTCATATTATCATGAACCTCTTTGGTGTATGTATTGTATGATGCTTTAGAGAATCAGATGATGAAATTGCTTGCAAAGAATAATATCTTCTTTTGTCTGACACTCAATGGTCAATACCGATCGTCATAAACGAGCACATCTCCAGCTTTCATTATGAATGTTGTATATTACAGCTTTCAGCATATGAGCATAAAAATAGGCTATAAAGGTGAATAAATTAAGGTAGAATACCATTAACCCGTCATTTTAAATAACCTTCCTTCGTCGGATTACTTCGGTCGTTCTCGGTATCCATCGGCCGTGGCCGGAACAATTCGCTTTACACCGAATAGTTCAGACCCCAAATTAGCGCTCATTTACGCTAGAATTATGTAAGTTCTGAAATAGTTGACAATAAACTCAAAAAAAAATCAATAAAACCCGTGTTTACAGAGAAACTTAGACGTTATAACGTTATTGGACATTTTTATTCTAAACTACGCAAGGCGGAAATGCTAAGATATCTGTCAAGCATGTCTTTTTGTTTAGAAGAATGGTTCCGATATAGGCTGATATGAACCCGCCCATTTATATACGTTGATTTTTATATACAGTCCCTTTCTATCGTGATTTTTCTCCCTAATACGATGGATTTAAAACAACAAATGACACATATTGCAATAAATCTGTGACAACAGAAGCCACAGTACGTTGATCTGGACAGAATACGGTCATGTCGCTTCTGACATTCTGACTATCTATCATTGACATATTTTAATCCATCTTGATAATTTGGCGACATACCGACATCGACAGGGTGGGGACTGTTACAGATAGACACTTTCCAACTTGCATGTGATGGATAATGGAAGGTTTGGGCAACATTTTGCAACATTTTGGAACAGAACTTTCTAAACCTTTTATGAGTTATATAATATTTTATGTTACTCATCAATTATATTTTGTACTCTCATAACATCAGTACTATTTTGAATCAATTTAATATTTTTTAATATTCAAATTACTTTGTTAAGAATTGCAAATAAAATGTTTGTATTATATTGTATTGAATATATCCCGTGTCACTGTTTCTGCCTGTAAGCGATACCATTTGGTCAATTGTTTTCTATTTATATCATTCATTCATTACAAACCCTTATTCATTCTTTTTTAAAACCAAAAACTTTTCAGCCTGTAAATAATCTTCAATGGACGTGTTTAACCCGTTACCAAAAAATAACGCCATTTGACTAGTTTGATGCAGACGACTCTGGAAAACATTGTGGAAATAGGAGAAATTGCTCTTTATGAGCAATTTCTCCTTTTCCCACAAAGTTTCCTACCCTATCCGAGGATTATTTCTTTCAATTTCTTCACATTTTGAAATATTGTCTGCAAACTCTTTAAAAATTTGGACAGTCGAAAACGTTGTGTTTGTCAAAGGGTAAAAGGAAACAAACGGAATCAATGTTTTGTAAAATACGAATATTTGTACCCCCAACGTTAAATAGTCTGACTCTACCCGCTGTCAGTCCAATCGAAATCCGGCTTGTATGCGTCAATAAGGAAGGTGCGCCAAAGAAGAAATATTTTCCGAGAAATTGAGTTTTCAGACATCACACAGATGCATTTAGAATCTAATTACCTATCCCAGATGGACTCGCAATCCTTTTTTTCTAAATTATTCGGAAATGATTTGTATATCTAATAACCATCGACCGATCCTGTTGAAGTTTATTTTTGTCAAATAATATGATCTAAAGTTAGAGTCAAGAAAAAACAAGATGTTATCGAAATCTCTTTTTACTTGTCAATCCTTTACCAAACGCCAACTTTTGGGCTGTCCCAAATTAGTTTGCAGACGACATTTCAAAATGTGATGGAATTGAAAACTAATCTTCTAATAGGGCAGAAAACATTGTGGGAAAAGGAGAAACTGCTCGTTTAAAGCAATTTCTCTTTTTCTCACAATATTTCCAAGAGTCGTCTGCAACAGATTAGTTAAATGTCTTTATTGTTTGGTAATGGGTTAAAGCACAAACTAAGGTATTATCTAAGGCCCTTATATTCTTGGGATATTCCCGGTTGTTAGGGACTACCATTAGCATGGGAAGAAACGGAAGCAATAGCAAGGGGATAACTTCTTAAACCTTGACCAATGTAAATGAATTTAGAAAATGCGATTCTCTTTCATTAAGCTCAACCCTTATAGCGCTTGAACTGACTTCGTGTTTATGCAAACAGCTTGGTAGGCCTACCAGGCCAGTTGCCAAGTAAATTGACGACTGGAATGTGATCTAACCTATTTGCTACTCTAAGTACCTTTCCTCGTCACAATTCAGCAGATATTTACGGTTCTGGAAAGCAGACAGCAAAAATATTTATTTTGAGAAAATTACCCAGCATTCTAAGGGTTAACTGCGTATGTCATCTATTTTTAGGGAACTAAAATTCTTCGTTATTTACATCAGTATGGTTATTGAGGAAATCTTCTTCCGAGTTTTATATGCTCTGAAAGAGTGCAGTGACTCGCCAAGAAATTAACCTTTGGAATGCTGGGGAATTTTCTTTAAAAAGATTTTTTGTCGTCTTCTTTCCAAAACCTTAACTTTCTGCTTAATTTTGATAAAAAAAAAATATACTCAGAGATGCAAACAGGTTAGATCACAGGCCAGCCGCCAATTTACTTGGCGGCTGGCCTGTGATCTAACATGTTTGGATAAACATGAAATGTTCCAGCGCTATAAGGGTTAATGTTCAACTATGCACTATATACACCCACAGTAAATTTGAGGAATCATATTCTCACATGTACTCTATAAGTACACTTTGTCACGATGAGAATTCTTCGTGTCTCTGCACTTATTAACACGCACACAACCTTACACAACGCATGTTCCTCTGTAACTCGATATGTTTGATTTATCTTGGACTTGTTTCAGGATTTATGCAACATACGTAAAGTTAACATTCGTCAGAATGCACCATTCATTAACCCTCATAGTACTGGAACCGACTTCATGCTCATGCAAACACTTTAGATCCAGGCTAGTCAAAAAGTACATAGGAAGCTGGCCTGTGATCTAACCTGTTTGCTTCTATGAGTATCTATCCACATTGCAATTAAGAAGATATTTAAGGTTTTGGAAAGCAGACGACAAAGGCGACACATAATCCTATTATAAGACAATCACCTAGCATTCTAAGATTAAACACACAGTGATAGGGTAATATCGCTATACAATAAAATGCTTCCTATATAATTCCTTTCGCCTGATTTTGTCTCACACTCTCAGAGATAACGTACATGTAACAATAGGGGCGGGAACCCCGGGCTGTGTATTTGTTACGGTGTATTTCACAGCTCACGGAAATACCCGAGTAGTTCCGATTGGAACATGTGAGAGCTCGGAGTTCTACAGCCCTTTTGTTATGTATGAAAATAGTCCATTTGGCTCTTATATAGTGATTTCCAAAGAAAATATTAAGCCTTAACAACTATATCTTCATCAATATCAAACCTATGCACAGTCCTCAAACACTAGAAAAACCAGGACATGATCATTTCATTTCATGAATTGCCCGTTTCATTACACAGCCCTCTATTTTTACGTACTGAAATGCAGAGGTCACTGCAGTTAAACGCCATCTTTGATTCATCCTCTACAACAAGTAGTTCTGAATTGATCAACACAGTGACGGATTATCATCACGGCAAACATCCCATAAATGTCAAAATCAGTGAATAAGGTGTCCTTTTGTATCTGAAGGGTTAATTCTTGATTTTCCCAAAGAACTACCTCCTATGGTTCAACGACCACCGGAAGTAATAGAATTGTTGGTTTCTAAAGCAGTCATGTATCCGGGTAAAAACGATGAAGGAATGATAAATAGTAATCCGGTCCTGCACTCATGTTTCGTAAATTTTCATAAATTAAAGCAGCATGTTATGACAATCTTATTAGAGAAGGAACGACTTTTGTCGTAATAACTGGCGAAAGTAAATACTGAAAAAGAAAAGAATAAGAAAGACACTTTATGGATAAAGAAATTGCTCTTGACGGGCAAATTTTCGTTGTGTATTTGTGGTTTATTCATTGCCCGGAATCGAATATGTTTTAAAGAGTACATGCTAAGTAAAACCTTGGTCATTAAGTCCATAGGTACTGTACTCATGTGAACGCGTTGTCTGCAGATACCTTTTACATCATCGCACCGTTCTAATTTCAAAGTCAAAGATAGTTTCCGCAAATCTAACCAGTCTAATGTTAAAAGATCTCTGTAGAAGATGAAAAGCATCCACCATAAACTTCACACTTGTCCTAATACCGATAACAGATTATGAGAAAGGAATTCACTCATTTTGAGCAACGTTTCTCCAGCTTTGATGATTTACCGTCCTTTCAAAAATTGTCCATAAGCACTACAATAACGATAAACAATAGATACAAATGACATAATTATGACGGATAAAGAAAGTGCTCATAATCAGAATATTAGTCATCTAATCTAATGTATTTTAGTGTTGTTTATTACAGAATTTTTCTGTAAGAGTGTCATTGGGGAATCGTGTACGATGGAATGGTCGCTCTGGTGACAAGACGTCATTGTTGATTAACACATTCAATTTTAATCAGTTTCACCATGTCTAATTAGCCAGCGATCGTGGTTTTGGACTAAGGGTGCGTCAGCATCTTAGTTCATTGAATTTACATACCACGTTTTGAGGGACGGTACTTTATCGATACACAAACAGCGGTCTCATCCCAATTACTCAGTAAACATCCGCCTTCACTGTGCGGACTAATACCTTCTTGGAACTAGGAATGTAGTCCGGATTTACTTGCTTTATTTTGCTCAATATTATTATAACTGTTACCTCATTAGAAATCGTCAAATGTCCAGATGTTCGAAAAATAGACTATCGTTCAGTCTCTGTTCACAAAAATAATAATTAAAGTAGTGGTGGTAAAAGGAGCAGCTGTTTTCCTCGAGATGTTGCCCAAGGAAATTTTCAAATGTATCCTCAATCATCTTGCTTTAAACGCACCTTAGTCCTTCAGCGCTATCAGCGCTTTGATTCATGTATAAACTCAATATTACTGCAAAGTGGTGGCTTTTGTGGGGCGAATCAAGGCAGAATGACTTATAATAGCAAATACGTTACGTTGGAATTTATCTCGCCCATAAAAGAGACAATACTTTCCGTTTTACAATTTCCTTTTACCAACCCATAGTTAGTTGGGTAATTTTCTAAAAAAAAAATAGATGTTTGTGTCGTCTGCTGTCCAAAATCTGAAATACCTGCTTAATTTTGATTAGGAAAGATACTCAGAGTAGCAACCAGGTAAGATCACAGGCCAGCCGCCAATTTACTTGTCGACTGGCCCGGATCTAACCTGTTTGCATAAGCAAAGTTTGTTATGTTATTTCTTTTACTACTGTTAGCATGCGTTCATAAGTAAGAAGATACATATGCCTTACCAATATTATAACCATTGTGTCCTTGCAAAGAAACCCCACTTTACGAAATGGTTTATGACGGTTATATCTAAAAAAAAAAACCTCAACTGCCCCGTCGACGAATTGGTGTTGTTAGCTTTCCTACAATTCTCTAAACAAAGCCACACCGCCCATTTTTGACTGTCCCATATTCAAAGAGTTTCCAGGCGACAGTTCAGAATGTGATGAAATTGAAAAATAATCTTTTGATAGGGTAGAAAACCTTGTGGAAAAATGAGAAATTGCTCGTTAAGGGCAATTTCTCCTTTTCCACAATGTTTTCCAGAAACGTCTGCAACAAACTGGTAAAAATGTCGTTATTGTTTGGTAATGGGTTAACAAAGCCGCTGTGATATAACCTGTTTGCTACTCTAAGTACCTTTCCTCATTAAAATCAAGCAGATATATAATGTTTTGGAAAGCAGACGACACAAAATCTGAAGATGAAAATTTCCCACCATTCTAAGTGTTAATGTAAACGCTGTAGAAGTCATAAAGGAAAACCTTTGATAAAATGATATATTGATTATTATGAAAAATGTATCCTTTTGTCGCAGTGATTCCTTACGAAAAGCATGACAAATGTTTGCATTTTTTTCATTAGTACATTTGTCGTCTGCTGTTGTTTTCAATTTGGACTAGCGCCATATGAGGGTTTAAGTCGGGAATCGCATTCATACCTAATCCAACGTACAGAATAGTGGTGTGTGTGCATCAGAACTTCTATTAGCAATTTAACAATCTGAGAGACATTTCCTTGTTGATGATGTAACCGATTTTGAGAAAGTCTTGTCTTCCTCAGATCTAGTCGTGAAGTGATTTTTTATCATAATTAAACATTTCTTTGGTGCCACCCTTCTTACTTACTTATAGGCGTCAGATCAATCCACCCATGAGGGTGCTCATGCTGAAGTAAGGGCCTTATTTCTTTGATTTGAAATTAATAAACCCCTTTGTTATTATATCATCAGCGGACAGTGCAGCTATTACGAATGTACAGATCGATTCAGCTTATTATAAACAAAAAAAACTTATACCGCCACATCAAACGTGCCGTAATTACGATTTTTATACGTTTTCAGACAGCTTGTTCTAAGAAAAAGTATCAAAGTCGACTTTCTCAAGACATTTCGGTGGTAGATAAATTACAAATATTGTCATACCAACATACTACTTTTGTCTTCATGATTTCCCCCGACCAAACTTGTAATGTAGGTCCAAACAGTTCTCAATAGATTATGTTGTGTGTTTTTAAAACTTAAGGCCATGTCGCTGATCCATATTTAAAAACAGCCTTTGGAACATAATCTGCTCATCTATCATGTTTCTCAGGCAAATGCATGTACATGTATATCGATACCATGGCCACCGTGATAGGACTGAAATAATGTTGAAAACAAGGTAAAACCCATGCATAAATTGACTTATCTGCACATAGTTACATAATGTATCAAATAGTTGATGAAAATACTTTTCGATAAGTAGTACATATGCTCTACTGGAAAGCTATTTACAAGGACATATTTATGAAAAAAAAACATTAGTTCATAAAAGAAGCATATCTAATGACTTATTAAAACCAAAACAGTCTTTCAATATATTTCCTTATTGATACAGCTTCTGCAAGTAGCAACTCTAGTGTAGATGATGACATCTTTTAATTCTCTGTCGCTTATCTCTTATATAAAATATTATATGTCAATTCAAGAGATGGTTTCGACAATTTATTTTACATTATATTACACCTCTGTATCAGCCTATCAAAAAGGGATAAGAAAAGATTTGTAACAGAAGAGGTCAATACTCGAGCGGAACAATTCCCGTTTTTGTTACAATGGTTTCTTTCTTGCAAATATCACTAAGAAAATGCCACTTCCTCATTCCACCGTTCGTATTCTTTTATTTGGATAAATTACAAAGCCTCACATAACAAAGTCGACAAATGATAGGATCTGTTCAAAACAAGGAAATGATTCAGACAAAGGCGACCTGGTTTGGAGTTCCGCCTACTTTATATGCCATTTGTTTTTTATATCTAAACAAATAAGCACTCGCCAGGGTTATTAGGAGCAAATCTCCACCATTAATTCTTTTATATTTCACTTGAGAAAAGGGGGAATTCAATTGCCGCATGCAAGAGGTCGATAAGAACGAGGAACATAACATGCACACAACGTTTAATGAATTTTGGAAGGCCTCTTTAAAAAAAACATTAACTTACACACGACTATCAAAACAAATTATTCATTATCTACAGTTGCAGCTTCATGGGTGACATTTTTGTACGTGTTGCACTGACTGGTTGATTACGTAAACAGTTTATCAATCCTGCGATGTAATAAAAGCATTATTTACGTAACTACGTTATACTGATTTCTAAACATTTCTAAATATGTCAAGTCGTCTGTCGTATCTAGCACACCAACACGTAAATATGTATAGCCACATGGAATTAGTCACCTACATGTATTATACAACTATTAAGTATGACCAATATGTACGAGAAGACGAGCGTTTGAACATTTATCGTATTCCAGGCCATTCTACGCCTCCAAAGGTTTTATACATGGATGAAAACTTAGTATTAAACATGGCGTAAATGTTTAACGGATTAGTTTATCCCCCTGTCACTGTAGATTCATAACGTCAAAACAAATTAGAATATTCTCTCAATTGAACCCTTTAATACTAGGGCAGCGAAATCAGTGAGGATAAGCAAGTGTCTTGTCAAAATCATGTATTACTGATTCGAATCCAGGATGGAAATATAGTCACACTAAAAAATTGTTGCAATCGACATTAAATGCAAACAACCTAAACATCATGACTGCAATTTCATTATAACAATGAATTCAGGAGATGCAGCCATTTAGTTCGACAGTGGTTGTTGTCCGACGTGAACATTACAACATTAAAAGGATTATCCCGCAGACTGAATATTGTTTTTAGACAGAATATTTTAAAATGATAAAGTAACATAATATATCTACATAAAACAAGACTATTGATACAACTATCACCCTTCGATAACTGTTTGGATGGGTTATGAAACATTTATGGAGCAGATATAGTAAGTCGTTTAAACGCTTTATTATGTAAACACTGATCTTATAATGCATTTCCCATGTGTAAGCGTACTTTTAGATACTTCTACCATTCGATCACACAAACATTTTGACTGTGCATGTGTTTATTTTATTTCCGTCAAGCAATTTCATCGGATTGGGTATTAGGAGAATGCTATCAAATCACTCAAAGACATGGACTCTCGTTTCATATTCTTTAAACGAAAGTACAGATGTTCACCGCCTTTAGAAAAAAGAAATAAGAAATGGCATTTTGTTTAGTGACGAAGATTGATTAGACCGTTACCAAACAATAACGATATTTAACCAGTTTGTTGCAGACGACTCTTGAAAATATCCTGAGAAAAGGAGAAATTGATCATAACGAGCAATTTCTCCTTTTCCCACAATGTTTTCTGTCCTATCAGAAGATTATTTTTCTCGATCATACTTTGAAATGTCGTCTGCAAATTCTTTCAATTTGGGACAGTCGAAAATTTGGCGTTTGGTGAAGGTTTACATCTCCATTTCAACGTTTGTCACATTTCGAGCACAATGTGTTAGTCCCTGCCATAGTTATGAGCATACGTATGGGTAGACTTTATCAGACCGCGGCCTCTGTTCCATGTATATATAAATATTGGAATGACACGATTGCATTCCGTCATTTGCAGCATCAGACGAGTAGGGAAGATGTCACAGGTAAGTAATGGCGGACTGCTTAGTTTGTTATCAGAAGAAAATTGTTTGGAATCATTTACCTTTCTGATGTGTAAAGGACAATATTTGGATACTTTACTGGGTTATGTCTAATCGGCAAGCATTTTGGCAAAGCGAAATATACTTGTAGTTGAGAATTTTTATTGTATTTAATTTATTATCTTATTAATTGTTTTACCTCAATTTCTTCTTTATTTCTTTTTTATTTTTAAGAGCTCATTTTGGGACAATTTAATGCTGGTTCCATTTTTATTAGTTGCAACATTGTATAAAATTACATGGCCACCGGCTTACACTTTGTATAGGAATGGCTTTAAGGAAAAGTCTTAGCCATTCATGGCTGCAGCTTTTACGTGCATGCAAATAATACAATAAATCTTTAAAGGAATACATAAGATGAACTTGCATCTCCATTTGTTTCTATTCTTATAAAAAGGATTAATCAGAATACATGAAGTATTGTTCTCAGCGACCATCTTTTATCAGGGCTTGAAAAGGTTTTTTAGTCCAAGCCAATTATTGATACAGGACGCAAGTCATTAAGAAAGCTCAATCTCTAGCTTTCTAAATTACTGACGTCCGTATAAAGCCGTTTGTTGTCAAACTCGCCTCACTTCTTTCGTACACGTAACAATACATTCCTTGCTTTTCGAAAACAACTATTTCTCATGCTAGAATCGTTTTTATTTGCTAAAGAACGGCAGCGTACCATTGACACACTGTTGACATGTCATTCCTTTTGTGTATTGTATATATCCCGGGTATCCAACTTAAGACACGTTACCGATTTCTTTGTATCAGGTTATTCACATTTTAGATTTATTATTATACGAGTATTCATTATTTATTATATCACATTTATTCATATATATTATTCATATATTAATTTATCTTAAATTACAAGCGTGTCAACAGCATTTTTGCCATTGGCCAAAATATGAAATAGATACATGTATACATTTTTTGTAATAAGATTACCTCATGTTAATGTGATATACATGTAACATGTTTTTACACATTTGATATTTCTGGATACAATGGTTTTATCTAACACCAATATATGTTCTTGATTTTCTCTGATGTTAAATAACGTGCATTAATTTTGACAAATAAACGTTACCATGTTTTGGGAAATGATACACATATTAACCCTAAATTCTTTAACCGTAGCTGTTTTGAATCAGAGGAAAATAAATTCTTAAGGCTAATGTTTATCAGTTTGGCGTTTTTTCTACAATTCGAGTTTGTCATTTCTTGATCGGCACATTTAGAATTATGATGATCAACGTTCTGTTCATTACTGAATTGTCGTTGTGTGTTTATTTCACAATATGATTTCGTACATATTCTCTTTAATGACTTTATCTTCTTGGGGAGTTTACAGGTAGTTCAAACCGAAAAAGTCAGTCAATATGCTATATATATCCGCCTTTTGATGCAATTGACCCATATAGTGCTGGGACCGACTTCATGCTTTTGCAAACAGGTTAAAGCCTGGGCAGCCGCCAAGTAAATCTGCGGCTAGCCTGTGCTCTAACCTGATTGCTACTCTGGTTATAATTCCTCTACATAATTTATCACATATTCAAGGTTTTGGGAAGCAGACGAAACAACATTCTTTTTTTTTTAAACCTACCAAGCATTCTAAAGATTAAGATATAATGATTTAGATCGTGTATGTACATCGAATAGCACGTTAAATTACCTGATGAATGTAAATAAATACAAAAACGTTTTCCCCTTATTTCCAGGCTCAAGTAAATACGTTGACCGCACGATTCGCCGTACTTATCATCTGTATGGCACCATCTGTCGTGTCCAGCGCCATATTACCCCAGACCATTAGCCTTATACACGACCAGGCACAGCAACAGGGAGCTGTTGATAATACACACGTTCCCAACCAACCTACAAACCAAACACGGTCGGCGCCACTAGACGCCATTAGACCAAACCAAAAACCGGAAGCTGATGCGTCAAGCGATGGTTCCGCTTCTCATTGTATGTCGTTCACGCATTTACGCGACCTGGGGAACCAGAGTTATCCCCGGTTCGTGCGGGAGGAGCTGTGTGGGGAGGAGCGATGTTTTGGGGACGTGTACCGCTGTCGTCCCGTGTTCTATACGATGAGCGTATTGACACACCGTACCTCTGTTGGCCAACCAGAAGATGTCAACCTACCGGAACCCCTGCGGAATGGATGGCGATTCGGCAACATCGATATATCCATCGGCTGTACATGCGCAATCTAACCGCCACCACAGCCTCAACTACTACCTTCGATCGCTAAAGGCGTTAACAATTAAAATAAAACTAGCGATAAATCAAGAAGGAGAAGTCGTCCATCAATATCGATAATTTTAATTAATAATGCTTTCTCGAATGATTTAGATTTTTAACAAGGGTTATAAAAACTTTTTGCATGTTGCAACATCGTATTCTAATTCATAAATATCTCTCCATCTATTTACATATCGGAGATGTCGAGGGATAGACTTTCGTAAATGATATTCACAAAGGTGCTGGCAGTCTTATTTCTATTGGTAAGGCTAAGCATGAACGGATCTGGGATAAATTGGATTTTTTACGAAATAATGAAGCATACCTTAAACAAAACGCACTTCAAAAAATGTGTTTCGCCAAATCTATTCTAAGGGGAACCCACGCATTGGTTTGAAGCATTTCTTTCTTTCTAGCAACCATAAAGACTGTATAGTTGTCCAAAAGTATAATGTATGCTAAAGTCGTCATGATTATGTACCGAAATGCTGTAAAATTATATTTGCATTGAAACCATTCTTAAACGTATCAGATAAATACATGTATATATATATATATTTATACAACTATCTATAGTTCAGAAATCACCAATAAACTGTCTTCAAATAGTATATGTGAAGGGTTGTTTTATTTCATTCGCTTAACCCATTACAAAACAATCGCGACATTTGACCTGTTTGTTTCAGACGAATCTGAAAACATTGTAGGAAATGAGAAATTGCTCTTAACAAGTAATTTGTCCTTTTCCCACAATGTTTTCTGCTCTATCAGAAGAATATATTTCAATTTCATCACATTTTAAAATGACGTCTGCAAATTCTTTCAATTTGGGACAGTCGAAAATCTTGCGTTTGGTAAAGAGTTAAACAGCCTTCTAAAGTATTTCCCCAAGATGTTATACTCAATCATGTACTAGGAACATATGCTTCCCTGTTCATGTCGGCTAGAATATGTTTTGCTATCTTATAACTCATAGATGATACGGAAATGCAGAAAAACTCACAATACCTTATCTAAACCTTTATAGTACTGAAACTGACTTCATGCTTATGCAAACAGGTTGGATCCAGCCCAGCCGCCAAGTGAATTGACGACTGGCCTGTGATCTAACCTGTTCGCCAATCTGAGTATCTTTACTCATCAAAATCTTTAAAAACAAGGTTTTGAAAAGCAAATATCCTTTTAGAAAATTACTCAGCATTCTAAGGGGTAAAGACCAACTAATGATTCATGTGTCTAAACTCTAATTGCCCATCATTTTCATCATTCATACCTACACAATATTCTGGGTCAAAAATCATCATCATAACTAGCCCTGAGAACGGCTTGTCTCATTTTTTCATACGACGCATAGACAAGTATACTTCCCTAAGATAAATGAGTTCATTCTTGTTAAGAAATATTTGCTGTAAAACACGTCTTTCTTTAATGAAAAAGCCGCTGTGGCTAGGTGAGGAGATTACCTTTTAGTAATAAAAGTTTCATTCCATTTCACAAAGAATATAACAAGCCTCGTCCCCATAACTGACACCGGCTCATATTTTCGTACTTGCCATAATAACCCACATATTGGGCATAACACGGGACTATATAAAAGGCCCATTAAAGGAGATTAATGCTTTATCAAACTATATCATTTTGTAAACCTTTGGACAGAATCAAATAGTTATCACCAGAAAAAAACGATCAGCACATCTTTAATGTGAAAGTAAACCAAAAATAACCCAGATTAGCAAGTTTTATAAATCAGATTTTCTGATTCTTTACCTCTGACCTTGACAGTTGATACACACATTTTTGAACCGACCAATCAGAATTCGTTATTTTGAATACGTAAACGAACAGTTTGTTGATAAACATGATTAAATTGGAGACAACTATATTTCAACCACAAACTCACTTATGTTAAAGGACTCTATTAAATAGGGTCTCAATGCATTCCTAAACTAAATCTCATGACTTTTATGAACATAATAAAAGAACTCGACATATTTTTTCAGTAATCTATTTGTACTAATTTCCTTTGATGTGCCTTTAAGGTAGTACGCTTTTAACAGTTCCACAGAGTTTCTAACGTACACTGGCTCGCGAAGTTAATTAGGGTGTCCGAAATACAATCGAACAAAATTCGTAAAAGAGTGGCCATCTGAAATGTGGCGGACGCACCAAACGATTGATTCTTGATATTCATTAACCAAGTAACCAAAGTTATCCTATTTATCAACACTAACAAAGACGTGAATTGCATAGTAGTCTGATAAGCTTCATCTGATAAGCTTCATACGAGATGAAACATGAATATAGTTAGTTTATCTTATCCCCGACTCAAGTAAACATGTCATATGGCCTGGCGTATGAAGTCAAAGAAATTCTTTCGACGACAAAAAAACCCCACTTAAAACATACAATGTCTCCTCTTCTCAATCAGATATTTTACTAATGTTTCAAATAAAGTATTTTGAACAATACATCGTCATCCTCTTAACCCTTAAGGTGTTGGAGCTGGTGTCGACTTCGTGATAATGCAAACAGGTTGGATCCAGGCCAGCCGCCAAGTAAATGTGCGGCTGTCCTCTGATCTAACCTGCTTGCTTCTGTGGATATATTTCCTTATTGAAATTAAAAATGTTTATGGTTTTGGAAAGAAGAGGACATAACAATCTAATTTTAGAAAAAATACTAACATATTTTGTATATAACCATCACATTTATATAGATACTCCTTCAAAGGTATTTGTAGCGGACCATTGCAGAAACAATTATAAGAATAGGGGAAACTATAAATTAAATTCAACACTTTCAATGATAACTTGATAAATATATGTATGTTATTACGCAGTTGTGGCAGAAGATTAAAGACACCACTGTGACAGAAACAGAATATTAACGTTATGAGCAACTCAACCCGCTTTCAAAATGGTTACAATCAAATCATACCGAATATTTTTCTTACGAATACGAATATCTTATTGAGACATAAATTATTAAAAAATCTCTTGTCTCAACAATTCGACTCAAAATATGCAAACAAATCAAGGTCACATAGAAAAAGGAAGTGGAATGCAGAACTTGGCGATTGTCTTGTCTATATAAGCAACCAACAAGTTCTATCCGAGGCTTCATGAGACGTTATCACTGTTTCTGTTATATTGCGGTTTTCCTGTGAATCATCAGTATAAGGCAAGTGCTATGGAGTGTCTTATCAAATAACATTTCCACGAAACCAACGAGTTTAGTGATGATCGAGCCCGGGGATCGAACAAATGACACATGTTAACATGTTCACCACCTTCACCATTTGGTAACGCAGATCCCCTCTGTATACATGGTTATCGTAACGTGTCATGGCTTGCTTGTGTGCATCAGTAGATGTCTTCATATTATGTCCATCAAGAGCTTCAGAGCGCTTGATAAATGGCGTTTTATTATTGTCAATATTTCATCTCTATCTCATTTATAATTGGTACCCATTAGAATACTATGACCAAGAATATTCTTAGAAGTATACAGAACATGGGATTTACAACAATGTTTGATTAAATGTATCATTTAAAAAAAATTATCCACTGATATCGACATCTGCCGTCTACAATTAACAAATGGATCAGCAAAGAATCCCAAGTCTTCAATTATTGATGCTATAAAAGCTCTTCATCTGTTTGTAACAGCGTCTGTAGACTTAGCTAAAGCCTCCATTAGTCTAGCAGACACATCCACAGCTTCCATTCTTTGTGCCGGATCCTTATTCCAGCACGATTCAACGATGTCTTGCACATCGGGTGTCATGGCGAACTTGAACGTCGTTTTCGGTCGCAGCCCCGTTGTAATGACATCAATTAGCTGGGTGCCTTGGTAACGAGCGTAGTCGGGCTCGCTGAAAGCATGGCGACCATACCAGAGTTCCCAGAGGAGTATGCCTAAACTGTAGAGGTCTGTTTTGTGGGTGTAGGGTTTCCCGTTCAGTAATTCCGGGGACATGTGCGTTACCGTGCCAACAAAGGTCCCTGATGATATAAACTCTTCCTTGGCGAGCCCGAGATCGCATATCTTCGGAATGCTTCCGTCTTTGACCTATAAGTTATTTGAAGAAGTGTAAATCTGTTTTGTTCTTTAGCAGTTTATGGTATTCATTTTTATGTTAAGATTATTTCTGGACGTTAGCCATTATAATGCTGAGTAATTTTCGAAAAGTAGATTTTTGTGCTGTTTGCCTTTTGAAAACCTATCTGCAGAGAACAGAGAAACCTACTGTTTCATCTTTGGTTTTATTTATTAACCCTCATTAGCACGTGTGAAGTTGACAATTGTTATCATCAGACATTTATCAATGCAAATTGACATAGATTCTTTTCAGTTATTTATGGAGTTTTATTGCTTATTTGGATAATTGCTCAAAGTACACGTTGGGTTGGCCAAATTGAAAGCATTAGACTGTGTGAATGACATGAAGAACGACATTTTAAAGCATATACTAATGGCGAGAATGCTTTCAATATCATTCCCTTATGTTTTGGATTCTAAAATACCATTTATAGTTTGTATATCAGTTTAACACACTTGAAATGAAAGGTAGGTTTGAAATGATAAAAAAAGACATTTGAGTGTATGTTATATATGAAAGACTTGACATTTTCGAACTCTTCTGCTAATGATTATATCAAAACCACATAATTACAAGGTACCGTTAACAAAGGGAAATGAATATTCCCCCACACAAAGAGGCATGACAATAATTTCCTTGTTTACATGGACGAGCATTGATATTCATAACATTGTCACGTACTCCTACCTACCCCTGTATTTGGATAACATTGATACAGGTACAAAACATCCGTCGTTAAAAATTGGTCAGCAATGCATTTTCTTTTAAGAAAATATTATGCGGCTGGTAATATGAAATGAAAGTTAATCAAAAGCGCTTTCTCCTTATTCTATCAGTTTATTTTACCAACACATTACAACCGTACTATTACTTGTTTTAAGATATGTTGACAACGCCTGGTTCTCGAAAAACAAAGATATCATACGTAACCTCAATTTGAATGAACAAGGGCTTATAAAGGAATGGGACACAGTAAGTTTGATAGTGGTGAGTGGTTAGTTTTATGATGAAGATTACAAGTCACAGAGAACAATGGAACTCGATACCATTGAAGTATATATTACCAGGATATTCGCCAGTTTTAGATCCCTGTGCATATATTTCTGTCCATGCATGTACGTCAGTCCACCGCAGATCCCAGTTGCCATGGTTACGTAAAAGTCAAATGTCTCACGCCTGGCTATGACATTATTATACCGGCTGAAATATATATGAACCGTTGCTATCTTATAACGATAGTAATTTGTACTGACAGCATAAAGGTGCTTGTTCACAGATGTGAAAAATTTTGGAAGTAAAAGAATATTTCTTTAAAACTGCACAGCAGATGTAGTGTTGCATGACACTCACCGAAGAATAGTCATTGGAAGCAAAATTATACCGTTTTTCATTCTTTTAATGGTTTATTCAGTACATTATCATGTACTTTAATCAAAAAGCACGACTTCTCTTTTGGGATAAACGCATATACACTGTTCATACTTAGATAAATTGATGCTCCCTGGATTAATATTGATTTCAATTGCTACTTTGAATTGTGTATCAAACAACAATACAAACAACTGATGATATTTATGAACAAGCGCCTTTAAACATAAATAACATTAGAACCCACTCTTTGTCATTCGTTCTTGGTGTTTTTCGTATTTGTTTAAACAGTCATTTAACAAGCCATTTCCTTGAAAACCGTATTACTAAGCAAAATATGAACATAGATACAACCGAATAAATAGTGTAAAACATTAAAATGAATTTCAAGTCGAATTGATACATCGTTAGCAGTATTATGTTTGAACATATGTATCGATGATGAAGTTATGATAGTGTACGTATTAGATGATCAAATAATTTCTTAAGAAAAATGGTTTTTATGCGTTCGTTTTCAAAGAAACTGATTGCAAATGTAATATGTTTGAAATAATGTGAATCGTGTTCGGTCTTGATGTTTAACATATAACATAACGAAATGTCAAGAAAGAGCTATTCAAGAGTTAAGACTTAACTAAAGAAATTATTCATGGTTAAAGTTGTTATTAATCAAATTTGTTATTCTTATTTGACTGTCGTTGAAAATCAACATATTAGCAAAAGCCTTGAATATTTGACTTTGTCAATAAAATGATAATCTAAGTTTGGCATTCTTAAGTGTCGCAACACCAAAGTTCCACTTCGAGCAAACCGAGTGCTTATAGAGCTAAATATTTCAAACTAAGAAAAAAATATCAAGGCTTCTGAGAAATCGGAAACAATGACACTCTTTATGGGGAAATTAAGATATGTTCTTTATCTGTGAATGCCGTTTATTCTATAAATGAAAAGATTAAAACACATCACAATAAAGTACATTACTCAAATAACATGAAATCTTACCAGCAGTGCAAGGTTTCGTTGTTGAAAACCATGTTTTCAAGATTGTCCTCGCAGTATTCAAATAAAAGCATCAGTTTTCCACCAATCGACGAGCGAGTTTTATTCATGTCCTCACTTCCAGTCTCCATTTGACCAGATCCGCCATCATAGGTCACACCTACAAACTCTACGATGTTTGGGTGCTTTAATGACCTATAAAACGACATAATGTTATGATCAACATTCATTTTACGACATTTAATGCGCATATTCGCGTCTTTGATATTTTTTTCCGAATTGTATTCATATGGCTGAAATGTTCCTTCCATTTCACAGACTCTTAGTTCGTACATGTGCACACTTGTTTACAAAGTACAGAGAAATATGAGAACCTTTTTCCATATGGGATTAAGGAATGGGTCATTTTCCCTATGAAACTTAGCAGTATTTCCCCCATATCCCATATGTGCGCTGAAATAAGTAGCCACAGTGTCAAACATATTCTAAAGGAGTAAGGCCATTTATAAAAAAAGAAAACACTCAACTTACACATGAAGTCTAACGAAAAGTCTAATAATCTATTAACTCGAGTTCTTACCGCAGGCTGTCAACCTCTTTGAGTTGTGTATACATGGTATCTCCCTTCAGTTCATGGCGCAGTTCTTTAAGCGCTATTTTCGTCCGAGCGCCCTCTACCGTCCAGCACGCCTCATACACGTCGGCGAAACTTCCAGTACCGAGTTTTCCCCGTCTCTCTATTTGAGAAGAGTCGACGAGTTCCTCCGTCTTATAACACAGTCGGTACATGTACAGCTGTCCAAGAACGGTATTCAGGCGCTTTTGTATCGGGATAAACAGCCCCAGGATCTCGTGAGACGTCCGCCTGTCTTCATTAATTGCGTTGATCATTTTTTGGTCCATCTCAATTTGTTTCGGTATATAGTTGGAACAGAGATCGTCAATCTTGGACTTGAAGCGCTCAAAATAAGCGTCCCGGATGAACCTCTGCAGGCTGTCCTCGGTGAAAGTTTTGACGATGGTTTCCTTCGTCCATTGTACCATATACGTGGCTTTGTTTGCCATGTATTCGTTTTTACGGCTTGTCTGTTTTATTTTCTCCCGAATCAGCATGCCTATACCGACTGGGAAGAACACTACAGAAGCGGCGGCAACCAAGGGGACCCAAAGTGGAGCGGCAATGAGGAGAATGATTCTTTCACTTCCGGTGAAAAGCTTGGACTTGGCTTTGCTGGAAACGACGTCATCTGAAGGGCAAGACTCAATTGATATCATACATGCCTTTAGAACGAGTTATTGATCATATGAGCGGTTTAGCCTTGTTTACAATATTTACAATGTACTAAAATAGTAAATTACAACAGTTTTACAATTCATAACCTGTTTTAAATGCAATACAGGGTTATAATTTTTACAGGGACTATATCTAGGCCTCAATGCAAGACAGCGATGAATCCTTCAATATCAAGGAAGAATCTGTATTAAATGATAGGGGCAGAATCTAAGTTGTAGAACTTGTGGTCCAACTCTTGTTCGTCAGTTAGCTGAATAAAACTATGTATAAACTAAATGATATAAACTTGAAGCGGCGTACCTTTTTCAAAGGCATCATTGTCAGAGACCCCTTCAATCATCAGATCGATATCCTTACACTTCTGTCCCAGCAGCCTACACTCCTTCGTGAATGTGGTCGTCAACTGTTCCGACAACCTCTCTAGTAGCTTGTTCTCCGCCTCCCACCGCTTCAACACGTCTTGTATCCTTGAGCGTATTTTCTCCTCGGCGTTGTACCTGGGGAAGCAGGAAGGTTCGATAATACACTAAGAGAAAAAAGGCCTTGCAAAATGTGCTCTCAAAATACCTTAGAAAATGAGTTTCATTTCTTAATGATTTGTCCGAAATATCGTGATCTCAGAAAAACTTTAATACCAAAATTTTACTATACATGGCCAATTTATAACAAATCTAAACTTTTAATGAACAGCCGAAAAAAGAATGTTTTATACAAACTATGTTATGAAAATTTGTTTATTTGGCTAATACCATAAGTTATTCGGAATAAAGCGATGTCACACAAGCCTCCACTTTTGTATGATTATTAATCAAATTAACTTACTTGATAATAATTATATAGTGTATGTGTATTTAAATGTATAAATGCATGTAGCAACGACATGTAAATGTTATGCTGATAAAATGTTTGAACTTTGAACTTTGTACCTTGTGACCGCGAACTCTGTTATCACGTCCGGAGCGTCGTCATCGGTCCAGGTGAGAAGTTGGGTCTGGACGCTGTCTGTGTGAAGATAGGTGTGGAGTGTGGCCACGATCCCATCACATTGCTCCTTCGCCTCGTCAATGAGCTTCGTCTTCACCTGGAATTACATAATACTATTCAAACCATAGGCCTTCCATCCAAGATATGTACATTATGTGATAAATAAATCTCACAGCCGGTAGTCAGCATTTCAATATTCTATTCTGACATGAAAATGTTTTTCTTCATTTTGCTTAATTTTAGTTATATCAAGTATTTGGGATGTAAACGCACGACTTTCAAACATTGACATCAACGTTTTCAGTCATTATGCAACAAAAGTCATTTAAATATATATTTCTTGCATACCATCTGAGTAAATATTACGATCATTTATCATCATATTTACAACAGTGAAGAAAAATAATATTCACACTCAATAGTAAGTCAGTTCTTATCAATCAAAAAGTAGTAACATATTTTATCATGGTGTCAACTACAAATATGTTCAACATACAAGGATCAATGCAACCACATTTAATTATTATACTCCAACAAAAACGTTTGGGAGGGGGTACTTTGTTTACGAAATCAAGACAAACGTCGGCATCTTGTGTCGAGGGTCCCGGGTTCGATACTCGTTTTGCAAAGCGTGAGTACTGGTTAGGTTTCCGGAAAGCAGTCATTGGGAGTGTATTCAATAAGGTTCACTCTTTCGTCACAGTCGCTGTAAATTTCAAATTAATTTAAACTCAGACAAACGTGAACTAGTTACCCTTTTCGAGTCCGTGCTTAATTTATTAAGCCTCGCCGACACATCATCATGTAACTTCGCCTTCTCCTCTTCTGTGGCCTGGGCGTGGGCAATACGGGCGTTTATAATCGTCTGGAGCTGACCAATAAACTTCTCTAACCATCTGTAATTAATTTTGGTTAACTACAACTACAAAAACGATGGGTGATTATAACAGATGATGTGATGCATGCACAAAGAGTTGGTTGCCAGGGGTAACCTGTAGAAGTCACATGACGTGTGACTCAAGACTCACGTGTGTAAAATGAAAACATGCCTGCACGGCTGGGTCCGCAAGAGAGTTTCGTTTTACCTGTAGACCTGTAGACTCACGGATCACCATCCGTGTAGCGTAGTATTTAATAAAATGTAGAAAACCAGTATATGATCATTCTTATGACTTGGTCGACATGATTCAAAGTGCTGCAAGATAATGGTAATCAGCAATCGCATACATAACTTTCTCAAGAAAAATGAGAGAAACTAGATATTCATTTACCAAATCACACATGATACTTTGGTGCGTGTTATTCATTTATAACATGTGCTATTTAAGTCATCTCAACAAACAGGCCGACCTTTTTACAGAAACAAGTTCCTCGTTCTTGACATAGACTAGCAAAGAAGGAATTTCTTTCTTGTGTAAACAACAAACCAGCCAATAGATTTGAGTTAAACTTATGAAACAATCAAATTCCCTGTCATTTAATTAACAAAACAAACAAGAGACAGAGGAAGTAATATGATGATCCAAATATGTTACCTGTATAAACACATGCTTACCTATAATGCCGATCCACCTTGGTCTTCAAGCTCTGTGGAACTAACTTTTCTATTCCTTGCAGAAGCTTTTCAAACTTCTCTGTGTTTCCAAGTCCACTTTTTTGATATCTAAGTGCCTTTGAATAAAGGTAAATCGCATATATTCTAACAGAATTGAGACCATACGAAAGAGATATTGAATCAGTTACTCATTGATCTGTTTATACCATCAAGATAAAAAAGAACGACGTAGTATCTGGTTTCTGTAGCGTATCTGCATTTAATAAGTCCTATTGAAAACAATTCTAAACAATAAAAGTATGTTGTTTCTTGTATCTTGTCTGCATTTAGTAAAATCTTTTGTCAACAAGTCTAAACAATAATTTCTTTTTGTAAAGATCTCGAGGCCCCTCTTTTTATACAACCGACAAGTTCGCTCCTGTCAAAAGGTAGGTACCCTAGTTACCGGTTTTCTAAACAAGATGCAAGAATTTGGCGTAAGATCAAAACAACACTCCCTCTTTCTTCAATATTGGGCTAAGCCGAGACGCTTCTAATGACGTGTCAGATAGCAATAGTGTACTTTCATTTAAGATACTATCCATGTTTATCCGTTTCAACTTACGAAAACACTTTCATTAAGCCGTTTAGTAAAACTAACCATGGTAATTTTTTACTAAACGTTGTATGCTTCAAATTTGCGTCAGTATCGTAACAATATTCCCATGCATTTCAATATTGGGCTAAGCTACAATGCTAATTCGCTTTCAATGTACATGTCACGTTGCTATATTGTACTTTCATTTTAGATGCTATTCATGTTCATAAGTTTCGACCAATGCAAATATTTTCTCTAAGTCTTTTAGTTAAACGGTACCCATGATTTTCCTTTACCTCTGTAGTGCACATTTTGAAGATCTGTTCGTCTGGGATACCGGGAAGAACGGCGTTTAGTTTACTTTTAGTGTCCTTCCAGACTGCTTCTTCCTCTTTTTCTCCCGCCTTCTCCACCTGATCCCACTTGTTACACACAAACAGGATACACTTATAGTCGAACGAAAACAGCTGTATATCACCGTCCCACTCATGTTGCTTGTTCAGTATGTGTAGCAACTATAAAGAAATAATGGAAAACAAAAGTATATCGATGGTCAAGACCAAGACACGATATTCGGGGGAATCCGTATGCAATTACATTTTTAGTTGTCTCATCACTTCCACAAATGTTGGAAACTTCTTTTATCTTCCACAAATGTTTAAAAATTGTCGTGTCTCTTCCATAAGTGTCCTTATCTTCAACAAATGTTGGGAACTTGCCTTATCTACCACAATTGGGGGAACTTGCCTTATCTACTACAAGTGTTGGGGGAAACTGACCTTATCTTTTACAATTGTTGAAAACTTGCCTTGTCTTTCACAAATGTTGGAAACTTAACTTATTTTCCAAAATTAGGTGAAAACTTACCTTATCTTCCACAATTTAGGGAAACTTTCATTACCTTCCACAAGTGTTGGAAACTTACCTTATCTTCCACAGTTGTTAGAAACGTCCCTTATCTTCCACAGTTGTTAGACACTTCCCTTATTTTGGGAGGGAAACTTACCTTATTCTGGGAGGGAAACTTACCTTATTTTGGGAGGGAAACTTACCTTATCTTCCTGAATTCCCCCGGCTGTGGCACTATTGATCACGTATATGAACGCCACAGCGTTTGGTAAATATTTCATCAACCGTTCGTTCATCTCCTCGCTCTCGCCAAACCCAGGAGTGTCCACTATCATTACGTTCCTCTGAAAAGACAAACTGACTTTAACCCTTAGAATGCTGGGTACTTTTCTAAAAAAAAGACTTTTGTGTCGTCTGCTTTCCATAACCTTATATATTACATGTATCTAATTAAGTTTGATAATGAAAGATACTCAGGGTAGCAAATAGGTTAAAGCACAGGTTAGAGCACAGGTCAGCCGCCAATTTACTTGGCGGCTGGCCTTGATCCAACCTGTTTGCATAAGCATAAAGTCGGTTCAAGCACTATAATGGTTAAATGGTGTGTTTGTAAACATCGTTAAGAACATTTAACCGATTGTTATAGTTTGTTTTACACAGAAGAGAACATTAAAAGTAGAAATAACATGTCTTTAAAATAATACAGTTTTTTATATTGCTGTATGATTGGTCGTTCATTTGATCGTTCAATGACATACCAATATTATGCTATCTTCATGGAATAACCTATTCCCTTCATATGAGAATTTGTAACTTGTCTATATTGAAACAAAAGCGTATGGCAAAACGTATGAACGATTATATTATTCGATCTCGGTCAGAAAACAATTGTGACTAATGGAGAATTTATATACCAGTATTATGAAATCTACATGGAATAACAAAGTTCTTTAATATGAAACTTTGTAACTTGTCGTAACCATTGTGAATAATGGAGAAACTGTTTGTCACAACCAACTCCCCATTTAGTCATGGTAATATTATACGGCTATTGCTGCAGTTTGGTCATAGCATGGTATTTCGAATCGTGGTGTACTTTTTTAAATGTGATATCATCGGGAATACATATAGACGGAACGACTCCTTTTGTGAGGGTAAAGTTTGATTGGAATGCTGGCGCGTAGCTAGCCCTCAATGGTTGTGGGTTCAGTTTAAAGGTAGGGGTCCGGAGGGGTGGATTTTTAAAAAGAATGGTACAATCTGGTGCATTCTAGACGGTTTCAGGGTCATCAATACACCGATTTCTTAATATCATATTGTCGACAAATAGAATACCTAAAGGCGCCAAGGGTTAATACATTAATGAAGTGGACTCTTGCGATTTTTAAAAGAAAATCCTGATTCTTTTTTGTGTCAGAATCCTGTGGATTTAGCCGCGTACTCGCCTTTAGGAAGCTGGCGCCTGGAATGAGGTTAACTCACCGGTAACATAGGGATGGGCCAGAATATATCCACCTCCTTCACTTCATTCTCTCTTCTCTCCTGTCCGCTCACGAAAGGCTTGAGTTTATCTTTCAAAGCGTCTGTAGGATCGGTCCCGTGATCATCGATAACCACTTCCTGTCCGTCAACCTCGAACCTCATTCTGGTGTCGTTGTGAAGGCGACATATCGTGGATGTTGCACATAGCAACGAGTAAGGTAGCACTTCTTTACCAATGATTAAATTGAGCAGACTGCTTTTTCCAGCACTTGTTTCACCTGCGACACAATGATATATAATTTAGAAATTGATTTCGATTTGTGTTTTAAAACGCGTTGCCATTGTATATGCAAAGACCTAATAAACACTTGTTTATTATTCAAATGTATCTAATAAACTGTGTTTTATTTAATGAACTGTGTTGATTAGGTATTTGGCATATGCTACTGTTTATATATGTTAATGGCCATAAACTATACGGTAAACGCCATTTTTATATATGATAGTATTTTGTTAAAAGAAAAATATATAAATGTTGAGATGCATTATAACCTTTCATCTGTCACTATCCCTTCTCTCCTGTTTCCTTTTTTTTTCTTTTATTCAATCCAATATTTGTTCTATTAAGACTTTTTTCCTGTTGTGTGTCAATTATGGTGTGTTAAAATGTGAACAAATATAACAACAAAACAGAAGTTAATGATAGCGATGCTACATAAACATACCTGCCACGACTATGGGACACTCGTAGTTTGACAGTTCACTCTGATAAAGCGCAATTCGTTCTTTATAATCGCCGAATTTACATTGGATTGTCTCCCTTATCTCCTCATTAATATCCTTCTCCATGAACTTGATGAGGGCGTGGTATATTTGTGTCAGCTCCTCCTTCATCTGACGGTCCTGGGCTAGAATATGCTGCATCATCGCCTGTGTCTAAAATGAGTGAGAAAAGTGATAAGTAACTGAATATGCAACTGCATATGCTTTAACAACGCTTGTGTATGGGACAAACGAGTATACGCTGGTTTAAGAATAACAGGTAACTGAATACGATTCAGCTGAATATGCTGTATAAACGCCTGCGTATTAAACAAGTGGGAAAAAATTGATAAGATCAATCGGAACTACTCGGGTATTTCCGTGAGTTGTGAAGTACACCTCGGATATAAGTGTAGGGCTACAAATTTTCATGTAAATCGGCATCCGGCAATAAACACAATTTCTAAGAGTGCACGTTAAGTAGTTAAATGTGTATGGAAGTGCTGGACATCCTTTTAATTCATTTTTTATCAGTTACTCATACCATATGGCGAAATTGTTGTTGTGACATGTATAGTTGTTTCCTCAATCAACTTTAACAAATTTTTAGATTTCACATTTAAGATCTATTTTTAAAAACGAAAGTAAAGTGACGTCATTCTCGCGGGAAACAATATGGCGTCATCCATACTATTTCAGAGGTGTTTTCATTGGATAAACCCGATGTGTTCAGATTGTGATAAGATTTGACTGAATATGCTTCATCAACGTCTGTGTCTGGGACGAAAGACTCTACGCTGCTATGAGTAGAGTGACAACAGGTTCTTGAAAATACTTTACCAACGCCTGCGTCTAAAACGAGTGGAAAAAAATGTGATAAAACGTAACTGAATATGCTTCAATTGAATAGACTTCATCAACGCCTGAAGCTGGGAAGAAAGATTATACGCTGGTGCAATAAGAGTGATAACATGTTAATGAACTTGTTTCATGAACGCCTGTGTCTGGGAAGAAAGAATATACAGTGGTTTAATTATAGTGATAACAGGTTACTGACAATTCTTCAAAAACAACTGAATATGCTTCATCAACGCATGTGTATGAGACAAAATAATTGTGTTGATTCAGGAACATTAATTTTAGAAAACTGGGATGAATGCTCATAGGTTAATTTTACTATCTTAGAAAGCAAAACGTTAAGAACACTCTGATTGTGCAAATACAAATGGGAATGACCGCCTATAAAATGTGAGAACTTGTAGCCAGATCATTTCGCCAAATTAGATAACATGTCTTCTTACCAACGTTGCGTACTGTGTATGATATGTCTAATTGACAATAGAATATGTTTGGAGTAAACGAAAATACGATTCAATATGATTTAAGTAGAATGATAAAACAAGAGACCTTTGGAATAGCAGCCGTGGTAGGTCCAGTATTCCCATCGACACCGGCCTCCCCGACAGACGTGGAGGCAAGTGACTTGATCAGTCGAACCAGCTCCTCCAGTGTTTCGAGATCCTCATATTTATCCGGATCTACCTTGTGGGCCGGGTCTTGTAGCCAGTCTAGCGCCTCCATATAGGTGAACCCGTCAACATCTCCCGCTGTCGCCATGCTGGATGTCGGTTTTCAGGGCTGAAGAACATGAAGAAATGAACGTATTTTGAATTGTTTGAGACCAGAAATCATTCGGCAATGCTGTTAAGACAGAGATCATTACTAAGTTTTAGCTTGGTTTGTTTTGGTTAGTTAGTCTTAATTGAGTACATACATCCGGAAGAAAATTTGATATGTTAAAAATTACTGCAGACGAACGTTGATAACGATGATATAAAGATCGTATATGAGTCTTCCTTACTAGTTTTTATTAACCAAATATCGATTTGAGTGTGTATTATGTAAATAGAAAGCAGAATCGAAAGTGAGTAAACAGAAAGTACATGTAAGACCAATGAGTTCCAACCAAACTAGACTAATGGAGTAAATCTCTCGACACATTGATAAAACATATATAGTCGATCATGTGTTAGCGACCATGACATAAAGCGACAGAATCGTAGAGTTAAAAACAACTAACAGCTTAAGGTAGCCTACCCCAAATCCGACATGCTAAAACTCATTTTGTCATCGGATTACTTCAACCATTCTCAGTTGAAATCGGTATGGTCGGAACAATTTGCCAAAACTTTCGTCCAACGACCGATGTATACTGAGAAAGGACGAAGTAATCAAACGAAAGGATGTGTTAAGAAAATGGCGTACCATGGGTATCCTTCTTTAAACGGACTCCAGTCATTCACAAAGCTCCATTTTTTTTTCTATAAAGATAGCCTCAAACTAAATAACGATTGAAACGATTGACTGATTAAACCACCTTTCAAGACATGTTGCTTAAAACATAATTTAACTATGGGATTATCTAAAATTACTTTTAATCTAGTCCATGATTTGTGTTATCTTATTTGTCAAGATTAAACAAAAAGCAGATGAAAAGTATTTAGAATAAGATCACATGTCGTGTTTTTCTTTTCTCCGGATGGGATCAACCTGAGACAAAAGGACGAATAACTTCTCCTTACATGCAGCTTTGTATACTTCCGCAACTTTCGCAACAATGGTATTGAAACTGCTTAATGGATTGAACAAAGTTGATTATGCAGGCTGAGATAATATGCCTTTACAACAATGGTATTGAAACTGCTTAATGGATTGAACAAAGTTGATTATACAGGCTGAGATAATATGCCTTTACAACAATGATATTGAAACTGCTTAATGGATTGAACAAAGTTGATTATACAGGCTGAGATAATATGCCTTTACAACAATGGTATTGAAACTGCTCAATGGATTGAACAAAGTTAATTATACAGGCTGAGATAATATGCCTTTACAACAATGACAGCCTGACATGTTACTTGTAGTTAACAATAAACAATTGACCTGTCCTCCCTGGGCATATCAGTCTCTTTACGTACAGTATTGTTTTAGTTAAACAATAGAAGGAAGCTGACATGTACCATTAAAACACTTACTGACACAGTCAACCTTTGTATTGCTATAACAATGCACATTAAAAGATCACATGGGTGGTAGTTGGTTACCATCAATCGTAAAGGCGTATACGTCACATTAACTCTTTACCACATTCAGAAGTCTTTTATTTTACTTGACGCAGACGATTTTAAAAAAGCTTTGTTAACATGCGAAAATACTTTCAGTTCTGCTGTTGTGATATGTGAATAGATTAAAACAAAGCACTGTGGCAAAAGGAGAAATTGCTTGAGACAAGTAATTTCTCCTTTTGTCACAATGCTTTTTGAAAGTCTTATGCTGCAAGAAGCAAAAATATGGCGTTAGTTGGTAATGTATCTTTATCTATAGTCCCTGCTTCTGACCGCATGAATTGTATTATTATGTTTTGTGGAATGTCAAGCGGGTGACTTATCGAAATTATAACCAACCTTGTATAAGTTGGCTATACTACTTCATTGAACAAAAGGTCTTATTCTTTCACTGCGTCTGAATAAAAACACAAGCAATGCAGAGAGTGCCAATTAACCTTATTTGTAAGACCGGTATCCATTTTGGTATCTGTTTTAAAGCTTTCAGTTCTCCAAAATACGGTAAAAATGAGATCTTTGGTAATTTTACAATTAGGTCAAACATTCGGAGTTCTGCCCAGTCAGCATTTGTATCAGTAAAATATTGACCAATCAGAAACAATAATCATTGAGTTAAACAATGGTTTGAGCAAACCCAAGAGGGTATGCCTATAATACCAAGCCCGGATTTCACCTCGTTTGGTCTTCACAATGGTCACACAGGCTAAAACCTTCTGATAACGCCGATTTATATTTCTATGTCACTACATTAGTAGAGTTCAGTGTACACTGGACTCTACTAATGCAGTGACATAGAAATCTGTGCTCAAGTCATATCCCCTGTACACAGGGTCTGCAGTGGTTTGGTCTGTAAGCTTTGTAGACACAATGATATGGGAACCCGTTGTTTCAATCCCTGATTTCGGCCAACATTCCATATGAGCTTTCATTGGTCTGTGAACAGTCCTATATCATTTACCATTCATCGATGGGAACACAAGTTTAGCGGCGGACGGACGGACGGATGTACGGACAGGCAGGCAGGCAGACAGACAGACAGACATACAGACATACACAGACAGACACACCCAGACACAGACAAACACAACAGACTATCTGAAGATATACCCAAACCTTTTGATCCCAAAACACATGAAAATGAATACACACTCGAACACAAAGATTAAGTATAAATAAATATCAAAGGTGTACCTGTTACATTAACTCATCGCTCGCACACTACACCACTACTGGTAATGCGATAGCACTCAAATCCCCTCGAAATTCATTCGACGTTCACAACTCATTGTATTATCAAAGTGAAAGTAGACTTTGACACTCGAGGTCTCGTCAACTTATCCTCTACACCGCATATCCACTCCCTATATGCCGACTTTGCCACTTAAACCGACGTGATTTTACACAATGTGTCGTCTGCAGTAATTTGTAACATATCAAATTTTCTTCCGGATGTATGTACTCAATTAAGATAACTGAGGAAAACAAATCAAGCTAAGACTTAGTTAGTATCTCTGCTTAACATCATTGCCGAATGATTTTTTATCTCAAACAATTCAAAACACGTTCATTTCTTGATCTTGCAAATAGATAGTCTTTTGTAAGTGAGTTCAAACAACTATGTGTTAAGCCATTGGCTTAATAAACAGTAATTCCTTTAATGAAGCACTAAGTATGAAATGGTATTCCACATGTGTTCCTTACGGATAAAAATGTTTCCTGGTCACACACACACTTGAATCAGTCGAGGAGGGGTATAATATCCTTAAAAAGGGCAACAACTTGTTTATCATTTACGCAACTATACCATAGTGTTTACACAAACAGATAACTTATGGGGGTTTCCGAACACAAATCGATAATAAAAGGGGGTTTCCCTATTTCTATAATCACCCTTAAATACTTGTTTGATAAGAAAGGCTTCGCTTACAAAATATCTAAATATAAATCTCGATCTGTGCCAACGACTGGTGTGATCTCAATGAGCAAACTTTCTTCTCTCCACAAAAAAACCATCAGATTTTTAACATTTGCAACTCCCTGAAGGTTGCTCGTAAAACGTGATTGTCTGTATGGGGTTTTATGCTGTGTCAACAGTGTATGAGTTATTATACGGGTTTTCAGAATTTGCCAGTGCTTGCTAGGGCTCCGCAGTGTGTTGCACAAGCCAAGTGCCACTGGCGAGGATTGAACCAAGAACTCCTGGGTACCGTTTTACTAAACAACTTAAGGAAAATATTTGCGTAAGTCATAACTGATACACATGGAATGTATCTTCAATGAAAGTACAATATTGCAATGTGACACATCATTGGAAGCGTCTCGGAGAGAACCAATGATGTTTTACTTTGCAACATTGCTTCGCCCAATATTGAAATAGAGGAGTGGTTATTTTAGACTTAAGCAAATCTTAAGCATAAACTGTTTAGTAAAAAGGTACCCTGAACCCTACACCTAAACCACTAGACCGTTCGTTCGTAGCATAGAGCATCTTCTTTTAACCCTTTCCCAAACGCTATATTTTCGACTGCCCCAAATTGGAAGAGAATGCAGACGACAATTCAAAATGTGATGAAATTAAAAAATAATCTTCTTATAGGGCAGGAAACATTATGGAAAAAGGAGAAATTGCTCGATAAGAGCAATATCTCCTCTTCCCACAAGGATTTTCTGAGTAGTCTGCAACAAAGTAGTCAAATGGCGTTATTGTTTGGTAATGGGTTAAAGGTGATAGTGCTTAAAACTCGGAACCTTGTTCTTCACATGAGATTTCATCGCTGGTAGACAATAACAACATCCGGCGGTTGAAAGGCGAAAGAAAATGAAAGTAAAACTGTCTGACGAACGGTATAAAATGCTCATTATTACACAATGACTTAAAAGCCAAATCTTTGCATTTTGTTTGAAGACGCTACAAAACAAATATTGCAATACTAAAGATGAACTGCTCAGTATGATAAAATGGTAAAATAGCAAACGCTCTGATTTTTTACGATAGTAAGACGAATAGAAGAATCAGAAGAAGTCGGGAAAATGGACAAACTAAGCATTACGACACAACAATGGTCTCTTAAGAATTTTACACCAGATGGTATAAAGTGGAGGTATCAATCGTAACGACTCAGGTATTTCCGTGTATTGAGAAGTACACCTCGTACACAAGTGTATGGTTAGAAATATTACTTTTCTTGTCCCGGCTAATCACTAGCGTCCAGGGAGCGTCCACGTTTAGTCGTTCAACGTATATGGATGCGTTGAACATCATATTAAATCATTTTTTGGTAGATAACTGATACATGATAGTGAAATTATAGGTGTTGATATAAATCTGTTTTTCTAAATCAAATAAGAAATTATTTTTAGATCTATATTCGAAAACGAAAGTACAATGAAAGAAGTCTCGCAAAAACCATATGGTGGCTTCCACAAAGCTACTTTAGATATGTTTTCCTTGGATACACCCGGTGGGTTCAGATTGATGGATTTATGTCTCATACAAAAGGCGACTGAGAAATGCACACACTGCTGTACAAACCCCGTTACTTCATATTTAATCATTTTGTCGCACTAACACCAAAATACACTACAAAGTAGTGATACAAAATGACAAATAACTCGTATCGCAGTATTTACACTTTTGCCATTAAAGCTTCCTTATTACATTGTTTGCCACAAACAAAACAAAATGATCCATTCTTTATTTTTGTCATCATGGGTAAAGACGAAATAGTCACGTTCCTTGCCGCTTGTAGCGTAAATCTGTTAACTCAATACGGTAATACCTTTTCGAATAAATTGCAGAATACGTTGAAGGCCAACGTGACAAAAGGATAAATTGCTCATGGAGAGCGATTTTTCTTTTTGTCACAATGGTTGTTGCCCAATATGATAAGTTCTATTTTTCTGCTACTGTTGGTCGTCTGCAGCTGCTTTCATTTTTATCAGTAATATTTGTCTATTTGAGGATGATATTATGAAGTAAGGGAAAACGGTTCTTATAAATTCTGGACACTCGGGTATATCCGACACTGTTTTTTGAATTAGGGAATAAATACGGGATTTGAGTGTTCAAGCTCGATATTTTCTTGGCTTAAACATTGCCGTGCAACTGTCCTTGGACAAGGTACATTTCTAAACAGTTAACCCAGCTTGACATCTCCCACATCCCTATTACCAAACGTATCACTGTTACATAAGCGGAAATGTCTCAGTCTCTATATGCCGCATGATACCGCTTCCAATTTCAGACAATCAAATACTAGGTGGATGCTTGACAGTCCAAAAGCGTCTCTCATAGATCGATAACGGACGATACATTTTGACCTTGAACTCTCCCCGACATATTGACCAAAGCCGTGCACAACTGATATAGGATTATTGGGTTGATACTCTTACATCCCAATATTGAGCGGATATAAAAACTTACATGAAGTCATCATCACTTTCACTTTTTTACAGACAATAACTTCAAAGTTCGTCTATAGCAGACCGAAAGGAATCTTCTCGCTAATGTATAAGATTTCTAGATTTAGTTTCAGAAAAAACACTATACTGAATATATATCTATATGACGTAAATGTTATTGTATTTTAATTTGAATAAATGGGTTTTTGTCTGACGATAACAAAATAATACAAAAACACAAAAAAAAACATTAAAACGCACGGTAGAATGTGGATGAAAAAAAAATCTAGATTTATAGTTGTTGTAAAACTCATGCAATCGTTCGATATAATGTATACACTGTTATGATTGAATCTGGCATGTGTAAGTAGACATACTCCATCTGCAGATAAATATTTGAAAAAGACAGACTTTTCTAGCTCTAAGATGTTTAGCGTATTGAGTGATTTTTAACAGTGATTTTCGAATGTTGCGCAAATTATGCAATAACTCCAAAGAAAATCAGCGAATATCCCATTGGTACACCATCTCAAAATGAATTTAAACCCCACTATGAAATCATTTTAATGTTAACTAATTATATCAATATAGGCTCTACAAATGGAAGGGACCCGATATAGAGTGGTAGTCATGTAAAAAGCTCCGACAGAACGTTGGTGAATTAATGTACAGCCTTTATCTAGGTAAGAAAAGGTATTCTATGCGTTTACAAGAACACGTATTGTATGAAATAAGTGGTAGCTTAGAATAAAGAATATCGAATATCCCTGAATAGATTTTGACAATTGTAGTCTTTCAAAGAAAAAGAACATAGAGCATCTTTGACACGTAATTTTTATTTTCACTTTTTGTCCATATGGATCAAATAAACAAAAGCAATGGTGAGAGTCAGTGCCCTACTAACCGCTTTCACCAAAATTGTTCATTGCGTTAGGATCGAACGATCCGCCAAAGCCTCCGCTTGAGGACCCTGAATCACCACCGCTACTACTGCTACTACCACTACCGCCGAATCCGCCACTCGAGTCACCACCACTGCTACTACTGCTTCCAAATCCGCTTCCGCCGAATCCGCCACTCGAGTCACCACCGCTGCTGCTGCTGCTGCTTCCAAATCCGCTTCCGCCAAATCCGCCACTCGAGTCACCACCACTGCTACTACTGCTTCCGAATCCGCTTCCGCCAAATCCGCCACTCGAGTCCCCGCCACTACTACTGCTTCCAAATCCGCTTCCGCCGAATCCACCACTCGAGTCCCCACCGCTGCTGCTGCTGCTGCCGCTTCCAAATCCGCTTCCGCCGAATCCACCACTCGAGTCCCCACCGCTGCTGCTGCTGCCGCTTCCAAATCCGCTTCCGCCGAATCCACCACTCGAGTCCCCACCGCTGCTGCTGCTGCTGCTTCCAAATCCGCTTCCGCCAAATCCGCCACTTGAGTCACCGCTACCGCTACTACTGCTTCCAAATCCGCTTCCGCCAAATCCGCCACTCGCATCACCACCGCTACTACTGCTTCCAAATCCACTTCCGCCGAATCCGCCACTCGAGTCACCGCTACCGCTACTACTGCTTCCAAATCCGCTTCCGCCAAATCCGCCACTCGCATCACCACCGCTACTACTGCTTCCAAATCCACTTCCGCCGAATCCGCCACTCGAGTCACCACCGCTGCTGCTGCTGCTGCTTCCAAATCCGCTTCCGCCAAATCCGGCACTCGAGTCACCGCCGCCACTACTGCTGCTTCCGAATCCGCTTCCGCCAAATCCGCCGCTTGCACCTCCGCTGCTTGAACTGCCGCTACTGCTGCCACTTCCCCCAAAGTTATTCATCGAATTAGGATCGAACGAGCCACCGAAAGCACCACTGCCGGAAGCACTCGAACTGGTACCACCACCACTTCCGCTGCTACTACCAGTGTTGCTACCGCTTCCAAACCCACTTCCCCCAAACCCGCCACTTGCTGCACCACCACTGCTGCTTCCAGTACCGCTCGAAGAACCACTTCCGCCACTGCTACTTCCACCAAAGTTTACTGCATTGGGATCAAATGACCCACCGAAACCTCCACCAGAGGAACTTCCGCCACTTCCACCAAATCCACCACTTGCATCCCCGCCGCTACTACTTCCGCCACTGCTTCCACCGCTTCCACTGCTACTACCTGTCATTCCAAAACCGCTTCCACCAAATCCACCACTTGCATCCCCGCCGCTACTACTTCCGCCACTGCTTCCACCGCTTCCACTGCTACTATCTGTCATTCCAAAACCGCTTCCACCAAATCCACCACTTGCATCCCCGCCGCTACTACTTCCGCCACTGCTTCCACCGCTTCCACTGCTACTACCTGTCATTCCAAAACCGCTTCCACCAAATCCACCACTTGAACCACCACTATTGCTTCCGCCGCTGCTACTGCCTCCAAAGTTAACAGCATTGGGATCAAAGGATCCTCCAAATCCACCACTTGCATCTCCGCCACCACTGCTACTACCGCTACCACTGCCACCACTTGTGCTGCCGCTACTACTTCCACCGCTGCCACTGCTACTTCCTGTCATACCAAATCCGCTTCCACCAAATCCACCACTTGAACCACCACTACTGCTGCTGCCCCCTCCACTGCTACTTCCTCCAAAGTTTACAGCGTTGGGGTCAAAAGATCCTCCAAATCCACCACTTGCATCTCCACCACCACTGCTACTACCGCTTCCACTGCCACCACTTGTGCTGCCACTACTACCACCACTTCCACTGCTACTACCTGTCATACCAAAACCACTTCCTCCAAAACCTCCACTCGAACCTCCACTGCTGCTGCTGCTGCCCCCTCCACTGCTACTTCCTCCAAAGTTATTCATAGCATTTGGATCAAATGAACCTCCAAATCCACCACTTGCATCACCGCCACCACTGCTACTACCACTACTGCTTCCACCACTTGTGCTGCCACTGCCGCTTCCACTTCCTGTCATACCGAAACCGCTTCCACCAAATCCACCACTTGCATCACCGCCGCTACTACTTCCACCACTGCTACCACCGCTGCCACTGCTACTACCTGTCATACCAAATCCGCTTCCTCCAAAACCTCCACTCGAACCACCACTGCTGCTGCTGCTGCTTCCGCCACTACTACTGCCTCCAAAGTTATTCATAGCATTTGGATCGAAAGATCCCCCAAATCCACCACTAGCATCACCGCCACTGCTACCACCGCTACTACTTCCGCCAAATCCACCACTCGCATCACCACCGCCGCTGCTGCTGCTGCTTCCAAATCCGCTTCCGCCAAATCCGCCACTCGAGTCCCCACCGCTGCTGCTGCTGCTTCCAAATCCGCTTCCGCCAAATCCACCACTCGAGTCCCCACCACCGCTACTACTGCTTCCAAATCCGCTTCCGCCAAATCCGCCACTCGAGTCCCCACCGCTGCTGCTACTGCTGCCGCTTCCGAATCCGCTTCCGCCAAATCCGCCACTCGAGTCCCCACCACCGCTACTACTGCTTCCAAATCCGCTTCCGCCAAATCCACCTGTTGAAGAACTACTACTTGAAGACCCTCCAGATGAACTCCCAAAGCCGTTCATCGCATTTGGATCAAAGCCTGAAATGCATTAAGAATGGAGATGTGAACTTTAGATTCATCTTTGAGGCTGCTACAAACGATATAAAGTTGTTTTTCTTATTATTTGCGGATCATAATTACGTTTAGAATGGAATTTCAAAAAGTTTATCCTTTAGATGACTGTTATTCCTTGACAAAGCTGGCGAATGTGTGCATTTGCCATCTTCAATCTGTATTTTTTTTATCGTGCAAGACCCTTTAGATGATCGGGTTTCTTTTATGGGAAGTTTATACATCGTTTGATATTGTGATGTTTCTCCGTCGGTAATAAGGTGGTGCATATGGGTTTCAAATCGCGACAACATTATTTTGGTTATGTTGCGATGCCCGACTCTTAAACTTCCTACATAAATGTACATACACTGTATAGGCTGGTCAAGCCGGGTAGAACCATCGGTATTCCGTTAGTTAGTTGTGAGACTGCCTCTCATTTGGGTGGTTGGTGCAAATGTGTATTATATTTCATGGTGAGTATTGTGTACCCGGCTACAGCGAAATTTCATAAATTGTGCAGGATTTCCATTTACACAACGGCTTCCACGTATACTCTACGCGTCCCATAGGTGGTGAATTAAAGTTATGATGATGCATGCGTTTATGATTGGTGCAAACTAACAAGAATGACATGATGCTCATTATGATTGATACAGACTTCCACGTAAGTTGAGATCGTCTTTTAAGTACACAGATATTGTGGGAAAAGGAGAAGTGACAGTAGCAACAAAAGATAAAACACATCAACAGTTTTCTGGTTGCAGACAACCTTATTTTTTTTTTTTTGTATCATACTGAAATGATATGACAAAAAGGAATAATCAATCATTTGCATTAATGATCAGCTATAGTCTCGATGGTTCAACCTGCTCGTCCGGACTTATCACAAAATACCCATAAATAATTCTTGTGCTTTTTGGATGTACCTCCGGACCATTTTGTTCTCAAAGTGCAAAGTCTGGTTTATCTTTTGTAAGGCTATTGTTCTAACAAACAACTTAACGCTCAGTGAAAGTTAGATTCTTGTAAATGTAAAGAATTATTATTTTGCAAGTTCAAGTTTTGAAAGCTCATCACCTTTTGTGAAAACAATTCAGCAAAGTCTTGTTTGATAAATACTTTCCTTAAACCAATTATAAAACACAATATATTTGGAACAAGACTTTCTTATTTTTTTTTCCTAACTTTAACAAATTACGTAATATACGAAAGTGCTGCAGAGGTCAAAAACCAAAGGTTTTAACTTACTTTGTCCTAAAACAGCACCTAAAAGTGCTGCAGCCAGCAGCCACAACCTCATCGTTATTTGTTAAGAATTGCAAATTTTCTCGCAAAGATTGGACTCACGCCAATGAGATGACCAGCTGAACTAAATTCGCCAAATGCCTCCTGGCTTGACCCGAGAAAGAAATATATAGGGTTTGCTATCGAGATTGATATGAAAAGGACACATCATTATAAAACGGTTCGTTCATTATACAGCTTTACAAATAGCTTTGGTCATAAAAGAGTTTGTATCAGATTGTTCGATCTACAAAGGTAGATTTTGGGCTACCGGTCATTTTCATCTTTTACGCTATCCTAAGAGATTAAAATATGGTCGTTATTGTATCTAACGAAATAAAAAATATTCGTAGCAAATCAAAAACGCATTTTTGTCCTCTACCACTTAGGTAGACGCCGCATTTTGGTTTGATTCTGGCGAATCGCTTGCTCTGCAAGAATACAATTTGGTCAAGAAAATGAAAATATCTCAACCACAGGTTATTCTACTTTACATACAACAACTCATGGTGTAAACATTGGTACATTTGAAGAGCACATCATCAAGAATGGAGAATCGCGTTATTGCAGATCGCATTGTGCATACAGCTCTTGCTGATTCGGACCTCCATACTTCTTTAATATGGAGGAGGTTTAATTCTCAAGCTCGTGGCCGGCTGTAAAGGGAGTGTGATAAGGCCAGTTGTCTTGGGGTCATCTCGGCATCGCCTTGGTTTGACCTTTACGTCCCTTGTAGGACATGTCCAACAGGGAGATAGGACAGATACCGATCCCTGTAAAACATCTGCTCTTACAGAACATCTAGGTGAACCGTGATAACGAAAGAAAACACAGAATAATAGTAAAGTCCAAGACGAAAAATAGTTCGAAAGAAGAATAGCTTGACCACCACAGGGAGCAATAAAACGAGTCATTTGAACAGTATTAACCAAACAACAGCCATAGGAATAATTGCTTAGTTATATGACCTCTTTAAGAAAATAACTTGACAAAATTGAGCTTGCAAAACAAATGCGTATATATATTATTTTATTGTTGATGTTAGTTTTCTTTTGTATTCATAAATATGTAAATGAAAATAAATAAAAGAAGTCTAGTCTTAATTTAAAAAAGGTATTGACTAAACGTGTTGATAGGTCATGGGAAAAAGATAAGTAGGCAACAACCTGTCATTAATACAACCATCGGATAAGGATGAAAAGAAAAGGATAAAAATAAATCTACCAAATGATATATATATATATATATAGCTTTAATAGCTTTGATACAAATGATATATATAGCTATAGCCAATATGGAGTAGTCTTGTTCCCGTCGTAGTTTATCAAAAAAGTGTTTCGGGCAACCGTCAATAATCGCGGACCCACTGTACACAGAAGTCGAACTATACAATATAGCAAAAAAAGTAATCTTTCAAGTAAAAGACACACACTCTAGTGTGCATCTAGTATGAACAATATGTTTAAATCGATTTCTTCATGTGCCCGAACATGTTAAATATTAACAAGATATTTGGACATATTTTTTGTTCAAATCTGCTTTCTTTAGTCCTAAAAATGACTTACTTTGCTCTTTGTTTAATTCAACCAATGGCATCATCGTTCTTGGTGTCTGCCTGACCCAATGTTAATTTAACCCTTAGAATTTTCTAAAATAAGATGCTTGTTTCGTCTGCTTTCCAAAACCTTGGGGTTCTGCTTAATTTTGATGAGGAAAGATACTCAGAGTAGCACACAGGTTAAATTACAGGTCAGCCGCCAATTAAGCATGGTATCGGTTGCCGTACCATAAGGGTTAATGGGAAGGTAATCCTGACTAAAATGAAACTGAACACTGGCCCGAGTCCTTCCCTTTGGTCTATGTCACGATTCACTCATCTTTATTTAGGCAAGGGAGGTAACTGCTGTCAGAAGTTCGAATGATGCCAACCATGGTGGTCAACACTTTCCCGAGAGCTTGTCAAGCGTGTACATGTAGATAGTGATTAGTTGTTCCTTCTTTACTATCTACAAGGTTGATGTATTCCTCATCACTATATTGAATCGATCCATCCATAAAATAAATGTCTGTATTTTCACTTTGGCTGAAGAAATAGTATCTTTAAAGTTCCCGAACGTCATACAATAAAACATATTTTGTAAAATGTGGATTTGGCGTATGGTATTCAGCTGTGCTCAAAACAAATATTCATAAAAATAAAGTAACCGAAATCGCTCTATAAATGTAGATAATGACGGAAAACCCCCACGGCATCACTAACTGGATGTTACATCCACTGAATGGTAATAAGTTACCCGTATACCCTGTTGTTCTGTCTGTAAGTTCTACATGGCCAACCGTGTATTTTTCCGGCTAATTCGATATTAACACTTCAGTGCAAGAATGTGGCTGTTTGCTTTCAGAGTGTATTCGAAGTATCACGTCCAGGTGTCTATAGCTTGACATATATGTGAGTTTTTTCTAGGTCATGTAGCCTTGTCACCGGATTTTAATAAAATAAAAAATACACCCCAAGTAAGCTAGTACTTAATTGTTTTCTCTGCTGAAATATTAAACAAATGTGCATTCCTTTACTTTCGTAAGCTTCGGGAAAAAAATATTTTGACGTCCGGGGACTTTAGTAGATCAGCGATATCAACGTCTTTACTGATTTCATTTCAAAATTGATATGCAGGAGACAGAATTGGTTCCGATAACACAGTGACAATATCATGAATCACATGTTGCTGATAATTTCCAGAAGCAATACGAGATATTAAATGTATTATATAGTTTTCTCTTTATCGTAAAATAAACACAACGACACAATATAATAATCAACAACACAAAATATCTGATTTGTTTATCATTTATTACCGAGTTTAAAATTACTCCACTTAACCAATTTTACAAAACAACTTCATAACACTATGGGGTTTTACAAATTTATTCTAGCATATATACGGTTTTACGGGATACCAATATGGAATGTACAAAACAATATGTATGTCAAAAACAACGTTAAGACTTCGATATACTTAACCCTTTACCAAACAATAACGACATTTGACCAATATGTTGCAGACGACTCTGGAAAACATTGTGGGAAAAGGAGGAATTGCTCTTAACAAGCAGTTTCTCCTTTCCCCACAAAGTGCTGCCCTATCAAAAGATTATTTCGAATTACATCACATTTTGAAATGTCGTCTGCAAACTCTTTCCATTTGGGACAGTCGAAAAGCGTTTGGTAAAGGGTTGCAACACCATCCTAAAGGTAAGAAGACCTTTTCTTTCAAGGTCTAATTTTAACAATTGAATTCCATTATCACACATTTTCTTTTGAATCATAAAAACAAAAATGAAAACAATCTCCATGAATGTGTATTGATGTAAGCATTGTGAAAATACAGCAATGGTTCATAATAAGCAACTGTTTCGTTTCTTAAAATGAAGACAAAAAATTCCGCTACTGCAGTGAAATATATCAATTGTATCGTTTTCACCAGTTAAAAAATTTTGCAAATCAATTCAAATTAAAAAGGATAACAAAGAATAATGTCTTGCATCATCGATCAAAATGATAATTGAAAAATAACAACCTATACTATTGTATTAGTTTGGTGCGACATCTGTGACGCCTAAAGAACATTTACTCACACAAGGAAAAATGGGTCATCAAATCAAAAACCCATTAAGCAGACAACACATGTTCAACATGATAAATGGTGCTGCTTTCAATGTGAAAAAGAAACCATTTTGAGAAAAGAAATTGATCATCATGAGTAATTTCTTTTATTACAATGGTTTAGTACAAAGGCTTTTAAAGCCTTTTATGAATAAATATATATTCAAAACAGTATACAGTGAACCCTCGTTTATCCGGACACGTCAGTTCCCAACAAAATGTCCGGTTTACCGAATAATCCGGACTAATGAAGCAGAGCATGTTCTTATTCACATTAAGACACAAACGGTCTGTATGAGCGGTGTATAGTTATAACCCTTTAGCAAACGCCAAATTGTCGACCGTCCCAAATTGAAAGAGTATGCAGAAGACATCAAAACGTGATGAAATTCAAAGATAATCTTCTGATATGGCAGAAAACATTGTGGGAAAAGGAGAAAGAGCAATTTCTCCTTTACCCACAATGTTTTCAAAAGTCGTCTGCAATAAACTGGTCCAATAATTCCGTTCCCTTACAATTTTGTTCGGATTGCGAGACATCCGGATAATCGGAGTCCGGATAAACGAGGGTTCACTGTATGTGGCCAATATAATGGGTATAACAGTGGAATTTTCTTCCAAAGGGTGATATGATTAAAAGTGGGAAAAATAAAACCAAACATTTGTATCATCAGAAAGCTGGGTCTCTATAGAAAATAGTTCTACATGTATAAATACACATCTTAATCCCAAACAATCTAAACAATGCTTTTTCTCAAGAAAAACATTATGACAAAAATAATTGTAGATAAAAGGGAGGGATTTAGTGTTAGTAAGTTATAGGTATTGGTGAATGAACATTCCTTTCTTCTCTAAAATGAACTTGCAGTGTACAAGTTCCAAAACATCTATTATTGGAAAAATCAACTCAAGATGCTAAGACAGCGAGGAAAATGCACACGATTGGAACATTTCCCCACTGCCTAATCAAAGACTATCTGCTCCTAAAATATACAATGCTTTCAGAGTTTAATGTAACACAACAAATTCACTGTAAGGGTGGGTGGGGTGAACATGTATACATCAAATAGAATATCACAAGTAATGACAATATTTAACAATATGATTCATACACAACCAGCTAAGCAAAAACTCTTTATCATCTGACACTCAGATTTACACAATCTCTACATTTCATTCCTGCAAATCTTTTCTTCTATCCCTTTAATCGCATTCTGTAAGCGGTAAGTGGTCAAAATCGAAAGAAATGTTTGACAATTATAGTACACGAAAAAAAGCATTTCCCTTAAGATATTGCATAGAAACCAGTATGAAAAAAAAAGAACATTTTCATCATAAGCAGCATATTCTTTAATAACAGATGTTTCCTGTATCTTCTAGTATTACTGTGTTACAAGGAGTTTACATTGTACATGAGGACAAGGGAGGGTTCTACATAGTCCCCTACAAGAGTTTCAAGAACTTTGTTCATGAACATATATGAACGGAAAAATAGTTGTTCATTCACAAAAAGTTGTTCGTGAACATGTTCATGAATTCCAAGAACATATTCATGTACATAAACATGCAGTGTCTTCAAAAAGGACACTTCAATGTAGTCTCAGTGCCAAGAATTGAAAAGGGACCGTATGTCATTTAACCACTGTAACACGCAGGACCCCTTTAAGCATTCTAAGATAATGTCACAAGTATGGCACAACATGCATCTAAGAAGAAAGTAAATTGGGATATTTTATTTCAAATGTTGTATACTAGTGATCCTCATAAGAGTGGTCAGTTTGTCAAAATAATGAAGGATAACTGTTGAACCATTGAATAACAACAGAGAGTAGTTGTCTCCCCTGAATTTTTTATTGGATTTTGTTTGAACAGGTGCTAAGTGTTTGTAATAATACAACCATAGAAATTGCCATCCTAATAAGGCATTAAATGGTCAAAGGGACTAAACAGCTTGGTGAACAACCTATGGCAATAAATAAACCATGTGTAATATCTACATAAAATACACTTATCGAGATACATTTTGATTATTCCATACAAGAAACGTTGCCAGCATGTATGCTAAATTAGATCCCATCACATTAGTTATAAGCATGAATTAATGGCTAAATATTTATACAAAGTGATCAAAACAAAAGGACCCCTAAATGATGAAATTATGTCAAAACCTTTTAACAAAAGGCTTATCAGAAACAATTTCTCCTTGTCATATCGATTGTTTTGCTGCATGTAACTTAAACATAAAAGCAGCTACACCATTTCTGGTCATAAAAAAAGGCTTCAATGCATCAATTCAACAGAAAAATGAGAACCTTTTAACATACAGAATTCCTTCAGTGGAAACGGCTTCAAATTGGATCTTGTAGTAAATAACTGTACAAATTGATCAACAGATGTTTGTAGAATATGTCAGTGTACACAAAAGGATAAACTCTAAATAAAATATTTGAAAATCATAACATTTGAGCATGGTCCACACTTTAACAAACTCCCTTGTGATCAAACATATGACCAAAAAGTAAGAAATCCATTTACAAATATTCAATCTTTATATTAAGCTTTATCTATAGAAAACAATCTTACATGTTAAAAGAGGACATCCTTAAGAAACATAATGTCAAAAGGTGAATTTTATCATGATAAGCCAATACTCATGCCACAATCACAACTGCAACAAAACCTTATTAAGACAATTTAAGGCATCTGCTACAAAAGAAAGAACTTGCTCCATATTATGGCACAATGGCTTCTGAAAGCATTTGCACTGATGAAATATATATATGCTAGGAATTGTAGTAGACTACCAAAAATAAGCCGTTTTGAAACTAATTCTTTTGATGGGTTACTTTGGTCATTCTCGGTATACATCAGTCGGGTCGGAACTATTTGCATTTAACCAAATAGTTTCAGCCCAGAACTGAGTATACTAAGAAAGACTTAAGTTAACCAACAACAGAATGGGTTCAAAATTGAGAATAATGGGTACTCTACCTCAAAGCTGTTCTGATTAGGTAAGAGAATAACTTCTGATTAAGATTATGAATGGATGACGGGTTTTATTTGGGTCACACAAAATGGAAATATCAGGCAAGGGACTAGATCAGTGCATAAAACAAAACAGTCACACTATTCTGAGCTTTTCGTCAATGTAATAACAAAGATTAAAATTTGAAAATCTAACATTACATAAAAAGTTTCAAATCTATCAGTTAACCTGTGGTATTAATCAATCTGCACAAGATTCATTCAAAAAAATTGTGAAGTTAGTAAATAATTTATTATTGTCACAATGATCTCTTGGTACTTTAACCATGGGTTCTTTCACTATTTATCTACTTTCAGTTTTACATTGTGTTAACAGTATTTCAGTTACTTTGCAATGTCCTGCTCATAATGATTAAGGAAGACCCAAAACTTGATTGTCCATAAGAGTTGCTGGTCAAGCCAGAAAGAACCACCAGCATTCCATCAGTCAACAGGTGGACTAACTCTTATGAAAATTTATAACCTATTACTTCATATGCAAGTACTTCAACATGCTGCATTTATTGTTCTTATTTATATGGGTTTTTACATCGCAGCAACATAATTTCAGTTATGTTGGGATGCTTGCCTCTTAATGACAGAGGAAGAATCCATACTAAACTGCCTAGATAAGGACTGGTCAAGCCAGGTAGAACCATCAGCAGTCTATAAGTCAATCAGGAGACTACCTCATGTGAAAATCCAAATGCCACCACCGGTATTTGAACCCACATGGAAAGAGGCCATGTGTTTTCAAATTCTGTATTCTAACCACTAGGTCAAGGAGGGCGGGCCTTAAACAATACATTAATTGTGGTAATAGTAGGAATTGCTCACAACATGCAATTTCTCTTTGTGTAACAATGTGGTAAGATGTCATTTTTTTGTGTTTAACTGTTGTCTGCTGATGCTTTCATTTTTGATGAGTCACCAAATCCAATATGAGGTAATTGGTAAAAAAGGAGTGTAACAGAGCAATATATTCAAACATTTCGAAGCAGGCAGACTTAAAATCATGATGCTCTATAACTTTAAAACTGATAAATAATGTTTTCAATAATACAAATTTTGTACAATTCGCTTGAAACGGATTTCTTACAAACAGAATGACATAATGGCTGAATAAATTAATGATGGAATACATGATAGAAGATATCAATAAGGTTTTATTGTCCTTTTGCTTCTATCACATTTTACTAAATAAACCATTCATTATACAGGCCTGCAACAGAAATTTTATGAAATTATTCATGATAGAGAAAAATCTCTCTATTTGACAGATAGGAGATAAATTATGTCTCTTATTTTTACCAATTTCTTATAAATGTCTGACAAACTTTTCAATCAGTTAAAAAACCCATAGAATTGGGCTTAAAAGCACTAATCAAATCCATAGGGGTCTATCATAGGGTCAGTATACATATACCATGTAATATTTTAGTAAATTAAATAGTACTGACCCAAGGATAGCTAAAGACCCTTGTGATCAAATCCAGGCATATATAAAAATCCATCAATTGAGGATCAATGCAAATCAAGTTCATTTGACAAAAAAGAAAACCAAACAGAAACAATATCTATTCTGTCAACTTTGTAAAAGTTGCATTAAAGCAAAGGATCTTTGGACTTTATTCAAACTCTGATCAGTTTATGTTAAAAACAGGACTATGTGAGGCTAGACCATTCAAATTAAAGAACTAAATCTAAACATTCCAGACTGGCCACATTTTATGATAACATCCTATTCATATGCTGAGCCATATTGTAATAACAGTGAAGTTCTAATAAATAACATTTTGCATTGAATTTGTGGAAACATAGTTCCTCTATTGTATACATAGTAATCCAGTCATTACAATATTCAAATCTGATTGCTTTGGCATCAAAAAGCATTAGATCAAAGGATAATATTTTGGTCATTTTGATATTTGGTTTAAAAAAAAAATCTTTAATTTGATTAAAGCAGAGGTTTGGTATCAATGCACATGAAATAAAAGGTAAAGGTACCTTTTACTATAACCATTAAACATGCATACAACAGTAATTTCTATTTAAAAGTAAGTTTTATTTCTAAACTATAAATCGAGGGTTCAATGCAAGACTGTTATAAGCCCTTAACACTTACTATAGTCTTGCATTGAACCCTCGGTATAGGCAGTCCAGACAAGCTTTGTACACATGCACCCACTACCAGACATGCATGCACACTCAAAGATATGCATGAACAAACTCACACATAGACATATCAGAAAACAATAACTAAGACACATAAAAGCGGGATCATTCTTTGCAAAACCATAAAGTTCAAGTAACATAACACCTTAACAGCATCAAAACATAGGTGATAAAATATTTCATATCACAAAAACAGAGAAATATATAAACAGAAAAGGTCACAGATCAACTGTGCAATAAAGAATGAATATAATGTTTTTTTCATTGTTCCTTGTGAATTAATTTTGTGCAAAATCAATAGTATAGTATTTTCAGTAAAAATGGTTTCATGAATTGATTTAAAATCCTTATAATATACAGTCTAATCAAATTGAAAAAATATCCAATCCTTTCCCAAATACCAACAGTCTAACAATAAATTGAAGCAGACAACATTTGAAATGATAGTGACAAAAGATCAATAAGCAAACTATTCTTTTATCAAAATGATTGCCATTTTTCAATCAATTAAGCTGTTTAAATGGATATACTTTTCTCAATCTGAATGCAATAAATGTCACCTGCAGAAATTTCCTGTCAGGAAAGGGCAAGTGTAAATTAAAGAATGATTCGAAATCATAATGAATTTTGCGCGGGTAAACGAGACAACTTTTTACAGCTTTACATGACACCAGTTTTGTCTTCATGAGTTAAAACAGAATAATAGTGTTCATATAGCCTGTCATCAAAAGTCAAGATGAACTGCAAGATTTTCAAGTTTTATAAGAGGGCATATGAACACAAATCTTTTGGGTCATGATCCCAAACAATACAGGTGCTAGTATTCTTGGCTAGAAAACAAAACCAATGTCTATTTTATAAAGCAAAAAGGAAATAAATTCTTTCATTCTTAATTCACAAATAAGTATCAGGTGACCTTAGACTTATACATGAAATATTATCTCCAGGAAAAAGGTATTATTACGTTCAGTATTTGATTTTTCACCTTTTACCAGAAATACCAGAATTTAATTAACCCTTTTCCAAACAACAATTTTTCGACTGTCCCAATTTCAAAGGATTTGCAGACGACATTTCAAAATGTGATAAAATTGAAAAATATTCTTCAGATAGAGCAGAAATTCTTGTGGGAAAAGAAGAAACTTCTCTTAGTGAGTATTTTCTCCTTTTTCCCACAATGTTTTCCAGAGTACCACTGCAACCAAGTGGTTAAATGTCGTCATTGTTTGGTAAAGGGTTAAAAGGGGACTATCTCACATAAAAAATCCCTGTAACTAAACAAAAGGTCATTTCAAGCTTCTTTATTCTAAAGCAACAAAACACTAAGTCTTGTGCTTTCATTTAAAAAATTGTAACATTCTTCCATGCCCTGAAAATATTTGTATGAAAAGGACAAATCACTCTAACAAGGAATCTTTCTTTTTTTTTTCACAGTAATTTCTTTACAACCAAAGAATTTCAAATATCCAGTTCAAACTTTATTGATTTGGAACACTGACAAAATGAGGGTAACAATCAAAACTAAACAAAGTTAATATGGTGAAAAAACAAAACAATTTCTTGTAATCTGGAACTCTGTTTCTAACACCATTGATGGTTGATTAAGTCTGTTCTACTTGGCACAAATGTCAGTCTCCCTCGATTAAAACTGTTCTGTAAACTCTGTAACGTCTGGCTTGGTGAGCCGCCCGGCCTTCGCATCTGATATAGCACCCCAAAGGTCAAACACAAAGTCGTCTGTGAACCCAAACTCTCCCAATTCTGAGTTGTCAATCGCGATGGCAAAATCACTGGGGTTATTTTTGGTGTTGCCAGCTTCCCATATTTGTTGGGCTGGAAAAGAAAACGATTAGAAATTGAGGATTGTATATCATTTCTCATCAGTGACGATTTACATTTCTCCATTTGAAGCCATCCATACCATAAGCCTTTAGAAACAACTGAATTCATCCTTTGACCATTTACCAAGCAATAACGTCATTTGACCAGTTTGTTACAGATGACTCTGATAAAAAAAATTGGGAAATTTCCCACAATGTTTTTGGCCCTATCAGAAAACTATTTTCCAATTTCATCAAATTTTGAAATGTCGTCTACAACCTCTTTTAATTTGGGACAGTCGATAATTTGGCGTTTGTAAAGCATTAAAGCCATCCATAACAGCCTTTAGAAACCACTATGACAAAAGGATGAAATGCTCAAAATTTGCACTTTATCCTTTAACCACCATGTTTTACCAAATACTATTATATAGGACATATTTTTTCTAGCTTGTTAGTCATCTGGTGTTATTTTCAATTTGGACAAACCTCAAAACCATAGTAAAAGATTTGTCGATACAAAAAGATCTATCCATAATTCCTCCATCTAAGTAACATCAGAAAACTTAATTTATGTAATTTCAAAAGCTTAGATGATTGTAAGTTAAATTTAGAATACAAGAATTTAATAACTCAAACCCTTTGATGGCATAAAACAAGTGAGAATCTTTACATCAATTCACATTCAGATCAGTAAGTAATACTGCAAATTAAGAGCAGAGTTATTTTGTTAAAATGTAAAAAATAAGGTTTAAAATTATTAAAATAGCAATTTCAAAATTTTCAAGATCCTGGATGTTTTCATGATAAATGTCCAAAGGAGGGCATTTTTCCTACTTTTTTAAAAAAAAAGGTGCTGGCAATTGTGAGATAATGCGATTAACATGCATCAATAAGCTTTAATTCAATCATAAAATGAGATATTGTTGAAAACTTAGAGTGAAACTTCCATCCAACAAACCAGCTAGGAGGACTTACATAAATCTGTGTCATTGATCCCCATGAAGGACTCTAGTAAGCCATTTATCTTGTCTACAGCCACACTGGCGGCCTCTTCAGCCTGAAAATATATAAAAGAGGAGAGTCATTAACTCATTACAAAATAATAATGACAATTTACCACTTTGTTGCCAATGACTCTGGAAAACACTGTGGGAAAAGATAAAATTGCTTGTAACGATTACTCCTTTTCCCACAATGTTTTTTACTCTATGAGAGGATTACTATCCAATTTATCCCATTTTAAAATGTCGTCTGCAAACTCTTTCAACTTGGAACAGTCGAAAATTTGGTGTCTGTTAAAGGTTAAACCGTATCAATTAACCATTTTGCAAGTCATTCATGAGTTCTTGTCCTAATACTTAAGTGGTATCCAGTTTTTATCAGTTGAACAAGTTATAAGAAAAAATGAACAACAATAAATGGTTCTAACAATTTTTTAGGACAATTGAACGATTGACATACCTCATGAATATTCAAAACACTTAAACCTGAATATGTGTTGAATACTCTGCGCATGAATAATGCTTTCAATAGCTCTTATTGTGAAAACAGTTCCAACAAACATTAATAGGGTCGGAGTCAATCTGTCAATTCCAATGACAAAACCAAATGATTCATAGATATTTAATTTTCATTAATGGCAGGATATCTCATGTTAGGAGCTGAATGTTTATTGTTCTATATTCTCTATATGGGGTTTTACATCACATCAACATTATTTCAGCTATGTAGCAATGCCCGACTCTTAATGATGGAGGAAGACCCCATACTCAACTGCCCATAAGGGCTGGTCAAGGCAGGTAGAACCATTGGCATTCCGTAAGTCAGTCGGGAGACTGCCTCTCATTTATTGTTACAGCTAGGTCTACGAATAGCGCATGCATAACATTTCCACGAGAGGATATTATTAGTAAATCAAAAAGTGGGGCCGGTTCTAGTGGGGCCGGTTCTAGTGGGGCCGGTTCTAGTGGGGCCGGTTCTAGTGGGGCCGGTTCTAGTGGGGCCGGTTCTAGTGGGGCCGGTTCTAGTGGGGCCGGTTCTAGTGGGGCCGGTTCTAGTGGGGCCGGTTCTAGTGGGGCCGGTTCTAGTGGGGGGTTCTAGTGGGGCCGGTTCTAGTGGGGCCGGTTCTAGTGGGGCCGGTTCTAGTGGGGCCGGTTCTAGTGGGGCCGGTTCTAGTGGGGCCGGTTCTAGTGGGGCCGGTTCTATTTGGGCCGGTTCTAGAGGGGGCCGGTTCTAGTGGGGCCGGTTCTAGTGGGGCCCTGATTTGGGACCCCCATGTTCTATAAGACTTCCAGCTTAACCACTTGGCCACTAAGGACCCTTTGGTCAAGTTACACTCAAAATATGATAGCTGCAGGAAACAAATATAAAAACTTTCAATTCATTTCTTTCATTCCGTAAAGATACCATCATAATTGCAGACTGCCCTTTAGGAACCCATCAAACATGTGAGTGCTAGCATATCTCCTTGGTCTTGTATTGTTGAAATAACAAGGTCCTGATCTGTCACCAGGCTTCTTTTATATTAAGCTTTTAATTATCCCATTTTCATCTCATCTACATCATACTTATCTCCAGACTACATTTATATTAGGTTTTATATCATCCCATTTTCATCTCATTGTCATCAAATCTATTTCCTTTTCACAAGTCCTTTCTACTTTGAAAACCTGTAACATAATACGTCTGAAAAAGTAAGCCTTTTTGATATATAATGGTACCGTCTCTTGTTTGATGGGGTTGATCCATTCCCCCATAGAGAATGTTGAGACTTGTCCAAGTTTGAAGCATGGCAGACCATCATCAAATTATGAGTCTTCTTTGATATTGAGTACAATGTCATATATATGGGGATTATAATGCTGTGTTCAGAGTATTTCATTTATTTTAGGTTTTCGTGTAAGGACACTCTCATTGAAAATCCCAGTCCCCCAGATAAGGATTGAACCTGTGAACCTTGCATCACAAGTCCTTAACCACTGGGCCATGCAGGACCCTCAAATACTAAGTATATAACAATAAATTATAACAAAGGAAGACATTTCTCTGTAGGACCAAATTCTTCTTCAGTCACAGAGATCTCATATTAGTCATCAACTTCAGGATACTGGTTTGTTAAACATTTTATGCTAAAAATTATGTGTAAGATCAAAACAACATTCCCTTATATTTCAATATTTGGATAAGAAATATCGCAATGTATCACAATATTAGAATTGTCTCTCTGAGATGCTTCCAATGATGTGTGTGTGACATGACAATATTGTGTTATAAAGATACTACCCATATTCATTTATGAGTTTGACTATAATATATTTTAAATATTTTATAAAGTCATTAGTAAAACTGTACCCAGATAATTGCTTCAAATGGTGTATATCTGAAGTACAAAGTTTAAGTCTATATGACTTAAATTGAACGCTTTATGACTTGATGATAAACCATTATTATACCAACCACTTCAACTTTAGCCTGTCCTTTAGAACTGATTCTCAACGTCTGTTTTCCACTTCCCAAACTGCTGCTTCCTTTCTTTCCACTGGGAGTGCTCACATAAGCTGAAAAGAAACAATCAGAATATAACATTAACCTCAAGAATGCTGGGTAATTTAATAAAACTAGATTTGTGTGTCGTCTGCTTTCCAAAACCATAATTATCTGCTTAACTTTGATGAGGAAAGATACTCAGAGTAGCAATCTGGTTAGATCACAGGCCAGCTGCCAATTAACTTGGCAGCTGGCCTGGATCTAACCTGTTTGCATTACATGAAGTTGGTTCCAGCGCTATGTGGCTTAATTCATTACTCCATCATACCGTACTGCACTGTACCTCACTGCATCTTAATGCTTTGGCAGCAGACTGTAGAAACAACTGTGGGCAGCAGACTGTAGAAACAACTGTGACCCATAATAAAACTGTTGATTATATTTTTTATGTTATCAAAAATTGCAGACACTAGACAAACAAGATTGTTATTCAATTTGAATAATATGCAGGGGTGGCAAATTTCATTTTGATCTATTTGTCAATAAGCTTTAAGCTTCCTTCACAATCGATGTAAAACAAATAAGGTAAACTAAACTATGAATGACAGATACCTTTTTGTTGTTGTCCGTATAGTGACTATATAGTAAATTTTGGAAAAAAATCATTTGTTAGTAAAGGATTTTGGACAACCTGGGCAATATGGACAATTGAGTTGGCCAACCGACGTAAATGTGTCTACTTAAAAAGCCATGGAGGTCTAAATTAATAAGGCCCTCAATTTTCATATTGCTTGGCACATTAAGTCAACTCTTCAATTACTATATACAAATAAGTTGATAACTCAGGGTTAATTGCGATATAATAGTAAGTGCTTGAATTAAATTTGGCGAGAGACATATTCAGTATTGCGAAATGAATACTCAACCTGTCAAATACCTGCCTCAATCATTTCTTTCACAATGTGACAGTATCCTCTCACCAAAGGATACAATTACTCAGGTAATTCACAACTTAAACATGCTTAGATGAGAATATATACTACAACAAAAAACAGTCAAGTGAAAATTTATCTTCCTGAATTCCAATCTGCAAGTTAACAGGACATTATGATTTAAACCTATTCCTTCTTAACAGAATATCAAAACTAGTCCAAAGTGTCTTCAATAATTCCTCACATCTGTGAACAAACGTCATCAAATCAAAATAGATTTTTCTGCAGGTATGTTGTAACCAGTATATAGGAAGTAAGTGGTGAAAGTTGTTTTGTTTGTCAGGAAGAATGTTCAGCTGTATCACTTGTTACTTGGTTTCAATTGCATTTAACTCTTATCACAGTCTCAATACATGATCACCTTACATACCTATTCCCAACTCATGTTGAATTAATGGCCGGTAAACTTTTGTACAGATGAATTATTAATGAGATGATCTGATTGGTTCAGAGATAACACAGGCACAGAATTACAATTAATGTGATGGAGTGGAATAGAACTTTGTACTCCGATAATTTGTTGAACTGAATGCAAAAGTTTTGTACTAAGCAAAGGCCTCTGTAATAACTACAATTACATGATAAAGTTGCTCATCCATAAATGACATATATTCTTGTATACATTGTTAGCTACACAGAATAAAAGATGTCATCATCCACACAAGAGTTGCTTTTTTTTTACATCCTTTTGCTCATAATAAAAAAACCGACAAATTTAGAAAGTCTTTAATTTAAGTAAGAAAAATGTCTCCGTGAATGTGGTCTATTTCCAGTTACCACAGCATAAAAAATTTAAACCTTAGAATGCTAGGGAATATTCTTAAAATAGATTTTTGTGTCTTCTGCTTTCCAAAACCTTAAACTTCTGTTTAATTTTGACGAGGAAAGATACTGACAAGGTAGCAAACAGGTTAGATCACAAGCCAGCCGCCAATTTACTTGGTGGCTGGCATGGATCTTACCTGTTTGCACAAGCATGAAGACAGTTCCAGCACTATAAGGGTTATAAGCTCATAGGAAGCAATAATAGGAAATATTCAAATTTTCGTAGCTTAAAAGGGTCTTTTGCAAGCAGTTAATATATCTAAAAGTTCTGAAACAAAACTTCTTTTGTTGGTTCTCATTAGTAGTGAAGATTCTAATGAGTACTGACCATATGGGGGTTAATTGGAAAGAAAATATGGCCCAGAAATGATGCTCTAACACCTTGACCATTAAGCCATTCATAGCATAAGTTCTAAACAAATGAAATTGTGATGTCCAAATATCCTCATATCTCAGAGCAAACTAAAGTAGTTTTAAAGCCATATACTTGTGACCAAAAAAACAGTTAATAAAATAAATTCATAATTTTTCCAAAGCTGAATATCAGACAACTTCAAAAGGTAAAATTATGATAAAAACATATCTTCAGCAATTCTTTTTATCATGTCTCTATAACGAAGTCTTCGTGATTGCAGTAAAACTGAACTACATTATGTATCTCCAAAGTTTGATAACTTTTTCTAATGCCAAGGTAATTAGCTCGTTATTTGAAAACGAAGCCAATTAAACAACCTCAGAAGAGAAAAGATATTATTCCCCCTAATTATCTACTATTTATGGCAGATTTGAAAGGAAGACATGCCACAGAACTTCATTTCAAGGACAAATAAGGGGAAGTTACTCTTGATATATATGCATACGATGTACAGGATATGTACAAATGAAACTCAAGATGGAGGAATTGTCTAAACTATTTAAAATAATAAAACCATTTCATACATTTTGAAATCAGCCAAAATTCATATGAATAGCAGATGACTGTTATAAATTTTAAAAACAACAACAAAATTTCGTTAAAAATTGATGAGTACATTAACTCATTATGAATAAAGAAGACATGTATCACAAATTACAAAGCAATTCGTAGACATTGTAAATTACAAAGAAATTCTTCTCTTGCATAACAGTGGTTACCTTTGCTGAGAGCCATTATGAATTAAGTCAGACATTTAGTTTGGAGGATGACAGAAATATCATCTTTAATATAAATCATTCACATGAAAAATTGCCATATTATCTATAAGTGTTATGATTTTTATTACAAAACTTGCATTTAGGAATTGGATGTATTTAATTCCTTACTCCATGATACCTCACATGAGTGCATCTGTTAGAGACTAATTAACTTTTTACCTGTGACCTGCAGACAACATTTTTTTTTTACTTCAGATGAGGACCGGTCTAAGAATAAATGTTCCTATACTTTTTCATGACTATTCATGCATTTACAAATTCAATAACATTATGAGAATTATAAGAGAGTGTATGTTAATGTATATCTTTAATAAAAAAAATAAGAAAAAAAAATTAAAAAAAGGGATATGCCAGGTTTCGATCTCACGCGAATATCAAACTTATTGATCTAAACAAAAAGTAGCAGCGAACAGACTGTCACAACCACGGATTCAACTATTCATAAAACAAGAATTAAATTATTGGTTTTAAGCTTTAGCTAACAATAATTTATTGTAATATGAAGACAATATTGAGTCTGACTCCTTAGAACACGTTTTACACCACTGTTTTCGTCAATCAAGACTTCCCGGGTATTTTTGTGAGATGAGTTTTCATTGGATAAACCCGGTATGTTCAGATTGTCATTTGTGATGATGACATCAAAAAGATTTTGGTTATTGTTCATAAAAAAGGCAAATTGGTATTAGGTAAAGCACAAAATACACATTTATGTTTATTCTACTGTTAAATTTAGTTTCTTTTAATTTTCTTTTCAAATATCTTTATTTGGCATTGTGAATATTGGGGGGGGGGTGTGTCAAAGTATACTCTGGCCCCCCCGGTCTGGATATTGGGGGGGCGTGCCCCCCTGCTCCTACGCCTATGAGTGCTTGACGTTTGTGAAGCACTTGCTATAGTCTTGCGTTGAACCCTCGAAATGTCATCCAATATTTTGTTATCCCCGAGTTAAAAAGCTAAGACGTCAACAGCTGGTGTAAAAATACCTACAAAAAAAGTCATTTCTCTAACTAGATAGAACTTGTTTTAAAGAACAGGAAGAAAATGTCTTTCTTCAACAGACCAGAACGATATTCTGGGTTATATCAAGTAGAGGACTTCTTACATTACTTCATACTATTGGACTTATATACATGTGCAGTTCTGCAGAAGACTTTAGAAAGAACTGTTGCAAAACAATGCATTGCTCAGTCCTAATGTACAATAATTAATCATTTAATTGGCACAAAGGATTCTACCAAACCCAATTAAGAAAACATTCTTTGTTTCATGTTTTTTTTTGTAGTCTACTGTTGCATTCTATATAAGACCAGTCACAAAGCCCTATATGGGGTATGGGTTAAACCCACTGACTGAAAAATATTGAATAACAGGAAGAAAATATTAAATTGTGACTTCCCTTTCTCTATAAATTATGATTTTTGAAACATTTACAGTAGATGACATCTTAAATTTTGTGACAAAAGAGAATTTGCTATGATTTAAATTTGAAATATTTTATTAGTCTAAGAGGTTGTAATTGTGCAGTAAATTGATAAATATCTTGGCAGAACAAAACTATTCTCTCACAAAATGTTGAGAAAAAGTATTGAAAAGGGGTTTTAATATAAACCAGTAATGCATATTTGGAAAAAAGGAAGTTTGTTTGCAAACAATAAAACTCTCTTGAACGACATATCTCAGTGCCTCTTCAAGAGACCCAGAGAAAGGGGGCAAATTCCCCCTTCAGTTTGATAATAAGGAGGGATATTTTTTTAGATTAGGTGGACAATTATTAAATGCAAATTCAAAACATTCATCATTGTTTAATGCTTAATCTGAAAGATTGTAACATAATAATGTAATTTCAGGTAGAACTTAAGGAAGCATAAAACATTGACTAAGAACAATATGTCTGTATCTTTAAAAAGATATAAAGTCTCCCAAATCAATGATATAATGTATTCACCGTATTTGTTTTACATGGATTGTGAAGGAAGTTTAAAGCTTGTTCAAAGCCACTCTCAATGACTGCTTCCTGGATACTAAACCAGTAATCACGCGGGTTTTGTGGGTTAGTCCGGGAAATTTTCACCCCGCCTAACGGGGTATAGGTATGTCCAAATCTCAGTTTACTGTTAATGACTGCTCTATCATATCAATAATCATATACCAGTATCAAAAGATGTTCCCTGAGGGTTAACCTTTTTTTTTTTTTTTAAAGAAGTCTGTCATTTGATTCCTCAAAAAGTCTGATCAAGAATCATCTGCAGTACATAAACGAAGTATTTACTGGAAGATTTACCTCCCTTGCTAAATTTCGACGGAATGTCCATTCTGTCACGAATAAGCCTAGCAGATTTTAACAGCTAAGCAATTTTTAACAACTCAAATGTTTATTAGTTGTATGGATATCAGATGTGTCTGAGATCTTTGAAAAAACAGGGCAGTTGGCACCATAGCCCGCTCTAGAATAGACACTGCATATCTCTGAAGCTCTTCAAACCCTATATCATTTACTGTGCATTTCATTGCATGAGGAATTTTGTAAACCTAAAAGAAAACCTTTTTGACAGCAATGATTTAGTGATAAACTTTAAAAAAAATATATATATATACATTACAGTAGTCAGACTGCATGACTGGGGAATATCTTTAGTCAATTGGTTAAATAAATTCAATGATACAAGTTTTAAAAGAATTCAGAAAAGAAAAGGATTTTACCTGTTACCCTAACACTACTGTTCCAAAAATGATATATACATTAAACAGAAATCATGAAGTACTGAACCTCATCTTTTTTGTATTTAATTAGGCAAATCCATTGCAACAAAAGAAACTTTCAGGATGGGCAATTTTTCCATATCATTTTTTTTTGTGTTTTGCTATCTACGCATTAATTCACATAAATAGAGACAGGAAAGCCAAAAGGTTCTTTGGCTGTGTACTGTTATTATCAGAAGTATAAATATGTTAATCTACTGCAATATTTGGCACAAATATTTAATTGACTTCGGCAAGTGTAAATTAAATGTAAACTGGAATACAAGAAGATAGAACCAAAATCAAAAGACCAAATAAAAAGATCTTGAGCTCAAGTCATCTAATGCTACCATCCATCTTTAATGGTTAACACTGTTTGGTTGGTATTCATTTAAATTGTTTCCGAAGGGACAGTTCTTGCGAGTGCACAAAATAGAAATACAATTATACTGGTTACAATCAAGATTTGCTTTATGTATCTATTGTTGTATTAGGTTTCAGCTGGTAAGATGCAAGGGATATATCATTTACGAAGATTCATACCTTACAAGCCATTAAACTGATATATACATTGTGCTTATCTAAATCCATTCCCCCATGAGGAATTTTGAAACCAGTCAGAATTGAAAGTAACAACAGTCATAAAGTACATTGAATACGATTGTCGTTGGTCATATAAGACAAAAACAATTTTGACATATGGTGACAATTAATGCAGTCATCAACAGTCAGTGAAATTCTCATGCATGCAGATGTGTAAAAGTGTATCATTTTGATGCAAACTTGTCCTTGTTGATTTAACCCCAAAACAACAGGCAAACATGTCATGAAAAAAATACATTTTCATATCCTCAGAAGGATATAAGGATTATGTTGCGCAATGGAAGCAATTTATCCTTATGGCAAAGGAACTTTGATGTATTGGGCAGAAATTACATACGAGTTATGAAGTAAGAGTTAAGGATACCGTCAACTGTTATAGACACCACCCCTTCAGTGTCTAGTTGAAAAACAAATCCTGTTTTGGAAATGTATAGTAAAGACATTAACATTATATCAAATAGTCTTACCCATTACTCATAAATTCTGACTCTTATCCTCATCATAATAATTATTATCAAGATAACTATGAGTGTTTTTGAGCACTTAACTGAAAAGCAATTAAGCAAAAAGGGAATTCTCTCATTTGTCGCCTACATTCATGTGGGTGTTAACCCTTATAGTGCTGGAACCAAATAGATATTTGTATGGTCTGCTTTCAAAAATCCACAATATTTTCTAAATTTTTACGAGGAAGATACTGAGGGTAGCGAACAAGTAAGAAGTCGGTTCCAGCACTCTAAGGGTTAATAAAAAAACCCCAGAAAAGTCTTACCCTAAACAGGATTAAAATTGTGTTGATATTAAACTTTATGAACAGTCAATTATGTAAAATGGCCTTTGAGTAGACATGAACATTAATTTGCTTTTAAACATATTCATGAATTTTAAAAACATGTTTGGGAACATCAAGAGCATGTTCATGAACATTATTAATAATCTTTAATCATTAGCATGCTCTTAATGTTCATGTTCATTAACATGGCCAAGAAGAACTTTGTGTTCATAAAGCCATTTTTTTTTCATGACTGAATACAAAGTTCCTTAACACATTTTTTTAACTCTTTGCAAGGGTTTCTATGGTATTATTGCACTCACTTTCTGTCTGCATGCATGAATACAACCTTAACCCTTAGAATGCTGGGTAATTTTCTAAAACAAAATATCTTTATGTTGTCTGCTTTTCAAAACTTTTAATATCTGCTTCATATTGATGAGGAAAGACACTCTGAGTAGCCAAAAGGTTAGATCACAGATCAGCAGCCAATTTACCTGTTTGCATTATATGAAACATGAAGTCAGTTCCAGCACTATAAGGGTTAAGGTGATCAAGTAAATTACGGATAATTTTTCAAGCATATAAAAAGCAATGAATGCATGATTACAACATTCAGAAGATCATATAGTTTATAGATTACTATCTTAATTTTTCCATCAAACAAAAGCAATCTTTCAATGTGAAAGAATCAATAATCTGACAGTCTCAGTTTGCATACTCGGCAGTCAATAACCCCAATTCAAAACACCTGTAACTGTTGCCATGGTAACAAATATAAATATGAGAGGGAAATGATACTGCGAGAAATATCAATGTGATGGATTTCAATTCAATACTATAGCTATTCAAGGCCCAGTACCAGGGTCTTCCCCAGCCCCGTAAAGCGCCGCGGCTCCGCTGCGCTTGACTTTCAAAATAAGCACTCCCGCGGCGCCTTAGCTGACTCCCGCGGCGCTCTAAATGTGTCCGCAGCGCTTTAAATTGACCCCAAATGGAGTCAACGTCAATGGCAGTATATTCTAGATAAACCGCCAGTCTATAAAGTAGTAACTAACAGCTGATAAAAAAGTCGATAGGCGTTTACACACTCGGTTTATGCGACGTCGTCATAGGTACAGACATGAGCGTGTGTATTGGCGTTGTGGCACGTGCTTTGTCCTAAAAGGAAAGATCTATGATGCGTGTTAAAAGATCGCACTTGGAATGAGAAATAGACTTTACTTAATTGACATTGCTTCTGTCACTTTCTATGATACTATAGACGGGAGTTTTATGTAAAAACACCTGATTCAGACATCCATCTCCACATCGCCGATTTCCTTGGTTTGTCATGGTAAGTTATTAGACAAACTATTATGACGTGATCGGGAAATATTGAGAAAGTTTTGCATCCGGCAATATCTTTCTTCACATCGAATTATTTTGACCGAGTAAGTTATAAAATTCAGTTCCTCGGCAACTTAGTTTCACTATCAATATGCCCAAAACCGGTTTTGTAGTATCTGTATACATAAACTGCTGAGATGAAATGATCATCTGGTGGGCTGAGGCATAACGTAATTTTTCAAACGTCAAAATACTTGTTGAGCTCAATGTGACAAATACACCAAGTGAACCTGAGCAAGCTCCTCATTTCTGGAATTTCTTACGAACAATTATATAATATGAGGACTTTGTGTTAAGTGCCTCTTGTATGCAAAAATGTCTACAGGTATTGACACTGCAGCTATAGTCATGTTCACTTTGTTAAACAATGAACAAACCTCCAAGTGGTTAAGGTGAAGGAATTGTAACTTGGATTTTTGATTTGATCCTTCAGGCAAGACATGACAGAGCCCTAGTCTCGTACTGTGAATCCCAGGAAACCCGTATACAATACATAAAATACTGTTGACAGAGAGTCAAATGTTGCATACAAAATAATAATTTGTGACACCATGATTATCTATGAACTTGTCTTTTTTTAATGAATAGACTAGTGAGAAATAATTTAACAAATTCCTAGAGATGCCCCATTGTAAAAGGCATTTCGGGTAGACATGCAGATTGCTATGTATTTGGCTAGTCATGACTATGTTACCTGACATGAAAAGACGCAAGCACAAAGAAGCAAAAAGACTTTGACCAGCCTCCAAACATAGGAATCCTGTATCAAAGTTCAAATAAGCTTGATCCTCCAAGCCGTATGGCTGCCTTCAGGAATCTTCACTGGTTGATGAAGAAAACTCACTCAAACCATAAGTTGCATGCCACTTATGGATTTGTGTGAGTTGTTTAAAAAGAACATTTCTGTTTAAGTAAGGCTGTAATAATAGTACTGATGGAGAATTTTCACTTGCAAGCCATCAGATGATATTCGATAAAGGATAAAAACTGGCTGCAATACTCAATACTTAAATAATATACATGTAGTATGGTGTTATGGTTCTTTAGAATTAACAACTGACATGAAGTAACACAGGATGTCAGAAAAAAAATTTGTTATAAACTTTAACGAAGGAAAACATCTAGCTTGTCATGGAAACATTCTTAATTTTGTAAAATAGTTGGATGCTTCTATGATTGATCTAGTTTTTCATAATTTTGTTTTGCTTTGCACCTATGAAAACACTATTCATTTTGATGTAGTCTTCTTGCAACCTTCACAGTACTCTGACATGAAGAATACGATAAATAATAAATCATGTTTGTGATTTAATTTATATGTCAACAAAGAGATATCTATGCTGCATGGGGACAATGGTTCTCGAGAGCCCACACGCTCTTTGCTATGAGAATCACATTGGTACTCCATATTGACCAGATGGATACATGTCCTTGAATAAATCTATTAAATGTGAGGGGGAGGCTGTGACACCAATTGGACATATTTTGTTTAAATGGGATGTTGCTCAACACTTCTATATACTTCCGATTCAAGATGTGTCTGAAAGATAATAATAATAGAGGTTCACATTTTCATTTCAGACTGTTAAAAGGATTCAGCATGCATGTCCTATAGACTTACAGAATTTCCAATTTAAAAAAGCTCAGGATGAATAGTTCAAAGCAAAACCAATGAGAAGTAGAGTATTCAAAACAGAAATGCACATTGAAGTACTGTATATGGAGTTTTGAAAATTTAATTTTGTAGACTATCACTCATTTTTTTTGTCTAGCAAATGTGTTGATTTAAATATATTATGGGACACTTTCTTTTGTCTTTTATTTTCACAACATACCTTAAAACTCACCATTTTGGTACACATATATAAAAAAAATCGAAAAGGGAGGGGGATGACCCCCTCCCTTGACCCTCCCCCGTCCTCCCCAGCGCCTGAAAAAAATCCTGGGGAAGACACTGCAGTACAATATATGGTATATTTCTATGTACACATTTATAACTCTATTTCTTCTTTAAAATTTAGTATCTTAGGGGGAGAAAACATTATATATGGATGCATATCAAGGGTTCAATGCAAACTTCTACAAGAAAGTGAGTTCAATGCTACAGACTTGCAAGGAACCCTTGATATATATAACCGATTATAACTGACCCAACCGAGATATTGTTAATCAGGCCCCTTCTATTCAGGAACTCTAGCAATTTGTAGAAAATATAAGGGAACAGATATTCATAGGCGTAGGAGCGTTTTCAACATTGGGGGGGCCATCTTCAGATAAGGACCGGTCTAAGAATAAATGTTCCTAAACTTTTTCATGACTATGCATTTACAAATTCAATAACATTATAAGAATTTAGAGGAAGCGTATTGAAATGTGTATCTTTAATAAAAAAAAAAAAAAAAAAAAAAAAAAGGATATGCCAGGTCTCGATCTCATGCGGAAATCAAATGTATTAATCTTAAAAAAAGTGGCAGCGACCAGATTGTCACAGCCACGGCTTCAACTGTCCACATAGTAAAAGAATTACTTTTTATCATTAAAGCTTTAGCTAACAATTGAAGACAATATTGAGTCTGACACCTTTTAAAGAACATGTTTTGTTTTCACCATTGTTTTTGTCAATCAATACTTCCCCGGTAGTTTTGTGAGCTGAGTTTTCATTGGATAAACCCGATGTGTTCAGATTGCCATTTGCCATTTGCGATGATGACTTCTAAAAGATTTTGTTTATTGTTTGTAAAAAAAGGCGAATTGGTATTAGATAAAGCTCAAAAATACACATTTATTTTTATTCTGCTGTTAAATTTCGTTTCTTTCATTTTTCTTTTCAAATATCCCCATTTGCAATTGTGAATATTGGGGGGGCCAAAGTATACTCTGGCCCCCCCAGTCTGGATATTGGGGGGCCGGGTCCCCCCTGTCCCCCCAGCTCCTACGCCTATGATGTTTCACTATGTATTTTTACTTAAAATAGTCAGCCCTAAATGGAAACCAAACACAGTAAGACCAGGTTTTATTTCATTTTCATAACAAAACAATGATGTCTTTAAAATTCATTTGGCCAGAATTGCTGCAAACAAATAGTCAGCATAAGACACTCTGTGAACAGCTGTTCATCACAATATTATCAATCATATTAACTCGGTTATCCCCAGCACAAGTCTGTAGATAGTTCATGAATACACAAGAAATCCTGGGGTAAGTCGCCTTATTTCCGGAGGATAACTCACATGATTACAACATGCACACAGGCACTTTATATGTACTTAAATACACACAAATTGGTTATACATCACAATTGAATGTTGTTTTTTTTACTCTTTTCATTAAAGTTTATCATATCAACACATCTTTGTTTCATATTTTGTCAATCGTATCTTTTGGGCAATTCCCGGCTTGTGCCGGGGATTTCCGAGTAGATATGATTGCAAACGGACATGCCCTTCGTTGCTGGCCTACTTTCAAAATGGCTCCCCATTACCTCTGAGGTTATTTTAAGAAATGGCCGAGGTGTTCCGAATGCAATATTATAAGAGCATGAAACATTTCGACTTAATCACAATGCAGTAGTAACCATAGAACCATTACAACACACTAACAGACATAGGGAATCACATTCCAGCTACAACAAATTTGTCCAGAATAACACATGACAAATACAGGATGTCAAAAGTCAGGAAAGATGGCATATCAGCAGATAAAGTTCAGAGATATATCCAATGGCAATACATCCGCACATAACAAGTCACCAAACATGGATGGGGTAGAGTAAATGTTACCACTAAAATCTGTTGCCGTAAAGAAAAGAGAATTTCATAAAAGATTAAACAGTTACAATTGTGTTTCTTATTTTAAGAAAGCAGTTCTATCTTGAAATGGAAAAAAACATAATGTATACACAGTGATAATTTGAGATGTGAAGAGATGATTTAAATGGACTGTTTTTCATAACCATTTTACAATCTGCTATTGGTTATTATACATATATCTTTTTCAAGAGTGAGTACCTATTGATAGTTAATCATAGAGAGAATTTTCTGATCTCAATGTCATTAGGAATGCCTAAATAGTTATAAAGCCCAATGTAAGAGATTGCTTTCATGTACTTAAAAAGCATAAATCTGTACTCTAAATGTATTATCTGGACAAATTTGTACAACAAACACTAAATTACATACATTGATGGATATATTAAAAAAAAATAAAGATTAAAACATTGTTAAAAAGAGAAAAGGTAAATAAATTCAGATCTATAACAAACAACAAGCATGGTTGTCATTCTGTTCTGTTCAAGTACATTGAGACCATGAAACCATATCATAGCTCAAAAGGCACAAGCCAGTATTAAATGGGACTCTCGATGTTGATGACCATGAAACCACATCATAGCTCAAAAGGCACAAGCCAGTATTAAATGGGACTCTCAATGTTGATGGCCATGAAACCACATCATAGCTCAAAAGGCACAAGCCAGTATTAAATGGGACTCTCGATGTTGATGGCCATGAAACCACATCATAGCTCAAAAGGCACAAGCCAGTATTAAATGGGACTCTCAATGTTGATGGCCATGAAACCACATCATAGCTCAAAAGGCACAAGCCAGTATTAAATGTGACTCTCAATGTTGATGGCCATGAAACCACATCATAGCTCAAAAGGCACAAGCCAGTATTAAATGGGACTCTCAATGTTGATGGCCATGAAACCACATCATAGCTCAAAAGGCACAAGCCAGTATTAAATGGGACTCTCAATGTTGATGGCCATGAAACCACATCATAGCTCAAAAGGCACAAGCCAGTATTAAATGGGACTCTCGATGTTGATGGCCATGAAACCACATCATAGCTCAAAAGGCACAAGCCAGTATTAAATGTGACTCTCAATGTTGATGGCCATGAAACCACATCATAGCTCAAAAGGCACAAGCCAGTATTAAATGGGACTCTCAATGTTGATGGCCATGAAACCACATCATAGCTCAAAAGGCACAAGCCAGTATTAAATGGGACTCTCGATGTTGATGGCCATGAAATCAAGCTTTTCAACACAAACAAAAAATGAAAAAAGCATTAACAAATCAATATTTTCCCAGCCATGGCTTGTACACTTTCTCCAAAACTGTCATAAAAAGCCCCTACTTCTAACGATAAAACATATTGTGAGCTCTGTACATATTTAGTTCCCTTAAAAATCAATGACTTTGTCTCATAAAAGAGAGGATCACAGTTCAAAACTCTGGAAAAAGCTTTCAGACTTTTAATTAAGTCCTTCCAGCATGACTTATCTTCCCTCAATGACAAAACTAGCCTTAAACTAAAATCCAGTCTAATTTATGCAATGGATTTACTGAGATTTTAACTCAAAGCAATTTACTATAGATATTCAAAAAGATCTTCTGAGGTTACAAGTCTTCAAAGAACTGAGATTAAATGAACTGTACATTAATTGACTGCATGGTTGGTGTGTAAAATAAACAAAGTGTTTGAATATTACAATCACCATAAAGGACAAATTTCTAACAGAATGTTTTTGACGAACAGATGATTTTTTACTTCACTGACAAATGAACATAAGACATGTTATCTTTGTAAATTGTAACATGCTGTCAGTGGTCAAAACTGATTCAATGAAAGGCGATTAGGAAACATTTAAAAATGGGTCAATAAATCAATTCCTCTCAACTAAAATCAAGGAACCCTTAATTTCAATAATGATACATAACTTTAAGTTATATTGGAGCAATTTGCATGATTTACATGCTTTTTAGAGCATACCATCTCATAAGATGTTTTTTCATAATAACTTTTCAATTTCAACTTATGCATACTATCTCTTCTTTTCATCTTTAAAAATGTTGTTAGTAAAATAACTGTAACTTTCTCATCTATATAATCCTAATGTGAAAAAGTACATAATGAGCCCTTATATGGAAAATCTGAAGACATGAACCCCAATTAATCATTAATTGATGGATTTCTGTTTGAAGTCTTGTCATAAGTATCTAAGATCTTTTACAAGGACGGATCATTTATTCATGTTTCCCACCTGATCTATAGCGGCTAATGTCTATGATTATAAAGTATGCACAATTACACCCTAGTCAAGAGTTTTCATTAAGAGCCGAGATGGGGGGGAGCCAGGGATTTCCCTTGTCTACTTTGACCAGAAACCCTATCTACTTAGACAAGAAACCCGGCTACTTTGACTAGAAACTGCGGCTATTTCGACCAGAAAACATGGCTACTTTGCTCAATTTGATGATGAATCAACAGATGCACCCAATACACCCATTTACTTTTGCAAATCACCCTTATACTACAAATATTAATGAAACCCCTGGGGCCTAGTCAAAATAATTCGACATATGGATTACTTATACAAAGTGATACATTTGCCACTAGCTGGTGTCAAACACTGCCACATGATAAGCATTAGAATCATCCATGTGATTATATACTGTATATAGAGTTTTATAAACCACATTTAAAATACTGGACTGCAGACAAAATGCTCTTTTCCTAGAAAACCCTCGAAATAGTATATAATATCTATGTTTTGAATCCTTTGTCATAATAAAAATTATCTGATATTGGTAATCATACTTATAAAATACGAAAAACAAATTTCATATTGTGGAGGTCCATAAGACTACTTATTCCCTTTGACGAAACAAAAAAAAAGCCATTCAAGTTCAAGCCAATAGCTATAACTGATAGTGAACTGATGATGGGTATTGGTAATGTTTGAAGAGTTAATGTGTATCTTAATGTATAAATTCATTCCCCCATGATGCTCATTTGTTACTGGTACTTCGTGATAAATGAATGAAAGAATGAATGAATTAACAAATGGATAAATAAATGAATGAATGAATGAATGAATGAATGAATGAATGAATGAATGAATGAATGAATGAATGAACAAATGAAAGGAGTTATTTTAGGTGCATCAACAGCCAAGTTCATTAAGCACAAATTTTAAAGATAGATTGAATAACTATTAGGTTTATATATATTTGGTTAATGAAAATGAACAAGAATTGGCAATGAGTGAGATGAAACTGATGAATACCCCACAATAACTGGGTTTGAGAAGAAACAAAGTTTGGTAGCTAGGGGAATCACGCCTCTTCATGTCATATGACCTCCCTGGTCCAATCTAAGTTTCAGAAAAATTGCAATATCAATCATCAAACCAACACATTGGGGTTTTTTCCAAATGGAAATGGGTTAGTCATAATAGATAGAAAGATAATTCATTAAGAGCAATTTCTACTCTTTTAAAATATCTTCATAGAAACAATAGCATAGAGTATTACACTGTTTAGACATCCTTTAAACTGTTACATTGGTTAACTTCCATAACAGAGAAAAGGGAAACTTATTTAGGAATGCATGAGTTAATTCACCAATTATCATTGATTAAATAAACATTTTATCACCACATACCAACTTGCCTAATCTATATACTCCCAAATAAAATTTTGTGACTGGTCCAAATTGATATAGCAGTAGCAGATGATAATCATAAATTATGAAAAATGTTTAAAGTTTAAGGAATTAGTTTAAGGTAGAATACCCATAATCCACTGTTTTGAAACTTATTCTTTCGGCAAACTATTTCGGTTGTTCTCAGTACACAGCAATAGTTGGAACTTTTCCGTTAAATGTTAGTTCTTTCATCACAACACTTTAAAAGGTGATATGGTTATAGAGTACCTGAGCATTGAATATATCAATAAAAATAGCTTATAATAGAGCAAAAGTGCAAAATTGTGATACTTACAAAAACCTGATTTAAGGGGTTCCACTGTGCGAATCAAGAATGTTTTGCCTTTAGGTATCTCTTTCAACAATTTTGCAACTTCAAAATGCCGGCATCCGACTAAACTTTTGCCATCTATTTTTTCTATATGATCACCAATCGCAATAAGCGGTGTTTTGTCCATAATACTCCCCTCTTTTATACGTTTGATGAAGGCATAGCCAGCACCATTGTCTGTTATAGTAAGCCCTAAGGCTTCCTCATTTTTTGTTACTTCGACCTCCTTTGGTTGACCCTTAATATGGGCAAATATAAAATCTTCCAGACCAATCTGACCTCCAAGCAAACGGTTCATGTCTATTTTGTGCGTGTTGAGTGTACAGAACAGGATCTGGAAAAACACAAACAACAAAAAACTGAGTTATAAATGCTTAAATCTTTAACATACAAACCAAGATGCAACTGTCCAGATGAAAAGCATATAACAAATCAAGGGTTCAATGCAATACTATAGTTAGTGCTTCATATTTGTGAAGCACTTAATTACTCTATAGTCTTGTACTAAACCATCAAAATGCCTTGTTTTTTTATTCTGAATACTTATTAGAATCACAATTATTGTGATGATAGAAATGAGTTTCCATGAAAAGGATTCATGACAATCCTAATATTGTCATGTGAATTTGAACCCACCTGAAGATGGGCCATGTGATATCTAGTTCTGTTTTCCAACTACTAAGACCATTGAGGCTCCTTAGTGGGAAAACCCTAATGAAGAGCCAAAGTTTAAGTAAAGCATACCTTTCTTTTGACACATTTTTGTTCTGTTATATGTCAAGATTAATTTGGAAATTTTGAAAAAAAACATTTTGAAAAAAAAGAAGCAAGAGACTCAAAAAGACCCTGCAGTGTTCACCTGAGTTCCATAGCTAGAGCTGTAAGAAAGAACTAGTCTATATAAGCGTCTACATAAGGTAAACAACTCTGAACATTAATTGTGTGTCCTGTGAATTTTTCTTACAAAATCACAAAACCACCTTCACGATCAGTCATTTGCTACAGAAATGTTTAATCCTTGATTTATTTGTAAAGGGTTTAACCCTTTTAGTGCTGGAATTGACTTCATGCTTATGCAAACAGGTTAGTTCAAGGCCAGTCGCCAAGTAGATTGGCAGCTTGTCTATGATCTAACCTGTTTGCTACCCTTAGTATTTTTCTTCATCAACATTTAAGCTCAGATATTTAAGGTTTTGGAAAGCATATGACACAAAAATCTATTTTTAGAAAATTACCCAGTACTCTAAGGGTTTAAGCTGGTGGTACACATGAAAAGAGTAAACAATTATTTGTTTGACTTTGTTTTAAACGTGACCAAAATAAACAGGCCTTAACCAGAGTATTGACATTCTCCCATTATAACACTGTAAAGACTTTTGTTCTGAGTCTATTACCATTTTTCACTGTTGTTCAAAGGCTTTATCCGCAGTAACAGATATCTTCCTGGCAATGTATTATCAAAGTCCAATATGAAACATCAGCTGTGTGAAACTGATCATTAACCTTTCAATTCAAGGTATACTTGTTCTAACATGCTTGCAACTGACAATTTTATTAACAGTTGTGACAAAAAGAGTTATGTTTCATAACCAGTTCACTATTATTAATATTAACACTTTGAATTCTTTCATAAAAATAGGTTCAAACAATATTGGCAAAAGGAGGAATCACTTGTCTAACAGTTTTACCTTTTGCCGATATTTTTCATCAGGATCCTTTGCTTATACAATAAGAGACTATTTTAGGATTCAATCAAGACCTTCATTTTTGTAATTCTGTATTCTATAGATTTAGTTTGAACCCTTATTATACTTGTTCCGAAATGGCCTGTCCGCGAGCCACGAGCTAGTTAAATTTAATAGTAACTGACTAAAGTAATATCCGCTAGGTGCCTGGCAACATGATAGAAGTTTGGAGGTACTTGGTATAATTTGTGAAAAGTGTCTCATAAGCCCAAAACTGGCTGGCCATTTCATTAGGGTTGACACTTATAATCATAAAATAACCTTACCTTTATATGAAGAAATGGGTGATGAGTACTGTGAGAAGTGTAACAATAATAACAGGGGTCAATGCGTCAGACAGAGAGACAATCAATAATCAAATTAACCCCCCCCTTTACGCTCAACTATCTATAGACCATTGTGTTACATCTGATGCAGAAAACAAAACATTATACCACTGTGAAAGGACAAATTGCATTGCTTCTAACAACCAATCTATCCTTTTGTCATCATGTTTTTTTTTATGGAATGTCTTTAAAAAAAATTACCTTAAACAATATCATCAGATGAAGTTTAAAAACCCCTTATAAATTTAAGGGATAGTGTAGATTCTTCAAATCTAAAGTAACAAAACCCTACTTATTTCATCAATAATTGATAAAACATTCGTTTTCAGTGCCGAAACCGCTGGCAAGGTCCTGTTGGCAATCTTCTTGTAGGTGCTTTTCAGCACTTTGAATAATCTTTCAGGTACCTACACCTTAAATTTCGTGGTGGCATTACCCAATATACCCAAACGCCCCAGTCAATCTAGGTAGAACTATCATCATTCTGTAAGTCAGTCAAGAAACTGCTTCTCATGAAAATGAAAATATGTCGAAAAGGGTTTTAACCCACTGCTTCTCATGAAAATGAAAATATGTTGAAAAGGGTTTTAACCCATACAGAGAAAGGCCTTTCAAGTTCAGTACTCTAATTCCATGATCTTTAACCCTTTCGGCGCAAAATATTTCTACAATTGAACGCTCCAGCGCCAAATACTTCATAACATTTGGTATAAATACACTACTATATTTTGTCGACGCAAGACGCCTGTGGCGGTCTACCAGCATGTCGACGCAAATGGCCTTTGGCACCGAAAGGGTTAAGTAATCCACATTTGGTGTGAGTTCTGGTAATGAATCCATTAAACAGACCTTTCCAGCAATTAATCAAAGTTCTAAGTACTTGTTACACAATCAATCAAAATCATAATATCTCCAACAAAACACTAGGAATAAAAATCAAACAAATCCGCCATACACTTACCTCATCGACGTTCATGTCGTAACAATCGGCGATTTTCTGGTACAATTCTTTTACGTTGGTGAAGCCGGATATGATCCCAGTCGGGCTGCCGTGCGCCTGTTGACAGTGAAACACGAGTTTGGGTCTGGGCTGCTGAGGGGGAACATCCGCCTTGCCTGCAGGCTCGGATTTAGCCGTTCCGTTTGACGGGGGAAACTCATCACCTGGGCGTGTCGGCGACGAAGTTTGGCTTTCAGAGATATTATCTTTACTCCCCTTTTTCTTACCGCCGAAGAAAGGCATCTTGGTTTCTCGATTGGTCTGTAAAGTTTCTTTTGATTGTTTTAACAGCGGCGATTTCGTTTCGACTTCGGGTTTATTCCACTGTTTACCTGGCGGTAACACCTGATATTTCTGTCATCAAACAAATGTCATTAATGGCTGTCCAGGCGGAAGTTGCCCATTTAAAATCGAACGGATCGCACAATCGGAAATGATTGTCATGCCTTCGAACAAAATCTCTATTTTCTTTTGTTCATTTACTTTCATGAAATATTAAAGACTTATGTAATCATTGAAAAATCCCTTTAAAAGTTTGTATATAAAACACTGATATAAAATAAAGTTCACAGATTGATATTCAAAAGATCGTTAACGGAAGCGAACATTTGAATCCATTAATACTTCACCTGTTTTTTCAACAGGTAGATTTGTAACGTTGTTTATGATTGGTCAAAACGTTTTGCGACCTCTCGTGCTGTTAACATAGCCTTGACTAATATTTTTCCGTGGGGGATAGTCAGTTAGGCGTAGGCAAAACTAATTTCTAAATCACGATTGATGTCGCGGTTGAATGAAAATAAATATTTATGAAATTAACACATCGATCGATATGTGACACCATTCGGGAATGATAGTCGTTTTATTCATCTTACCAAATCATACATCACTTTATTTCATCTGCTACTGAAGACTTTAGAAACCAATGTGACAAATGGAGTATTTGAGGAAAATATATAAAATCTTCTTTTATTACATTGTGTTGGGTTTTTTCCCAAAGAATTAATGGAAACCCTTTTTTTGTACCTTTTGTTGTACGCGATTAGTTGAACAAATCGATATCAATGGTCTTTATCATAGACTTCTCGAATTACAAAAAATTATGGATATTCAATCATTCCTTCTAATTACAAACTTTGATTTGCCTATTGAAATACGACATATACCTTTATTGAACGACTTTAACAATGGACAATTTTCCGTTACATAAATCGGATTTCTTCATATTTATAATACTCGTATTAACTTCACCCCACAATTGGCCAACGTCAATCCTCTTTTTTTTTAAAGAAAAAATCTGATACAGACTGCTCTTGAAACCACGATAAAAAGGGGGAAATTTTCTCATTATGAGTAATTTGTCCTTTTTTCACAATGAATTCTGCCCGAATACTATAAAAGCACCGTTTTCCCAAGCTATTTCTTGGTGCTGCTGATTCTGCGTTGATTTAGGACCAATCACAAAATATCATAATGGGGATAGTTTATGTAGTTTCACATTAATGGTCGCTAGTATATTATCATAAAAAAAACTAGAATTTACTCAAATTGAACAAAGTTTGTTCTCAAACTCAATGTATAACTATATATCAATATGCGTTTCGATTAAACATGTCGGAATACCAGAAACTCTGTGGAATTTTATCTCCCGTCAAAACAGATTACTATCATGGACAAAATATTGAAGAAAAAACAACGATTGCCTTTCACAAAACAACGATTGCCTTTCACAAAACAACGATTGCCTTTCACAAAACAACGATTGCCTTTCACAATGTATTTTGATATTGAAAACGTCTTCAATATGACTTGATGTATGTTTATTACTCGACGCGACTCTTCAAACTGATTAACACAATTAATAACGTCAACGTCACGTGACGTCGTTCTATGAGAGGAACCTTATCAAACCGACCGAACCTTCCTGGTTCAGTCTGTAGTGTGTACGACGGCACGGATTCGTAAACACGTGTTTCAAGATCGAGACCCAGTTCGGTCAACATTCTTACAGATGTTGAAGTAAGACATGTCCTATCATAAATGCTTCTTTTACATGTACCATGTGTCAGAGTGCTATCTTTTTATGTACGTTGATCAAAAATAGATTATCTTATTTTTGTGATGATGGGGACAAGACGACTAGATGATGCAACAATGATTTATAAAACAAACTTCTGCAATACATTCGATAACCCATTCCCCCATTCCCCACAGGGGAATTTGTGATCGTTCCAATTTGAATGGGAAATCAGTCGATGGAAAAGGAAGAAACAACATGGGATGTATTTTATGATACTGGTTACTTACCATCGTGTCAAAATAAGGCATTAAATCAGGAGTTACCAATCCTTTTTGCCGGAGTGTTTTCTAAAGATTTCTCTAACATATATTTCTGGTTAAGGTTTTAGGCGATTTGGGGTTGAAGTGAATGTTGTACTGTATAAAATGAGTGAAATGCCCCCCTTTTTTACCTTTTTATATTAAAGGGACTGTACTGTTATTTGACTTATGAATTATTCCGATAAAGTGTTATTTCCCTTGCGATCCGTTGAGTACCATTCGTTTTCATAACACGGGCTTGGCTCATCTTCCAACATTCATGACTACCAAACAAAACGGCTTTATCTTATTGATTTTTACATGGGGGATACGTTTTAGGGGCTATGTTGCTGATATATGCACTAAATTGAAACATTAGTATGGTGTTTTTCAATTGAACACTGCCTAATTGTGTTTACAATTGTACATCATTCACTCATATGGTAATTTGTGAAAAGTTCAACTTCAGCGGGCAACGATTATTCGATTTGAAAAATAAATTCATACACTCGATTAAGAAAACATGTTATATTCATCAAAGTGACGTGTGCTTATGCATCACAACAATTAACACGGTTGATTACAAGACCCAACATTTTTTAGCTTTGTTCCTTTAAAATCTGGCCGGTAGCTTAAATATTGATAACATTGATATTATACAAAACAATACTGTACAGATGATTTGACATGATGAGTTTTAGACACGCAATAGTAAAGATATTTGCATGGAATCTTATGATGGCAGTAAGGTAAGACCTGCTCGGTCTTCGTCTCTTACATGTTTTTTTCTTAATTAGGCAGTATTAAATAACTGAACCTTTAAAGATGCTTGTTCACGGAAGATATAATTTGAAAGTCAAACTAAAAAGTTGTTGAAGCAATAAAGTTTTGCAATCAAAAAGTAGCAATTGAAAGTTTGGAAGCAATGCATAGCGACCACAAAAGATCAATGATGCAATATTGGGATGATGTTGGAGTTTCGGGTCTGTCATGAAACAGAAGTCTATGGAACGAATTTTCGGAAACAAATGTAAAATAATTGAGTAAATCAAACGAAATTTCAACAGTTTTATCCATAATAAGCAAGAATACGACACTTTTAACCATGGATCTGGTTTTTACAGTCGCGTTGATGTATTCCTTAACCAGGGTCTCTTCAAAAGAAGCCTTCGGCATCTTTTCTGTCTTTGATACCAAATGACCTTGCCCGTGGATTGAATTCAACACCTACCAACTACGATCAGGTATTCTGGTCGGCCTCTGCGTTTATCGCATATAAAATGAAGACTACTATGTATAAAGTTGTTTGTATCAAACGAAGAGTTTGTTGAGATAATTCTGTGCCTTCTGTAGCAGACATCCATAAATACAGACAGAATCACATCCAATGTAAACATGATAAACCCACGATTCGTTATTCTGTTTCAAAACATAAATAGTCTCAGAATGCAATCTGGCGAAGTGAGAAGCGGATTAATAGCAAAATATAATTTTATATCAGCGTTCTCCAAACATCATCTGCTTCAAACCAATAACTGTCGGCTGCGGGTTATAAAGAGTTAATGAGTATCTCGGATAAAAGCGGGAAAAGTCCCTCCGGACGGTATTTATCAAAAGAACGATGGGGCGATTGTTTCGTTTCATTACAATAAATGGAATTGGTAGGAGGCAAGTAATTATACTGCATTAGAGAGACAATTTGTTTGTTGCCAGTATGCGGGCCTGTCCATGTAAAAACACAGCAATCAGATTGAGAAGCTATAAAATGCCCTTATTCGGGTTTCGGCTCTCAGACAAGCTATAGTTTATTTGGGTTTTACATCACGTCAGGAGTAGTGTATGTTTGTTGCAAAGCCCGACTCTTAATGATGGAGGAAGACCCTACACGCAACTGCCCTTAAAGGTTGGTCAAGGCATGTAGAACTATTGGCATTACGTAAATCAGTCGGGAGACTGCCTCGCATGAAAATCCAAATGATGTCAACTGAGACAGGCAAACTCCAAGCGTTATATGCATCTTTTGGCGAAAGAGACATACATAAATACATGACCTTTAACGAAATAGCATGTTAAACTTAACTCCACGATAACACTACCACCTTGTTACATCTGTTTCGGAGAACTTTGGAATTCGCCGTGGCCAAATGATTGATTGATTCTCGTGATATAGCTGTATAAGTTTTCTGGGGTTTTTTTGTCATCTGGTCTTATCACAAATGCATATATTTAGTTATATGTTACATGGAAAGGTTTCGTTTAATATCTGCCTGCATTTGTCATTTACACTAGATTCACAAAACCTCGAAGTTCAAGGAAGCCCGTGAAAACGTTCGACAGAGAGAGAATTCGTGATATAGATCTGGGTACCGTTTTACAAAACAGTTTACGCTTAAGATTTGCGAAAGTCTAAAATAACAAGCACTCTTATTTCAATATTGGGCTAAGCAATACTGCAAAGTAACACCTCATTGGAGTCGTCTCTCCGAGACGCTTCCAATGACATGTCACATTGCAATATTGTGCTTTCGTTTAAGATATTATCCATGTTTATCAGTTTTGACTTGCGCAAATATTTTCCGTAAATACTTTAGTAAAACGGTACCCTGGAATATCAAGACATAGAAACAAAGAACAAATGATTTGGGAACGCTTAGAAGTTCGAGTCGATGGATGTTTATGTGGGCCAAAGAACATCCCTCGACTCAAAATTCTCTGCAGGGTCTTGGAGCGCACGACATGACAGACATGGAAACAACATTCACCGCTGGTTGCGAAAGATTTATCGTCGGAACATGGCGTATATAGAATTATGGAAAACAAAACTATTCCGCTGTAAAATGGCATAAATACCTGCTCGGTCTTGTGCACCGCCATTTGCAATCTGTTTTATATCGTAAACATTGATCAAATGGTCACCCCGCCTGGCATATGACGCCTCGTTTTCACATGGCACGGGTCACGTGATAAGTGTCTTGCCAAATCGGTTAATGAGAGTTCTCTCGGACCATTATTATCAAACCGTCATCCTACAATTTCGTGACCTCTATGGGTCTGTTGCGGACGGTGTTCAGAATTATTGTTGGAAAAAGGACCAATTCTTCATTTATGATGGGATTATATATTTCGATTTAAATATTTCGTGGTTTTTTTAATTGCTATAGCATATCTGTAAACATATGTATAAGTTAATCTCACTACTGTTATGTCCGTTAAGTTAGACGTCAGTTCACAATTCGTATTTCTAACAGACATCTATATGTTTCATATATGAATCATACATTTATTTTGGAACGTATTCAGTATCTACAACATGTATATCATTTGTTTTCCTTATAAACAACGAAGACAGTTGAACACATGCTGTTGCGCCCATCAACCCAGACATCCATTCGCCAGCTAAGAATGTAGAAAAGTCAGACGGGTCCTGTGTGGCCCAGAGGTTAACATTGCGGACTTAGAACTCGGGAGTTCCGGGTTCGAGCCCCGTTGAAATATCTGGTTTCGTGGGAGTGACCTTTGGTAAGTCACTTCAGAGCCATAAAAAGTATTAGTGAATCAATGAAAGCCGTGACATGACTGAAAAATTGTTGGTACGGCGTTAAACACCATACAAAAAGGAGAAGTTAGAAAAGAGCGTCAACACGTCCGATATTAGTAAGAAAATGTGTACATGTGTCTGTGAGAGTTTGTAATAGTAACAATAGCATATTAAAACATCGAAAGTTGTTCCAACTTTTACTCAAATGTTTGCTTTATTCATTGATTGTTTTCGTTTATCATTTATTTGAAATGCAATTTAATGGTGTATAACTAGACAGAAAGCTCTAAATTCTGTGATATCGAAATCAAACGAAGCATGAACTATTGTCAAATCGAAAATATGATAACCGAGGGAAGCAAATCCTACATAAAAGAATAAACTACCATTTAAATTTTCCATTTACAATGCAATAGCTATATTGTCTATTGCGGGATATTTCGGATGACCCAAGCTGTAATTGTGTTAGAATTAAATATGTACGTCTTGACCATTCGGACTTATTGCTGGATTACCACACCAGTACTTTGTCAATACTTAACCCGTACAGTGCTTTAACCGACGTCATGCTTATGCAAACAGGTTAGATTCAGGTCAGCCGCCAAGTAAAATGGCGACCTACCAGTGATCTAACCAGTTTGCTGCTCTGGGTATCTTTCCGTAACAAAAAAAAAAGCAACTATTTAAGGTTTTGGAAAGCAGACGCCACAACAATTCTTCAGTAAGACAATTACCCAGCATTTAAAGGGTTAATAGAAGTAATTAAATATTGAGATGAATTATCCTTACACGCATTATCAATTTCGCATCCATTTATAATTCTAACAATTAGCAGACGATATTTACTTTTGATTAATCCGTTTTATTCTGACCCAATTAGAACGACTATGAATTCCAAGACCCCGTCTACAGACGGTTCACATAATGGAAGGGTTGGCCTGACAACACTATATGTCAAGAACATTAACACATGTTATTGAAAGGTACCTTATTAGTTGGTAATTGCTCAACGAAGGATAGTTCAATTAATAAAAAGCACCTAATTAAGCCTGAATGAGTCATCTCGGTAAATTATATTTGGTAACGGCCAAACCTTTCTTGGTCTTTTGGTACGATTTCTACATGAACTTTCTCGGGGGTCCGTGGTTCTAGCGCCACCGACATATCTGGTTCACGAGAGTCGCCTTTGGTAGGTCACTTCCAAGCTCTAGCCTAGTACCGGTGGATCCAAGAAAGCCGTGGGAGTCACAGGTTTATGTATTTATCATGTACCAAACAGTATTCGGTGATGACTTAAACAAATTTCGAGACATCATTATGTTCAAGAAATAAGTGTATGACAAAATTGAATATGTACCAATGATTGTTGTCCCTGTTTGGTTTGATCGTTACCTAATCGTGTGTATGCGGTGATACTGTGTAACCAAAATGTTTCACCAATTATACCTGTTTTTAAAATTCTTCAAAGACATTCGTCGGTCATGATAATGGAATAAAACTTCTCCTTTTATCTATAATAATTTCAAACTTATTCGTTCATTCGTGGAATTGATATGTTGTTTTTGTATTCAACTCTTGCTTTAACATTTGCCATACCCATTCTTCCTGATTCCGAAATATCTGTTGCCAACATTTGTCATGAACTTTGGTAACCAGCCACAATGCTTAATCACTATACATGGCTCAAAAGGTAAAGAGAATTCACGGTCACTTGTGGACATGTGACTTCCATCGTTTGCTTATTATGCCGGGAACTACATTTGCAGTACAGTGTACTTTTGTTTTCATAAAAAATCTATAAAAGTATACTATTATTATTAAGATATTTATTGGAACTATTCATTGCCTCTTTGCACCAATGATAGTTCTATATTTTGTACAAACACAAATTCACTTCCTCTCAGGCTCCACACATAGCAACAGGTTTCAACTTTGTTATGTCTAACTTGAGTGTCTGAAGGAATCGGCTAATCCAATGCATTCAAATTATTATACCTTGCCTGAAAAAACACAAAAAACAAGCTTTCCCAACCTATGAAATAATGCTATCCCGAAAGGAATGACTAAGGTCAACAATCTGGTTCAGAATAACTGGTAAAGTTGTTTTTGACTGACGTCACACCTAAATAAAACACTTGGGTAGATCTCACCTTTAGTTTTATATGTTAACAACATCAGTCTCGTAATCAAACTTAATCTAACAGGTTTTTTTCTCATTCGTGTACATGTATCTGCTATTCTATTTGATTTGCATTGCAGTAAATTTGTCATCCTCTAAAACATCAAGCAAAAACAACTGTGCTTTACGAAAGCCGTCTGCAGCAGATTTATTTTGACTCAATATCTTGTTCTAACGACCATGGTACCGTTGTACTCAACGACGTAAGGAAACAGACTGGGTACCGTTTTACTAAACAAGTCATAATTAATAAGCATGGATAGTCTCTTCAATGAAAGTACAATATTGCAATGTGACACGTCATTGGAAGTGTCTCGGAGAGACGATTCCAATGACGTGTCACTTTACAATATTATAGTAAGAGGAACTGTTGTTTTTAACTTACGCAACGTTTTAGCATGGAATGTTAAGTAAAGCTATACCCTGTTATACCATGCAGTGCCAATAAAGGACCAACTTCCAGATTTCTGTTTGTCCATGTTCTATTTTGAACTGCAAATTTATTTCTGTCACCAACATCAGTGCGTTAGTGTTATTTAAGGTTACGGATTGTTATCTTTATGTCCACAACACACCACCACACACAATCATGAATTTACTTAGAAATGGGCTTGTCGTACACCGACATTCAGCGGTCAAGTACTTTCGTCCATTGTCCTTATGTTGTTTCACTATACCCAACAGATATATCTTTTCATGATTTTTTCCCCATTAATACACAAACGAAGGCAGATGATTACAATTTTTTAAGACAAATATGGTAACGCGTCTATCAGGTGCTTTGGCATGATTGTGCATAGAATGGACTAATTGTTTAATGACAATCCAACGTTTATTTGTCTGTTTAAAAATGACTGAACTGTTAAAAGGAAACTGCATATGAAATGAATTTCTGTTATTTTACCCAGTTCCAAATAGTTTGAAGGTGGTCTCATTTAAAATTCTTGTCAATGTGACAACCATATACATGTACATTGTAGTCCAAAAATCAAAATATTGTGAAACGATAATTTATCGCAATTGATGAAAAAAGAAAATCCCTTATCACAACGGCAATGAGTACGGTCTACTCGAGTAGCGTATAAATCCAATTGTTTAGTCTATCAGTATTATCAAAGGAACAGTTTCAAAGCTCTTGTCTGTGTAAATAGCAATTAATCGTACATGTCCATACGCGTACGTTCCCTTAATAACTCTGATTTGTATTTGTTTGCATTTAATCAGAGCTGATGCGGTGATACCATGCGGAAAATTGCAACGTGGTATGTTTTTCGTTCTGTCGGGCTAAATAATAGATATTCATTAGAGATAAGTGACGTTGTCTTGATTGGCGCAGTCAGCATAGACGCTATTAATTGCTGAACCTTTTTCCTGATCTTACAACATTGGCTTCCTCTCCGACATAATCCCAAGTATCCATTAAACTAGCGCCAGTGTAATGTTTATATATCTGCAGTATTTCAGGGGGAAATCGCTAACGAAAATTCTGAAGGCGGGGTAATCACCTGTCTAATGTTTTCGATTTTATGTCCGAACAAGATGGCCGCGCCCATCACGGAACAGGTACTTTTGGTTTTTATTAACCTACTTTTGCCAATGATAGCCACAATGTGTACTCCGCATGAGTTGACCATCAACTTTCCGGTTCTTATGGTATATGATAACCAATGCTTTATAACAGCGTTACGTCTATCACTCGGTAGAGAAATCGCAGACGAAAACCGACTTGTTTGGACATGGGCGCTTTTCGACTTTGATTTCTCTGCCGAGTTCTACATTAAACACAGTATTGTCATGTACAAGTAACACGTCATTGGAAGCGTATCGTAGAGACAATTTCAATAATGTGTTATTGCTTAACACAATATTGAAACAAGAGGGAGTGTTGTCTTTAACTATCACAAGTGTTTAGCCAGAATGTTTAGTAAAACGACCCGCGACCGCAACACGGATACTGCCATAATAAATATGTATTTATATAATCATTATATAACGGACCTTTCATACATTCTGAAAGAGGTCATTTATACATGAAATCAATTAGCAATTGAATCTACATTAATCACGCGTATTTCGATATTGTTATATCATGGAGTGACCTTTGGGATGAACCGTCGTCATGACAACCCCTCTAATTAAGAGATGATGTGATACTAAGTGAGGGTAAACAAACCGTCGGTTTGATTTGCTTTCTGTCACGCTGTAAGTAATTGCCTTTTAAAAAAGTAAGTGTTTATACACATTTTTCCACGTACGTTCTTGGTTGGGCAATTAGATTTATGCATTATCATAGAAAAGTGTACGTTAGACATATAAATGTAGAAATTTGCGTTGATAACTTACACTACTAGGAAGAAGCAAAAATCTAAAATTAGTTTGGACTTGCTAGCCTAACATCAATTGAGACCATACTATATTTTACACCTCAAGTTCAGCATTGTTGATTCCGTTTCCGAACTAAATATCCTTTACTTACGGAGGATATGTGTTAATGTAGATCGCGAAAGACTATCAACTACCCACGGGAATCGAACGTATAACCGTCGTGACCTGAGGCTGACTTCCTTCCCTTAAACCAGTGTCAAAACAATCTCAACTCAGAGGTTATTTCAAATGTCATCGAATACTGTTTGTGAGTCTTCTTTGTTATGTTTTGGTGTCTAATTTAACCCTTGTGATTCTGAAAACATAAGTTCTGAAAATCATTACTCGTGCCGATTTGAGGGCTAGTCCCGGCACTTTTTGCACCTCACATAAAGGGGATCGAAACGCGGCCTCTCGGTAAAAGAAGCCGATGCTTTAACACTGCACCACTGTCGCCCTTTTCATGGTGTCTAATATAACCCTTTTGATTCAGAAAACAAGAGTTCTAAAAATCATTTCTCGTGCCGTTTTGCGGACTAGTCCCGGCACTTTTTGCACCTCACATAAAGGGGATCGAAACGCGGCCTCTCGGTAAAAGAGGCCGATGCTTTAACACTGCACCACTGTCGCCCTTTTTATGGTGTTTAATATAACCCTTGTGATTCAGAAAACATGAGTTCTAAAAAGCTGCCGTTTTCATTTTAAAAAAATCAACAACTTCCAAAACGAGTATATATAAACTACGATATGTATTAAGTTAAAAATTCACTGAATGTTGTGCCTGCAAGTTTGTGGAAGAAATTAGGGCATACCTAATTTTATTCATCTCACGTTTTGTTGGTACAGCATTTAGTTAATACGCATGTATGTTGCCAATCAATTATTCTTGAAATTTCATTAACCGATGACAAGTGGCAATGCTTTAGAGGCACATGTTGTTGCACAATATTGTAGGTTGACCTATATTGTGTTTAGATGTCTTAACCCTTAGAATGCTGGGTGTTTTTTAAAAATGGATTTTTGTGTCGTCTGCTTTCCAAAACTTTAAAGATCTGATTTCTTTTGATGAGGCAGAGTACTCAGACTAGCAAACAAACATGTTAGATCATAGAAAAGCCGCCAATTTACTTGGTGGCTAGCCTGGATCCAACCTGTTTTTTGCATAGGAATGAAGTCGGCTTCAGCACTGTTTGGGTTAATCATTTCTAGAGGTGGCACTCCAATGATTGGTTGCTGTATTAAATAAAGCGCGAATTTGCCCTTCCCTTGAAGGGGGAATCAGTCTTATTAACGCCTATAGATGTAGGCCTTACATTTAGATATAACTGAATTGATTCAGTACTGATGGTTCCCTGCTCTTTTCACTGTATACTATCGATGTAATCAATGTAATAATGAAGGAAATAATAAGACCGGAATACAATAATGTCTTTCTTGTGTTTTAACCCTTATTGCGCTTGAACCGACTTCATGCTTATGCAAACAGGTTAGATCCAGGCCAGCCGCCAAGTAAATTGGCGGCTGGCCTGTAATCTTAACTGTTTGCAACTATGAGTAGCTATCCCCATCAAAATATAGCAGATATTTAAGGTTTTTCAAAAGCAGACGACACATAGATTTATCTTTAGAAATTTACCCAGCATTCTAAGGGTAAATATCATTGTCGCCACGACTGTCTTGGTCATCAGCCCGGGTCATTCGCCCCAATGCCACTTTGTACCACATTTGACCCACCCGTCAACGGACTGTCTCGCGAGAGAGATTAAATACACCGAGTCGGGAGGGAACAGGTTTTTTAGATTCGACCCGTTAAAAGTAGCTCAATAAAAAGCCAATGCGTTTACTATATTGTATATTCGGCTAGAACCGAATATGATTATGGATAAACGTTGATATAGTACAAATGAGCATTATTTGATGTTTCGTGAAAAGATATTTGACCTTATGCTTTCTTGAATCAGGACGGAAGTATTTAGCCGTTAGTTGTCCTATACAATTCCGCCTCCGACTTCTGTGATCACTTAAACAACATTGACTAGAATCACATCAGATGAATGGTCGTGATTATTCGTTTTATTTTCGCTTTGTGTGCGATTGATTATTCTTTACCTCATTTACTTCATAAATATATGTCTAGGACAAGTTACTAAATATTTTGTAAACGTCTTTCTTTTCTTCTGAAGCAGCACGCGTGCATTATGAGATTAGATATATATCCACCCATCGGCCTAGTGACAGTCAGGAGTGAGATGTGTCAATGCTTGGGATATTTCATTAATGAATGTCGTCGGGCAATGCTTCATTGGGCAGTGCCCATTTCCGTTGTCGTGCACTGGTAGACTGGCAAGGAACTATCGCCACAACCCATGAATGTCATTGTTTACACAGTGAACGACGGGTACCATAATAAGATGAATGTATGAGAGATACCAGAATATCCTTAAAGACGACATACAGCTATATGGCAGTAAATGGGTAACTGGTATTGTGAGCAACCTATTTATAAATGTTCCAATGGTATATTCATCATTTATGTATAATTAACAGGACACGTCTTTTATTTAGCCAATAACTAAATTTGGTTGGTTGAGTGGATTCTAGTATTTTAAGCTGATTTCATAAGTAGTTCTTTATCTATCAGCAAATATAACATTCCACGCAAAATAAAAAAAAAATACTGGTAAGTAATTCGAAGAAAAATTGCAAAGTGGTATACGAATACTCATTGGAAAGTAAGTGGTATGAAAATGACTATTGGAAAGTAGGTGGTATGAGAAAAACCATTGCAAAGCAAGTGGTATGCGAATAACCATCGCAAATTAAGTGGTATCTGAATAACAATTGAAAAGTAAGTGGTCTGTGAATAATCAGTGCAAAGTATGTTCAATGAGAATTACCATCGTAAAGTAAGTGGTATTTGAATAATCAGTGCAAAGTAAGTGGTATGCTATTAACCATTGCAAAGTAAGTTGTATGAGAGTTACCATCGGAAAGTAAGTGGTATTTGAATAATCAGTGCAAAGTAAGTGGTATGCGATTAACCATTGCAAAGTAAGTTGTATGAGAGTTACCATCGGAAGGTAAGTGGCATAAGAATAGCCATTGCAAAGTAAGTTGTATGAGAATAACCATTGCAAACTAAGTTGTATGAGAGTTACCATTGCAAAGTTAGTTGTATGAGAATAACCATTGCAAACTAAGTTGTATGCGAATAGCCATTGCAAAGTTAGTTGTATGAGAATAGCCATTGCAAACTAAGTTGTATGCGAATAGCCATTGCAAACTAAGTTGTATGTGAATAGCCATTGCAAAGTTAGTTGTATGAGAATAACCATTGCAAACTTAGTTGTATGCGAATAACCATTGCAAACTAAGTTGTATGAGAATAACCATTGCAAACTAAGTTGTATGCGAATAGCCATTGCAAAGTTAGTTGTATGAGAATAATCATTTCAAAGTAAGTGGTATGCGAATAGCCATTGCAAACTTAGTGGTATGCGAATAATCATTTAAAAAAGATATAAATGTATCTAAAAGTATTTATCACTGCAAAGTGGTATCCGAATAATCATTACAAAGTACCTAGCCAAGTACTTGTGGATCCAGGAAAGGTGTCAGAGTCACAGGCTTAGTATCCGGAACCAAAAACGGTAAACGGTATAGACTCGTTTCGCGTAAACATTGAATGCACAGGTTGAGTAGCATCGCCTTGATTCTCATTAATTACAGTGTACACATACATTATTCCCAATACGTTAACCCTTTACCACGCGTCTACTTCACGACTGTCCCAAATTGAAAGAGTTTGAAGGCGACATTTCAAAATGTGATGAAATTGGAAAATTATCTTCTTAATAGGGCAGAAAATTTTGTTGGAAAAGGAGAAATTGCTCGTTAAGAGCAATTTCCCCTTTTCCCACAATGATTTCCAGAGTCATCTGCAACCAAATGGTCAAATGTCGTTATTGTTTGGTAATGGGTTAATAGAGGCGTGCTCGCGTAAAGGAAGCCAATTTTATATCTTAGGCGCGTCTCCCTCCGTAATATAAACAAATATCCGTCTCCTACGTCAGATTTAATGAATATTTAGCTGCAATTGCGGAATCACAGCTGTCCCATAATGCCGGTCCCGTCTAGCCATGTTTCCGGCTAAATGTTTCCGACTGAAAGTTTCAATAAATTGTCGCTGTCGTATGTAACTCGGATGATCCAAGCTGTATCTGTGTAATATGACATATCTACGTCTGGATCATTCGGACTTTGTCGTATGAAGAGGTCTTACGGAGGAAATAAGGTCTTTTGGAATGTCTGCTAGGATGAACTAAAATGAAGCTTATTTACAATGGTAAAGGACCATTTTAGGTGTTATCATTGTCTGTATTGACAAAGGTCACTTTGACATAATTAATGTGGTACAATACCCATAATCAGCCATTTAAAAACTCACCCATACATCTTTCTTATTACTTACTTGTCCCTAAACCGTAACTAGCGAAACACCCGCCAACGTATCTCGATTATTAGGCCATCTAGAGGAAAACTCGCTGAAACCTCTTTCGACTGACCTGTAACACGTAATTTATAACGAAGATGTACATGTTTGAAAACCCAAGTCGATGTTTTGGTGGTTATTTTTCTTTCTCAAATCTGACCACGTGATTTCCACCATTGTTATACCAACGACTGGTAACGTAGTCTCGACTTGGGACATCGGGTGGCTGTGGCGGGTTCTTTCCGACAATATATTAAGCATTGATAGCACTACATGACATTGTCTTGGGTCATGTGTTGTAGTTCATTTTCTTTGATAACCCATAAAATCGCTCATTCTCATTGCTTTCTCGGGGGAAGATTGTCACAATACCTTTGCCGCAATGTCTCAAGATTTATATTCAACAGATGCATGTTCCTGTTATTTATCGGGTTAAAATTCTCATGATCGTGTCGAAGTTCACATGTGGATATCGTCATGTTACAGAATGCATTACACATTCAACATAAAACGTGCATCGAAATAGCCATAACACAAAACTTCAATAAAATGTTGACTCCCCTTTCCCTAGATTTTAGATTGAAGGAAAAACCTGTGTATTAAAACTATCTTATGGTCGATGGACAATCATTCTTGTGGTAGTCTGGAGAGGTCGCTTTTTTCTTCATTCGTAAGCACCTAGAAATCCAGGACCAGCTAATGTCAACAAACTTATTCTGGAAACGTTATTGTTTGTCCATTGTTCATTGAGTTTGGTCCAGTCGGTGACTTCATTTTAAAGAGATATTAACTGGACCTGTATTCGAGGTAACGAAGGACGTATTGAAACATAGATACATTGCATAGGAAAATAAAAGACATTACATGTATATCCTACTGGACCTGTATTCGAGGTAACGAAGGACTTCATGAAACATAGGTACATTGCATAGGAAAATAAAAGACATTACATGTATACCCTAAGCATGCATAATCAGTTATATCCCAATGATATACATATATTTTAATTAAAGCTCTTTGTAATTAAACTAAATCTGTAAAACCAAACAGTCCCGTACATTTTCTACCATCCCTTTCCAATTCCTAAATCAAATAAGTCGATACATGTCTACAATACTTAAGTGAGCATTCTGTTCCATCTCTTTAAAATTCCTGAATCGAACAAGTTGACAAATGTCTACAATACTTAAAGTGAGCATTTTTCCATCTCTTTAAAATTTATGAATCAAATAAGTTGACATAATTTCTACAATACTTAAAGGGGGTATTTTGTTCCATCTCTTTACAATTCCTGAATCGAACAGGTCGACACATGTCTACAATACTAAAAGGGGGCATTTTGTTCCGTCTCTTTAAAATTCCTGAATCGAACAAGTTGACACAGGTCTACAATACTTAAAGTGAGCATTTTTCCATCTTTTTAAAATTTATGAATAAAATAAGTTGACATAATTTCTACAATACTTAAAGGGGGTATTTTGTTCCATCTCTTTACAATTCCTGAATCGAACAGGTCGACACATGCCTACAATACTAAAAGGGGGCATTTTGTTCCATCTCTTTACAATTCCTGAATCAAACAGGTCGACACATGTCTTCAATACTTAAATGGAGCATCTAATATACTTGGCGGCTAGCCTGTATCTAACCTGTTTGCGTAAGCATGAAGTCGGTTCCAGCACTATAAGGGTTAAACAGAAATCATTCAAAAACAAAGTAGGTTTTTGTCTGTAATGGTGTTTCGGTTTAAATGCGTTAGATATGAAAGAACAGAAGGTCGGTGTCATTTTTTTTTTATCTTTTTTTTACTATTACGCATTCAAATTACTTGAAAAACGAAAATGCACACTGGCATATTTTAGGTTAATACCAACTTGGGAATTTCAATTTGGTGCCAATAAACTCATTTATAAATTTTAGGAAATTGGCAAATTTTGTTAAAGTTTGGAGTCCTGATCGAGATGCGAACACTTTTCCAAAACGATCTGATTTCGGAAAGCTCCTGTCTGTTATAATATGCCTGTTTGTTATTATTGTAAAATGTTGTCTTTGGTCAGATTGTAAGGGGAGATATGGGTCCCTGAGTCAATCTGAACTGACACTTGTATGTTACCCGTACGGTATCGTGTGACTTCGTTACCTATTGACGTTTGAAGGAACTTTGATGATATAACACGTCATTGAAAAAGACATTTGACTGGAGAAATGGTGTCCTTCATGCAAGTTTAATACGATTGGGTTAAGTTTTAAATTTTTTCTGTGTTCAATAATAAATATATCGTAATGTTGGGATAAATGTCAACTATTCATGGTCCTTACCATGCTGCGTCATCTATGTATTCTTCGAAGTCCGCTGACTGGTCAACTATCTGTTTCCTTAGAAACAGTCAACGGTTCATTTTAATGTTGTATAGGAAAATATGAACATTCAAAGCTGAAACAGAGCACGAACATTATATAGAATCAAGGAACACGTTTGTGTTAAATGTTTGGCACAAATCATGGTGGTTCTGCGATTCATTGATTCACTGTTTGTTACGAGAAATCAATTCTTTTGTAATCATTGTTTCTTGAATAGTTTTGCTTTGGGCACGTAAAACAAGAAGACAAGACAGAAATAGTTAAAGTCGGTCATTCAGGGAAAATATATGATTTGGGGGAATAGTTAATTAGTTATTTACCAGTTCTGAACTAGGAATAATTAATTAGTTCATGACAGTCGAGTAATACTTAATTAGTTTAGGACAAACCGTGTAATATATCGATTTTCCCAATAACACCTTTCTATAACATTGGAACGACTACTTTTATCCATTCATTTCTTTATGGTAAGACTTGAAGATGTACATGATACGCGTTGACGCATAATTACGTTATACCTCACTCCGACACACTTATGGTAGAAAGACTAAGACACCATTGGGATGAAAATAATCCTCATAAGGAACTATTAACACTTAAATCATAATGGTCTCACTCCAATGGTATTTGGAAAATGTTTCTAATGTGATTTTTGTATGCTTTAGTTAAAACCAGATTTCCCAAATATGAACGGAATATGGACTGGGTCGGGTCTCGACCCTAGGACCACTGTTTTCCATATTGAACACGCTGCCGACTGTGCTAATAATGTTCTATTAGTCATCGGTTCACATATCGCGTACAATGTTTTAAGTGTTGTATCACACTCTTGCAGGGATAATTGTTTCTGACACTCGCAGTCAACGTGTGTAAAGATTGTGTTATACATGTCCGGTATTCATTGTTTCTCACACTCATGTACTAGGTGTTAGGACAGAATCATAGTAATTCATGTGACACCGTGTGAACATCGTTTCCTGACACGTTTTTCTCGTACCAAACCAGCTCTGTGAAAGCAAGATAGTATTTCTTCCTATTTTAGATAAAGAAGATACGGACTTTTACGTGGCCTGTGACGGCATTGCAATGTGTGACTCCTCCAAAATGATCGAATCTGCATACGGCATAGACACACAAAGATAAACATAGTTTCATTCATGGTTGACTCCATGTTGGCACCTCAGTTGGATATATCTGACATCATCGGTAAATGAAATGCACTGATGTCGTCAATTTGAACTCATTAGGTTTATCTAATGATAACAACGATGACAGTATATGTTGTAACCATGCTTTGATGAGGGAAAGCGCGTCACAATAAATGGACATGTCACAACTGTGAAATAACCGAAATACAATGCAAAGCGTTGTAAAACACAAACTAATCACAAACACAAATGTAAGTCAAAAAACGCATTATGCCCAAAACAATGACCGATATATAGTCATTATTGGGCGGATGTTGACAATAATAGCCATTGTATACACTCTATGACATTCGAACCATTGCCAAGAACATTAATGAGACTGCTGGACCGTAACAATGACAAAGAACGTGGTGGGCATTATCACTCACTTTGCCAAAAGTTCCGCGATTTTTGGAGAGTAATTAAGACTGTATCTGATAAAAGGAGAAATATATCATATTGGTTTCTTCTCTTTTTTCTGAAATAGTTTCCATTCAATATAAGGAATGTCTTTTAATCGTTTTTCTTTTTCAATTAATGTCTTTAAACTCTTTGGATTTAAAACGACATGTTTTTGGAATGAGTTTAACTTAATTTGAGTGTCTTGGGGAAAGTTCTGTCGATCGCTAAACCCTTTACCAAACACCAAATTTTCGACTGTCTCAAATTGAAAGAGTTTGCAGACGACATTACAAAATATGATGAAACAGCAAAATAATTTTCTGATAGGGCAGAAAACATTGTGAGAAAAGGAGAAATTGATCTTTAAGAGCAATTTCCCCTTTTCCCACAATGTTTTACAGAGCCGTCTGCAACAGACAGGTTGAATGTCGTTAGTGTTTAGTAATGGGTTAAGGGACCCGTGAATCCAACTTGCTGGTGTCCTGCCAATTTGATCTCCTTCTCGGGTTATCATGACCACATATGACCCAGACCGTCGTAATGGGCAAATAAAGACGTAAATTTACGCGTTACGCTCAAGAAGATGAGCACATCTTCATTTGGTAAACGACTTGTTTCTACTTTCAAGAAACAAAACTCTGCCTTTGTGTCTAGAAAGACAGTACTTAAAAGATCGACATCCTTAACAAAAAGAACAAATCTGTTGACGTGCTTGCGATTGGCAAGTTCGATATCCACTGATAGCGCGGTAAAATACGTGGGCTATAATAGCCTTTAAATTACACGTTGAAAACACATGTACTCAATTATAAAATAATCATAACTAAGCTCAAGACTGGTCTCCTCACAAAATTCTGTTAAAAATGAAAACGTCCATGGTGAATACCAATAAGGACAATTAGCAGTAGTTATCTAAGACAAATGCTGCATTACACGCTGAGCATTAGTATTGGTCCATAAGACACACATTGGTATTTATTGTCTGATTATAATAATTGGTGGTGTTTGACATTTTGCCCTGTGGATTATTTTAGATCTTGTTGCAGAGGGTGAACGTTCGATGGCGGTTAACAGTGCTGATCTCTGCGTTTTGGTAAGAAATGATTGGATGTAAAACGAATTGGGCGATGCAGAACGAAATAAGCCTGTTCTGTCATCTATAAATTGTGCGGACTGTATATGGATATAGAATTCATGAATACATTTTGAAGGAGCTAAAATGAAAATTCCTAAATACATGTAATACAAAGCATGATCGTCGAAACTGTGTATTCGCATCCTCTGCCTTTGGCGCACGCATTGCTTGCAATAGGAACGAAACGAAGTGGATTAATCAGTTGAATGTGGTTTGTTTTATAAGTGATGTAAGCACTCGAAGCAGGTATACTTTGCAGAGGCTTTTTATCTTGATTTATATAACGTAGGTGGTCCATTAAAAACGCGCGAGGAAATTGAAATTCCCCGAGGTTAGCACTTTTCCATAAGACAGAGGATTTTCCGATCCTAAAGTGAAACTATAACGCTCGCATACGACTTGTAAAATGTGTTTTATATAGAGGACATTACATAGAGTTTAATAAATGGTTTGGTTGATTCAGTTTGGTTGCTTTATGGGAAGAAATTCCGCGAGTGAAATATAACTTTCGAATAACAAATGAATACGTTCCCTGTTCACCAGGAAAATATTTACCGTTGACAAATGAACTATTGATTTAATTATATTTTACATATAATATCAAAATGCCAGTGTAAAGGGTCCATCGCAAGTCAATCACAACCAATGTGCTAATGTAGCAAGCATTGGAATATAAGCTGAATACATTAATCGTCATTAGACAGGGAATTCCAAACCCTTTGGTTAAAGGGAGTAGTTTTAGAAAATAAGCATAACATAAACACTTACGATAGCTCGTTCTTCTATGTGTAGGGGCGAAAACAGGGAAAGCATTTTCATAGTTCTTCCTACGAATATTTTTGTCAGTAGGAATTATGAAATTTCTCGTGACGAACAATTTTTCCCTTTGCTACAATGTTTCCTCCTCTATTAGAAAATTAATTTTCAATTAGCTGTTCATTTTCGTGTTTATTTAGTTCAGTGTTCAACGACTAACGCGATGCCTGTGATAAAGGAATCCCGAAGTAAAATCGACACTATACGGACGTGGTATTAACACCGACACATAATGGTGATATCGTTTGACAGAGTGGCGCTGAAAAAGGACCGACACGAGAATAAAGTCACACATGTCTTAACACTTTACGAATGCCCTTATAGTTTACCTTATTTGTTTTACTTTGATTGTGAAGGAAGCTTGAGCTTTATCAAAGCCACTCTCGATGACTACTTCCTGGATACTAAACCAGTACTCGCGCCGATGTGTGGGTTAGTCCGGTAATTTTCACCTCGCCTGATGGGGATTCGAACACAAGACCTTTGGTACAAGAGGCTGACGCTCTACCTCCGCACAACTGTCGCCCACATAGATATTGCATTACGTGAATACGGACCGTACATATTGTGAAAGGTCGGAAAATTGCATGTCGAGCAATCGTTTTACCTTCTGGTCTGAACAATGCACGTTGCCCCATTAAAAACGGCAACTGTAAAGGAGGATTTGACCTGCGTGACCGACATCTAGATTCAAATAACAGACGGGGTGATCATGTGATCAACGTTTACGATATAAAACAAATAGTGTCGAGTCGAGGGATGTGTATGCGTAAAACAGTGGGTCAAAGACGAAAGCCTCGGCTCGAAATTCTCTGCAGGGTTTTGGAGCGACCGACACGGCCAAAATGGAAACAACATTCACTGGGGATTTCGGAAAATTGGTCGTCGGAACATGGCGTATATAAAAAAGCGGGAAACAAAAGTAATCTGCTGAAAAATGCAAACAGTCATGCTCATTCATGGGCGGATCATCTGGACTATATTTATAAGTATTCTGTGACCTGCATTCTATCTCCAAACCACTGACCTTCCAACGCTTTGATTGCTAAAGGTATTATACTTATATTGGACGAGATTCTTTGCTGACGTATAAGGACTGATTGCCTCTGAGGGCTGCCAGATTTACTGCTATAAATCATGATATTTCGTCAAAGTTTATGAATATAATCGAGGGAATACACGGGCATCAATACCTTTTGACACGCAACCGCGGCTACGAGAATAGAATACGTTAAACAGGCACGCAATCTTCCGTAAATATTTATATTGCTCAGCCTCATCAAAATGGCTGAAACCCATTACCCATTTTACAGGTTTTAACCGGATTTTATGAATGGAATTTTGGTACTTGTTCATATGAAGTAGGATATCTTGTAAAATAAAAAAAAAACGAAAAAATGCTCATTTTGAGCATTGCTTTCTTTTCTAAGTCAGCGTTTGCATAAGAAGGGCGTTTGTATCATTTGTTTAAATTCTTTTAGAATTGATTGCTCTTTTAGTACTCGTTATCTCTTTGTTTCAATTTTTTCAAGTCTGTATTGATGCAAACTCCTACATTTTGTGTCTAGGGCCCTTAAAAAGTGCAGTTTACACTGGCAAAACTTGAACAAGGAGATTGAAAGCTATGGTTTGATGAGAAAAGTGGGCATTTGGGTAACCTTATTCTGACTGCAATGAATTCGACAGCAGATGGCCTAAAAAATATGTTTGCCTACATATTCGTTTTTATCGCTTCTGCACATATTGTATGCAAAACAGAATCGTTCCTTGTATCTGTAAAAATGCTTAGGAAAACGTTGAAAGACATCTGCATCTTTAGGTATATTAATCAAACACTAATAGAATACAGTGTTTTCTATATGAATGAGAACTATTTTCTGACGAGTAAGAAAAATTGCGCAACAATCCATTGTTTCTTATAGGTACTTATACTGTAAATCAGATGTGCAGTTTACATATATTATATACTATGATCTATATACGTATAACTCGCTTATCACTAAAACAAACGATATACAAAGCTCGATATCTCACGAGTGATGCCTGGCTAACTACTGCGCTTGTATCAAAGAGTACGATCAAGACCAAATCTGTATGAAGAGTAACCACATAATATTCATACCTATGTGTACGTAGTTAGTGTGTATTCATCATTTAAGGTGACTTATAAGCCCAGTTGGGCCGGGTGCTTTTTCCCTTTTCCTTTGACCATGCATTTATATATCTTGTAAATGTACAAGTCATTTTAATAAAAAATGATTATCTTATCTTTTCCTATGTCCGCCACCAATAACAGAATACTTTAAAAGAATGCTCTGCTATTATAAGAACTAATGAATATCCTTTGGATACATATTTTGTTCATCTGCTAGGTCTTATCATACCAAATCATGCCAATTTAAAGATTTTAATGGAGATAAAGGTTGAATCGATTTCCAACCGAGCCGACTTTAAACACGTTAATAACGGTATTAAATTTGACTTAAAGGCTTAATCAATTCCCATGTAATCGCTTGCTTAACAGAACATAAAGATAAAACTCGTTTCGGCAAAAAGTTTAACTCTGAGATTGCAGTGTAACTTTATAAAAATAGTTTTTGTGTCGTCTGCTTTCCAAAAGCTTACATATCTGCTTAATTTGGTTGAGGGAAGATACACAGAGTAACAAACAGGTAAGATCCCAGGCCAGCCGCCAGTTTAATTGGCGGCTGACCAGGATCCAACCTGTTTGCATAAACATGAAATAAGCTCCAGCATCATAAGGGTTAACAAAACATAGGCATAAAACTCTTTTCGGCACATAGAAACATTGTTTCAACGCCGTGCCAACATCTTCCAAGCTTAATTATAAGAAGGTTTGTATTCGGTTTCCATATAGTGTAAGAAAATCTCTTTGCGTGATTAAACCGCGGATTGACAGGTATTTATCAAACCATGCGAAATGTGAACAGAACATGTGACACATAGCTGACAGTTATTGTTATCAATGATGTATTCAATACAGGGTTCTTTCCGATATGCTCCCAATGCCTGAGAATGTGACAAGAGTGGATGAAAATGTATACATATACGAGTATATATAATGGTTTTTTTCAACCACCCTTTGAAAGTGTATCCTTCTCAACACCTGATTATAAGCAGATATTGTAGTATATCTAATTAACTGAACTTGATTTATCTTATCTAAGTGACCAGTTCGGTGCTGGTGAAGGATAATATCAAATAGCTTTATACGTAGTGATGGCGTCCCAACATGGCTGCCAGGAGCATGGTGATAGAAATACCATATGTTTGCGTCTCGCAGGAGACAATTTTCAAAAAGCACTACGGCAAAAGGAGAATTTGCTGGCCATAAAACCTGGTATAGGCTCACCAGCACTTCAAATCATTATTTCCAAAATAGTGCTGTCTTTTAAGATATACTGTAAATTAACTTTCCATACTTAGATAACATTACGTTTTTCTGAAGTTATGCTAAAGATAGCTACTTTAATTGTTTATCAAACAACCATGCAAAACTGTGTTGTTTTACTGGCATTTTAATTTGACTTCCGAATCTCCTCACATCTGTGCGAGCACCTTTGAAACACCGTTTAATCTACACCGAAATAGCCTTGGTGCTTCAGACTTTAGCATGTTTTCTTTCCGTTCCGTTTTTGCGTTAAGGCTTAATTTTTAAAAAAACTGTTAAAGCGGTCTCTAATGTATAAAGCGATCTTCACGAATGATGGCGAAGTGAGAAATACAATTTGCAAGCCCTCAAAATAGGAGATCGAATTAACGCCCTGGCAGCTGATGTGAATAATTTACTCACTTTGTTTGAACCATGTTATCTACTGCAGACATATTCAACCATCAATGCAACGACAACAACAACACTTCTATAATACCATACTTGTGTTAACGAAAAAAATCACTGCGATAAAAGGAGAACTTTCTCATTGTAAGTCTTTTTGTCTTGAAAGATTTTATAGGGGTATTTTTTTATAGTGGCATTTATAGAAATTTTCGTTTGGTTTGGGAGGTTCTAATGATATAAGTCAAAAATGATAAATAACAACAAATAAAAAATGACAGGGATTCTTTATCGACTCTAACAGAAAATAACACTAACTTAAGACTCTGTTAAGTTTTGGCATGGGATACTTGTATAAAAAAAAAAGTGTGCAATACTGAAAAGTATGTTAGTCTTTCTTAGCCTTTTTTTTTCAGTTAGAGTTCAAAGCTCTAACCCATTTATTCCCCCCGTCAATTGGTATGTGAGGGTCGGGAGGGGCCGCCCCTCTACATACCTTACATTATCATACAATAAGAGCAAAGTGATAAATACATTTTAACTTAACCCAAAATTCTCATAAATACATCAAGATTGCCTTTTGTACTGTAATCTGTGGCTATATTTCTATCAGATATATTCGCTGTATCGAAATAAAACATATGAAGACGAGAATACATTTGCATGCTCAATGAAATTCCCTTTGTTGAAATTGTATAGAAAGCGTTGCGCAAAAGAGTTAATTTGCTCATTGGCAGTGGTTTTGCGATTGTGGCAATTGGTGCAGAGTGCTGTAACTGAAATTAATAGAATGTATATAATAAGGCCGTCAATTCTGTCTTATATCAACTCTGTCCTCAATATTGCAATTGATGAATGAAAACGCTAGCAGGAAAAATACATGATATTAAAACTTTATAAGACCAATTAATACTACCGTGGGAAATTCTTACTTGTGCCTAATGAGCAATTTTACCAACCATTGTGTAATACAAGTTTCGGAACTATTCTTCAGTAGATATGCATAAGATTTTTACTTTTAATTAACTTTTTTGGAATCTCATGGATCTGCTTCAAGCGAGTTAGAAACCAATTTGGATCAAACAACATTTCATCTGCAGTACAAGTGAAACAACGAAAGATAATGCTAGATGCAAGGTTTACGTTTTAGCTATACATAACTCTTTCCAGGGTGATTGCGGTATAGAGTTACAAAAATAACATTTGTCCCGCATATCAGCAGAAATCATATAAAGAATCCTGTACGAAAGTGCTGGTGGTCTTGAACAACAAAAACATTGTTTGTCTAACAAAACGGCCAAGTGTACCGCCACCACGTCAGACTGTTCCTTGGTTTTGTTGGAAATGCAATGTTTCTTCCCTTTCTTACAGTCAGTTATGAAGCCAGCTCTCGTCGAAAACATAGATCCGTATTAGTCACAATGAGCTAATAAATCCCTAACGAAGAGAAAGAGGCCTGACTCTAAAAGGCAACTGATGTTTTATCTTCGTAACAAGAGAAAGAGGCCTGACTCTAAAAGGCAACTGATGTTTCTCCATCTTCGTAACAAGTGAAAGAGGCCTTCTATTCTTTCATCACACTAAACCATATGGAAGTGGTAGCCTGATGTCAAATGATCCATTGGTTGAATATGTTTGGTAATCGTCTTACGATTGGAACAATAATCGAAGCCGAGAAGAACATTGAACACATTCCAGTCTAGAAGAACATCGGTTTTTGCTTTATTGGTTTGTTACATCGCGACAACAATGTTATAGTTATTTTGTAATACCTGTCTAATAATGGATGGGGGGAAGACTGAAGAAGCTGAGTACAACCATCGCCACCCCAATAGTCATCCAGTAGACTAGCTGTAATAAGCAAGTTACCAGTATGAAGCCAATCGGAGACGAGTTTTATGACTGTAACGTCTCATGTCTCATTTCTCATGTCGAACTCATCGAAAGGGAGGGGAGAAATAGATATACACGGGATGAATACGCGTTACAGATTGAACATTTCCTTTCATACCAACCTAGGTGAGGTTGCATCGGATGTTTCTGTTCTCTCAATACATCTAGTGGTTTATGCCCATGCCTCGACATTTATTTGGATTGCATGTTTTGTACCCATAGGAGGGTCCCGCGTAACGCAAATATCAACGGAATGTAATCTTTTTACAAACAAGGAAACGTGACACTGTCAGATGTGTTTATATTCGTTCTGCCTTTTGGGAAAAGAAATCATTACATGCATGAATGTATCATTCCTGATAAGATATGTTGTACCATCAAGATCGCTGCCGAAACTTACTTTTGCTTTGCAAAAGTATCATCATTTGAAATTAATGATTATTAGATAATATTTAGAAGTCGGAAACGAGTTCATTCTTACAAACATAATTATTGTAACGAATACAGGAAACGTGTATTCAATAACCTCGGACTAAATAAGACTTATCTGATAAGGCAATGGGACTTTCTGGGTAAGGTTTGACCCGAAACTATCTCGAGGGATGCCGAATGTCAGTTTCCCTTTATCGCATGTATTAACACTGATTAAACCCATAACCTCACGTATATTCTTTATAACGTATATAAAACTGCCGATTTGCAAAACCGCTGTGACAAATGAATACGTTGCTCGCAACGAGCAAAATCCATTTGTCACACTGGTTTCTACTATACAAATAGTTTGTAATTCGAGCATGCAATGTAATTTCTGTGATAAAGCCGTTAGTTGGTGCCTTAACCTCGACAAGTCGCATTGCTCAATGTACACTTAGCCGAATTTCTAAAGGTCCACCTAACGACTTCTAACTTTTGTTTGTAGGGTGGTAATGTTAACCCTCTTATTAATATTAAAATTAGTTATTTAAATCATATTTTGCAATCCAAGATATTAATTACATATCAATTGGGTGTTTAGAAATTCGGTTCAATGTACTATTGTACCGTAAAGTGACAGGAAGAGCTCTCCGTACTAACCAATTAGCAAAAATTATAATGATGTTTGTGTTTTTGATGATGACTTCATTGTTTCTTATACTAAGATAACGTTTAACATCACATGAATTCACAGTACGTTAATTATAGAACTTTTCAGTAATCACCTTTTTCATAATATCAGTAATTTCGGTTGGTCATTGTCGGTTCAGGTGTGACTACAATAGGCAAAGGAAACATGATGAATCGTCCTTTTGTGAATATTCGTATAACCAATGAGACAAACGATAGAATTGATTGTTATCGCAATTTCTCTTTTTGTCACATTGATGTCTTGTGTTTGCAGTTGCAGACGCTTCAAATTGAGAACGTTTTTACGATATATATTAGATTCACACTGCCATTGAAATAAACATATATCTGTTGAAGCAGGTATCTAAGATTATCACATGCAACTGAGAAATTTATTACCTAAGGTAGAATATCCATAACCCGCCATTTTGAAACTCATTATTTTGTCGAATTACCATAATCGTTCTCGGTATACATCGGTTGCGGACATAACTGTTTGCAATAAACCCAATAGTTCCGGCCCAGACCGATATATACCGAGAAAAACCCAATTAAACCGACACCAGAATAAGTTTCAATATGACGGATTTGGGGTATGCTACCTTAAACTTTGCTTTCTGTCCTACCAAAGTAACATTTTATTTCAATGGTGTCACTTTTCAAATGTGTCATCTGCAAACTCTTTCGTTTAGAGTTATTTAAATGTTTGGTTCGGCAAAGAAGCAACACTGCATGTTTACTCGTCTATGTTGGAAGTAATAACACAAATGCATCCAATTACTCTCGCAATGGGAACAAGCCCGAAAGGAAATTGGCTTTTACCAGACTAACAACAACCGGACGTCACAAAATATTCACGTGTGTTTCGCTTTGGATACGATGCCATGCTTTACTAGTCAACCTTATTTGTTTTACATCGATTTTTAAGGAAGCTTAAAGCTTGTTCAAAGCCACTCTAGATGACTGCTTCCAGGATAGTTAACCAGTACTCGCGCCGATTTGTGGGTTGGTCCCGGAAATTTCACCCCGCCTAACGTAAATTCGAACTCGGGACCCTCGGTACAAGAGACCGGCGCTCTACCTCCAAAGCGCAACGCTGCGACAACCCTCAGATTAAAATACTGTTTTGTTCGGCTTGACACTTTCTACCGATTCAGCGGTGGTATTTCGACAGACTATGAAGTGAGGGACTTTTTTCTATAGCAGAATCTTTTTTGAGTAGAGAATTCGTCTTATGTTTGACAAACAAAGCATTCTTCTCGGTATGACTACTGGAACTAAGACAAACGACCTACTAATGAATGCTCCCTTGCATTTGTACCACGATTGTCGGAATCGTATAGAGTACGTGAATCGGACTTGTTTGTTAGGTTGTTGTTTATGACGTTTTTAAGAGGTTTACGGTTATTGAGTGGTGCTTAAACAATTGTTCATACTAGTGGCATCATTTCGCTAGTAATGTGAAACTTTTTAAATAGAAACAATGGCTGGATCTCATAATAAGCACTCTTGTTCAATGATAGGAGACGGATATATTATGTTGTTTTGACTTCATTAAACATTAGAACAGACTGGCCGAGCTCGAGTTCCGAATTTGAATTTGAATAACACCCTCTCGACGAGCTTTTTTCAAAGAGTTTGTTCGAATTTGTTCGAGCTCCTTTCGGTTTGAAAATTCGTTTGAATCGTATTTATATCTAAATCCTTTTGAATCTTTAGTAACGAATGATCAATAAAAAGCGAAAACCCTTAAGTAAGAACTGGCCTAACCACGCTCAAACCTTTTTGTGCCGAATAAAACGCCGTTGGTTTTGGGTAGAACCATCAGCATTGTTATTCAGTTAGCCAGCCTAGAGACTGTCTCTCGTAAAGATTCAACCCATAGCTACCGTAATTTGAACCCATGCGGAAAGGTACCCGATGTTTTCGATTTATGATCTATAACTGCTTGCCCACGGATGGCTCTATAAGAAAACAATGTAGCACGTATTGGATAAACTTTAATACTTATAGTAGCGTAATATATTTTAGTCGTGGTTTTGACTTGGAACTGTCAGTTAATTATTTCATGTACAATGGCTTAAATTAAAGTCCTACTTGATTGCGCTGCGTCCATGACCCCATATATTCGGCGCGAGCTCTGTCCAAGAAGCAGAAAGGAGGGGGTGCTCAACTCTCAGTCACTCTCATTCTCACTTAATCGAACAAGAATAGTTAAGTGTAATAAAATACTGGTACGGGTAGAGATTAGGCGGATTTTTTTGCATGCTTTATGATCAGAATATATCGCATCTGATGTTAACATAAACAGTTAACCATAGCTTTCGGTGCAGGGTTTGTATAAATTCAAAATAATTATATCAATGAGGGAATGTTATGTTGAAATACAGTTTATTAAGTGTGTAAATACATCAGTGAACCGCAACTCTGAATGCGGGGTTTAAATAAGCCATGAACAATTATAGCAAACAATGCTGTTGGTTTTGAATAACAAAACACTCAGTGCATATATCCATATTTGGAAGATCTAGAATGTTCCATGTCATTGTATGATGGGTAAAAGTTCATGCCCGAAGCCAACCTGTCAAACTGTTGTTCTCTTATGTTCTCTTATGTTGTGGGAAATAAATCTTGTATTGTTTCTCTTAAATTCAGACTCGGATCCAGATTTGGAAGCAGATCTCAGCGAAATGAGCTAATAACCCCTCACAAAGAAGGACAGAAGCATGTCACCACCAACCTGTCCCACAATTGTATATCTACACAAATAATGCTGCTTTGTCTCTCTTTCCTTTATTCGTAATATATGTCATTTTTGTACGACAGAAAAGTCGTATCTCTTATTTTGTCCAAGGATATACGATAGTTGTGTATGCGACGTTAGAAGTAATTTACATGAGAATGTAAATACACAGCACTAGCGTTGTATCACATCATTGATAGTAAAAGGGTTATAACTCTTTGGTTTCGTGGTGCCGACATATGAAATTAAACATACCAGAAACTCACGGTTAAATCATCAGCGCTTCAGGGAAGTCATAAACATTTCATCCGAATGGATAGAGACTATCATCAAGGTAAGACGTCGTAATATTGCGATCCAGATACGCCAATACAACAGACACAGTCTGATCCAGATCCGTTCAATCTAGAATGTTCAATTAGTTGTCAATGACCAAGTAATTTTGAAAGAGATTTTGCAATGGCAAAGGCGTAATGGGCATTTCAGAACTCGAATTAGAACGTCTAATCATCATGAATTATGCATTTATTAATTCTCTCCTTACTGAGTTTTTTCATCTTACTGAAACATTAGATATAAGGTGATAAACAAATACCGATAGCAGTCAGTATAAAAGATACCGCTACAAGTGCTTGATTCTAACATTGTAGAATTGTGCTTGTATTTCCTTATTATATACTATCTTTCGTTTATCCAACAATAATTCAAAACCAGTTTATCACAGTGACTAAGGCGAAAAATGTGTTCGCGTTTGTTGCGGGTGAGACGGTAAAACCCCATTTTAGAAGAGGTAGACGTCACTTTGATGTTGTCTGGGACGGAATGATAGGGCGCCACTCTGATGTACTATACAAATCGTACGCATTCTTTTTTGTATTTGCTGTTGGTCCAACCACACCCACTTATTCATGTTGTTATTACACATTCTCATATACATATATATACACATATATGTTGTAGAAATCTGCTTTGGAAAAGGGATATCGCGGCGGAGATTATGTCAACCGTGTTAGGCCTAACACTCGGGCAGGGAAATTGCAGTCGATGACCGAGTGTTTTGGACATGCGCGTCAGTTATAAAGCATGGATTATAATATACCACCAGGACCGGGAAGTTGGTGGTTAAATCATGCGGGATACATAATGTGGCTATCATTTACAAGAGTAGATGAAAAAAGCAAAAGTACCTGGGTACAGCCATCTTGTTCGGGGATAAGATCGTAAACACCGGTCACATGATTTCCCCGCCTGAATGTGTCTGTTTTGTCAATATTCGGTAGATATACTATGGATAATACAGTACGATTGCCATTTATATCTAATTAATATACTGCATTCATGTGAGTTGAATACAAGAGACAAGTAAAATACCATATCATTTCTTGATATAACAAAAATGCAGTGAAGACAGGAATATAATGCTCGTTTGTCAATATGTATTGAATAGAATCAAAATGTGGGGTATCTCCAAACTGCTATACATTGGTATTTTTGTTATATGGAACGCTTAGTATTTATCCAATAAGGAACTATTGTGAAAAACAATACATATACAGCGTTACGTATGGCAATCTTGTGTTTTACGAAACACAATAAGATGCCATCTTAACACAATCAACGTTTCGAATTATCTTTGTAAAAGAGCAAATCTTCGTAGGGTTAGTTTTCTCATTTACAACAATGATTTGTATGCTACGGACGAAATATTATATTATTAAATGAGATTAGCATAAATCTTTATTGCCCATTATAGCGTGCTGTATTGCTTCATCATCCCTAATAAAACACCATATGCTGCAAGAATTGTGACGTTATTGAATATCATAAGCAATAAAATGCGTGAGGAGATGAAACGTAAATTCTTCGCTAATATTCGATTCTATAACTCGCGATTTACATTCAGGTGAGGATAATTAGGTGAACGTTCTTGATGCGTATACAGTAAAACTCGCTTAGCATTAAGACGATTATGTGCTTTCCGTGCTTTGTTTGGTATCCGTTGTTTAGTACATGTATAATTCGATAAATGTCTATTTCACGCAGGGATAGAGGGGTCATCCACCACACAATGACGGGTCATCCACCACACAATGACCTCGACATTTAAAACAAAAAAGATAAAAAACAAGAGATATAAAGGCAAATCACTCACACACATACCAACTCAAAATGTCAACAGTTCGTTAAAAATCAATACAATTCAGTCAATTGGTATGGCTTATGTTGTTTTCCATTTGAATTTATGCCCCCACCCCCCGCAACCCCCGTTCTACGTTGTTTTACCATTTTAACTGAAATTAAGGTAGAATAATTTTGAAACGTTTGTTTTCTTCGGATGACTTCGGTCTTTCTCGGCAACAGTGGTTCTTTGCCAGAATTATTCGGTTTGATTTGAATAGTTCTGGGTCAGGTCGATGTATACAGAGAACGACCGAAGTAATCCAACGAAAGAATATGTTTCGAAAATTGCGGCTTGTGAGTACTCTCCTTGAAAGCGTTTGTATTGGAGAAAAGGATCAACTGAGCACATGCTGCACTTCCGATATAACAATAAATCTCTACCACTCTGCCACTTGTCAGAAAACGTCCTTTCTTACATTCGTTACCTTTACCTTATTGCGTTATACTCTTACGATTCCGCATTATCAGGGGTTTCTGGAGAACACTGATTCAGAGAAAGTTTGGTGCTTTACAAACCCTGCCTTTGGTACCTTTCTACACAACATAAGGAGAATAACTATTTGTGTAATTCAAAATCTATAAACATAGATATTTTCCAAAATGAAAGCACAATATTGAAATGTTACTCGTATTAAGAGCGTATCGGAGAGAGGTTTCCAATGATGTGCTACTTTCATTACTTCTTTGTCCACTATTAAAACAAGAGAGAGCATTGCTTTGAACTTGTTCAAAATGTTTAGTAAACAGCAGTTACTTTTTAAAAGTATAACACGAAAAAGAAAAGTTGCTCAAACCGCACTGCTAATGCGAAAACTAGAAAACTACGTAAAGAGGCCCCGTATCTAAGTTGTTTAGCAGCATACTACAGTTGTACATCAATCACCTGTCAAGTAAAGATTACACTTCTGTGTCGATCTTGTAAAACAAAGAGATCGCACACAACACGTTACAAGAGGACGTTCAAGCGTATTTTACAGTGACTTGTTGCCTGCTGTATGTTCGTCGCTAATTGCCATGCATGTGAAAAGATTTTAGATTGAAGCGAATTAACATGTCGTTTATTAAATCTTTATTTCCTCCAAATGTGAAGATCAAAAAAGATTACAAAGATATAACATTGGAATGCATACAGTATACAAAAATTAAGAAGCTATATAAATGAAATGAGAAAGGAATAAGATTTCTCGCAGCACAACTTTACAGTGACTTATTGCCTGTTGTATATCCGTCGCTAATTGCCTTGCATGTGAAAAGATTTTAGATTGAAGCCAATTAACGTACCGTAGATCTTCGTTACGATAGAGCGGAAGTCCGGTATCTCACGTGATCAAAGCAAATATAAATCAAACGTGGAAAAGGGCTTTCTAATTAGCGGCGGTCCGTTGTTCTCTGGGACACAGAATCCGATATAATCTCGCGAGATTATCAGACAGGATATCGTCGGTTGTTCGATATTTTCTGATTGTGCGGAGTTACACAGTTTTAACAACATTTCGGTGTTATACTATTTCGGTCAGCGTACCTTTCCATATACAGTTCACGTAGCTATAACGTCAAGTAAACATAAACAAAATTTAATGGTTCGGTCTCAAATAGGTACCTATCTTTCAATCTGAACACATCGGGTTTATCCAATGAAAACGTCTCTGAAATAATAGGGATGACGCCATATTGTTTCCCGCGAGAATGACGTCACTTTACTTTCGTTCTTAAAAATAGATCTTAAATGTGAAATCTTAAAAGTCGTTAAAGTTGATTGAGGAAACAACTATACATGTCAAAACAACAATTTCGCCATTTGGTATGAGTTACTGATAAGAAATGATTTAAAAGGATGTCCAACACTTCATACACATTGAACTACTTAACGTGCACGCTTAGAAAAAGTGTTAATTGCCGGATGCCGTTTTACCCGAAAAGTTGTAACCCTACACTTATATCCGAGGTGTATTTCACAGCTCACGGAAATACCCAAGTAGTTCCGATTGCCTATCTTTATTACCCAAAACTTACCCAGCTTTGTAATACTTAAAACACTCAAGATTTAAGACTTTTTGGACTTGAACTGTTACAGTTTCTCATCATGTCAAAAATACAATTTTACTTTAATGATAGGTATTTCTATACTACCTATATCTACCTTTTCCCGCTTAATAATGGACTCGCCCATTTATATTATATTAATAAAGGACAGCAACTTGTATCTTTGTATCTTTATACCATTGCTTCCTTGTTTCCTTGTGTCATGGAACATATTTACTTATGTAACCCGAACTTTCTGTACCAACAATTTTAATGTATCAGCGTTTCTTGATATACGGGTACAAGCAATTCTGTGTTGGAGGATTGCATTTCGATAACGCCGTATCTTAGTTTCTATCCGTGTCTCTGTATGCTACGGTAGTTACAGGAAGTAGGGCGTCTTAAGTTAGGGTGTGGGTTCTAGGGCAGACTAAAACAACATTTTATCATAGCCTCATATTGGGAGCAACTGCAGGCTTAAAGTACATGTATATTAATTGATGATCTGAGATAAAATAAAGTAAACGGTCAAATAAGAATTGTTGTCGCTTGAATTAGTCATTTTATCACCAAGAATAGTAATGCAATGCAATGTTTTATTGTATATTAAGGCCCTGAGCCCATTTCACAGATGATAGCAAAAGATTGTACGCATGAGATGTCTAAAACTGCAGAATGGTTATGTAGATTGCAGACAAACATGTATTATATCAATACGTGAAGTCGGATAGACTGTTAATGCAACAAAAAGCAATCCTGTTCATGTATTTCACACAGACACTCGTACAATGATGAGAAGCAGAACCCGGCACCACATGCATAACGCTTGCAGTTTATCATAACAATGATGTTATTTTAGCTAGAGAGCACGTAGACTTCTAGCATTTCACCGACACAGACATTAGATTAACCAGTAGATTTGGATTTCTTGGTACAATAGTGAAAGATTTGAAGGAATCACGTTTTAGTGTGATTAGTGGTTACAATTCTGTCACAATGTCTGGAAAAAAAACAAGTAGAAAAAACTCCGAACATCGGAGATGTTTTCCTACCCGGTCAGCTTTTACAAATGTATTTACATGTAGTCAGTAGCCAGTTAGATTTTAACTTATTCATTTTACATCGGTTGTGACGGAAACATGAAGCTTTATTGAATTCACTTTCAATGACTGCTTCCTGGATACTTGAGCAGCATACTCACGCCGATTTGTGGGCTTGTCCCGGCAGTAACCAGTTGAAGAAAAGCAACAGCTTTCTGCGATTAAAATCGGTTTCGGCCAACTATTCCGAAGATTAAGTGATCAAAAAAATATCGGTCTTAAGGATTGAACTTGGAATCATAAGTGTGGATTTATCGAAAGAATTTTTTTTACAACTCTAATTCGGTTGAAAACGGGGAAATTCAAACCAATCAATATCTTTTGGTAGCAATGGCTGATTAGGGATATGGTTGTACCGTCGAAAAATCGTTCGTACCTCATATATAACCCCGACTTCATAAAACACCTTATTTTAGTACATTTCATGCAAAAACATTAACACACGATTGTAAATATTTTTCTTATACATGTTTCTTTGATAAGGCGTTTATCTTTCTTTTTGTCACAATGATATCTATATAATAGCATAAAGAATGTACATTCTTCATGTCGCCTGCTGTTTCCTCCACTTGGAAATGTTGCAAACTTTATCATGAGCTCACTGCTTAAGGTAACTTCGATACGATGAATTTGTTACCAGGAACTATTCATGGTATGGATAAAAAAAAACAAATATTTCGATAGCTTTAAAGAGAAGAAACTGTCCACAACAGAGAAGCCGGAAGCACAATATAAAAAACAGGGATACGACATCGAATCGGAAACATATACATGTACCACAAACCGGAACTGTTCGACATTAAGGTCCCAGATCCGGAAACGTAAACCGGAAACCAATAATCCAGACAGGAAGCTGGTAACTGGAAACAAATCTCTTTCTTTACACCCACATGCAAAGGAACGGAATTGTGGGTAGAAGTTGACCGGAGTCTTCACTCAAACAAGCGGATACAGCGGCATATATTGGTAACGCAGAATAGCAGCAGAAAACCAGCCTGCTTTATTGTTTTTCCAGAACTGTATATTTTGCAGAATGTAAAAAGGCTAGAAGTATATACCATTTTAAACTGCAGATTTACACAGCACGTAGGTTTATGGTCGTATGAATCATTATTTTATTACTTTTATATCGGTTTATATTTCAAAGGAATACCAACGATTCTCTTATAAATATTTGTAGCAATAAATAATTCGGGCATGAATCTGAAATGATTCTGTGCTCGGAGAATGATTGTGTTCAAGGAAATTACACCACATAAACCTTTGTCGATGGCAGCCTTTGCGTGAAGTGAAACGGGAGTAACAGGGAACGGTGTAGGTTTTTATAGGTACCCACTTCATAATCGTGGTAAGCACCAAGAGGATTTAACATATGCCCAGGTTTGATCCTCGTCAGATGCCATTCTGTCAATGTTTAATCCCAATGTTTCCAGTCCCGTTTACGGTTCACGAATTTTAATACCCTTAACATCATTATACTTCGCTCTGACGCATCTCCTCTGGAGGAGATTTACTTTAGAAGCTACTTTTACATTTAGATAAATCCCTCTTCGAAAGACCCACAATACTTTTGTCACATCTTGTACGAGCTATTTTGTGTGGGTAGATGTTGCTTTTGATTCGGACCAGACCCAATTTTCCATATACATGTATACACATGTGAGTAAGGGCTGTGTGTAGAACTTATCAACTTATGGCCAGACCCTTAAACTAAAGTGAATAGCATGGTGTATTGATAAAATCGTGTACTGTATATTATATGATGTTTTGGCAATGATATATGTTAGAAATAAGTGCCATAATGGTGAGTAGATTAACAAATCGATTTGAGATGGCATGATCAAACACGATAGAAACATGAGCAGGGCTTATCAAAACCCTAAAATATTTTCTTTGTGTGAATTTAAACAGAATTGTTTCAATATACACGACATTTCGTAAGGTACTGACGATGAAACAATAACAGCATGTACAGGTGTTTAGATATCTGATATAATGAGACAAATACTGTTGAAAAAGGCATTAACCAAAAATCAATTTTGCCAACCGTTCTACACAATCGTCGAGAGGAGAATCATCGATTTTGAAAACATGCTTGCGATTTTACTATATTCTTTAACGAAGCGTTTTGACTTATAAACATCGACTTGTATACTACTGACAAGGGAAACAAGACAATATGACACGGAGGATTTAATTAATACAGTTTATTACAATTGTTCCTTTTGCTTCGCAAATATACAAAACTAACGGAATGGTTCTCGGTATTTCAAAAGGTTATACGCCCTGAAAAAAGTGTTGCCTTTTTCCTGCGCGTATAGAAACGCCTTAAAGGTCATATGTACAGGTTGGGTTTATTTCATAAAATTAAAATATGAAGTAAAAGAATCACAAATTATTTGCAACATTTTAGCATAACGCATTACGTCATAAATCACCGTCATAGCGCACCGATTAATAAAAGTTCGTATGACTTACTTCCCTTTGCTGTGACGTCACTCGTGATCCACTGAATGCGCCATGTAAAGGGCGTGAAGAGCGATCGCTGGTTAGAATTGGTGTTTTTCTTCAAATAAACGATCCTAAAGTCATTATATGGATTGACAGCGCATTTTATTTATTGAATATGATTCATTTTATAAGGAAATCAATTTGAAAAAAGATAAATTAATACGTTAACCCGTGAATTTGCATGGATTTGTCATTGCATTGTACATTTACACAGTGCAAATTCTATATAAAGATCTAGCAAGACTACACGAGGCTCTAACACCCCAAACTAACAGTTAGGAATTGTTTTAATCACGAACATCAGTTCACCACAACGTTAATTTTGAAAAATATTTTCCTTTACCTGAGATCATGTGGAAAACAGCGTAACAAAAGGACTTCAGGCTTAAATTATCATTAGCAACTTGGTACATTGGGTAATAAAACAACGACTTTTGATAGATATTTGGGGTCATTCCGAAATACAATGTACACATTCGCGCGTCACACCAATGTCTTGACACATGATTGTGTGCTTTATCGCTTGATTGGTGTTTGAAAGTGAGATTAGCTTTGTCTGGTTTGCATTGACAGTCTTGAAACCAATACATCAAGTTAAAGTGAATGTTGTCGGTGTGTTTCAAATAAGGGAAATTTAACGGTTACTCAATAAGTAGAATGAATTTGAAGCGTCTTCACCTGTATAAATTACTATGAATTGAGTCAGATCGTTTAAAGATCAATAAAATCAATTCTCTGGAAACGCCTAACAATGCGTAAACTTGCCGTCTTCGAAGTGAAAGTAACACAGCCTACTGTTCTTGTTTGGGGAATATATCTTTTGCTTATTTGTAAAGTAAACACGGTCCAGTTTACTTATCGAAACTTTTTGCAGCTTTTATGTTTGTCGGAAAACGGGAGAAACTCGCATCCCTGCGACCAAAAGCAGAATAACACCAGAAGACCTGTCAAAATACCATATTCAATATCCAATTTAAGTTTCCCAAAACACAATTCAACACTTAAAATGTCCAAAATTTGTGCAAAAACACCGTTGTTACTGAGAACTAGATTCTTCTTACTGATAGTTCATATGACTTTGAAGCACAAATGACTTTACAACAAGGGAGATAAATCATTCACAAAAATCGATAAAGGTGAATAAAAGTAGTCAAAAACAAGATTTTTCCCTTCTGTATGAGAAAAAAATCATTACCTCCGTCATGACGAAACCATAACCTAATCCAAAAACCATAATTAAAGAAAAGTTTGTCTATCGGTAAATATGACCTTTAAGTAACACATGCAATACTTTGCACACACACACACACTGACATTAATTCAAAGTCTATTTTCTACATGACACTCAATTCGATAAGACGATAACTGCAATTTCATCGATAAGACCTCTCTTTTCATAACAGTGGATCATCTATACATTAACACATAACGCCACATTTTTGCGTCTTGCAGCAGACGACTTTCAAAAGAAACTGTGGCAAAAGGAGTAATTCCTTGGCACAATGCTTTTTCAATCTATTCACATATCACACCAGTAGAACTGGAAGGTGTTTTACATGTTTGAAAAGCTCATCTAATGTCGTCTGCTTCAAGTAAAAAAAGTCGTCTGCTGTGGTAAAGTGTGAACTTTTTACTTCATGAAATCCAACAATCCTGTATCTGTTGAAGAATATAAAGTACAGTGACGTCTCGTTAATCAGAACAGGTCCGTTACCAACAAAATTTCCGGATTAACAAGTCATCCGGACTAATGAAACAAGGTCTGGTCCTTTACACATTAAGACATAATTGTCTTTATGCACGTGTATACTTATAACCCTTTACCAAACGCCAAATTTTCGATCGTTTGCATACGACATTTCAAAATGTGATGAAATTAAAAATTAATCTTCTGATATGGCAGAAAACATTATGGGAAAAGGAGAAATTGCTCGTGACGAGCAATTTCTCCTTTACCCACATTGTTTTCAAAAGTCGTCTGCAACAAACTTGTTGAATGTCGTTATTGTTTGGTAATTGGTTAGGCAAATAACTACAAATAATTCCGTTCCCTTACAATTTCGTTCGGATTGCGAGACATCCGGATAAACGGTGTCCGGATAAAAGAGATTTCACTGTATACTACTGTAAGATAAGGGACATTGCTAGTGAGTCGCTAATCTTAACTTGAAATTTGCGTAAGAGATGAGTTCAATAGAGTTTCAATACTATAGCTAGAATATGCAATAACCACTTCGAAAAAAAATGGGTAAAATGCTTATGAAAAGATGCATATTGAAAAGAAATGTTAGAATATACGACATAGCTCTTGGTGGGTGTTCCAAAAAGTACTGTTCTGATCTTTATTAATATATGTCTCTCAGCTGTTAACTATGTATGGAAATGGATATGCGACAAAATGCGTCATCCAATATCGATATGTGAGGAGATTAGCTGTTCCCTTTGACGACAGCATGGTCAGATGTCATCCGGTGGTCACGTGAATATTTACCCTTAAAGTGTTTGACCAACATCAAGCTAATGCAAACAGGTTAGATCCAGGCCAGTCGCGAGGCATCGCTTATCATTAAATACACTCACACACATTCAATGGTATAGAATTTTTCAACCAACACTCACATGCAATGTCGTGAAATAAATGTTCAATGGTATAAAAACTTGCATCGCTATTACATACGTCTTACAAGTTGCCCGAACACAATGAAGCGAAGGACCAATTATTGTATCGCCCATCGACCTTGGAAATTCAATGAACCAGTACTCAATATTTATTATTTCCAACAAACAGTGAACAAGCATTTGACAGACTGATTTAAATTTTGATTCGATTTATCATGATGATGTTTGGTTAATTTTTCCATCAAACGACTATTCGTCCTCTCATTTTTATCATTTCCTAAATAAAAGCATTGCTGATTGTGAGTAACATTAGACACTTTTCAGAAAGTTTGGTAGATAATACGTGTGTTTCATTTGTGCGAACAAATGTCATAAATGCTTTTTTACAAGATGTAATGGCGGATCATTTATTCATTTACATATACATATTTTGCCCACTTGAACACGTAAAATGACAATACCGACCCCCCTATCAGTTCCCGCTGTAAAGCAAGATACAGTTATAGTACTTTATCAAGAGTTAAACCAATGCCAAACAATAACGACATTTGACCAGGTTTTTGCAGACGACATTGAAAAACAGTGTAGGAAAAGGAGAAATTGCTCATAACGAGCAATTTCTCCTTTTTCTACACTGATTTCTTCCCTATCAAAAGATTATATTCTTATTTCATAACAATTTGAAATGCCGTCTGCAAACTGTTTTAATTTTGGACAGTCGAAAATTTGGCGTTTGGTATAGGGTTCATTGAGAGAAAGACTACAGTATATAGGTCAAAGAAAGTGATAGTACATGTATGTTATATTTATTACTAAAACAGTTGTAATCACAGAATGAATGTGGAATGTCGCCTCGGTGCTGAAATGTTGACTATTTCCTGATCCGCCAGGGCGCTCCATGATGAGCCCCTCTTGTGGTGAATGTTTCCTGGTATCCCGAGATTCGGAACAGACAACGTACTTTTACGTCTTTGTGCGTACGCAGGAACCGGCGGTGGTACAGACGCCGGTGGCGGGAGCATGCGCGGTGAGCGGGAACCAGCCGTGTTTACTGTTAGTTTCGCACTGTCGTTACTGTCAGAACTATCGTCCGGACTCACATATAACGATATGGACAGGTCCCTTGCCTTGTTGTCGAGCTGTCGTGTATGCATGGCGTAAAGGATGCACAAGAACAGCGCGATCCCCACTGCAGCTGCAGGTCCGGCAATAATCATCGCCATTGGAAGTTCTCGCTTACGTGGAATAAGAATGTCTTCGTCTTTATCGATCTCCGTGTTTGTAACGTTAACGTTGTTTCCGTTAGTTTGATATAATACTTCGTTAAAAGTGGCTGACACATTTTCCGGCGCCATGTTGTTGTTGTTTTCTAGCTTGCCGTCCGAATCAAACGCCACATTAAGTTTCGTAACACAAGTCACATTGCCACTGTTCCGACCAACACCTTCGCTATTTCTCTTGACTGGAAATCCGCAGAATATATCCACTTCCATAACGAATAGGAAAATAAGTATTGAATACACATTCAAGTGCGTGTTCATTCTTCGAATACATTAAAGCAACACATGCACTTATCAATCAAATTCCATACAGAACCGGACACCTAAACACACACTTCTGAAGACAGACATATGAATTAAAGCTATTTTATCATAATCCAAGTTGGTATCAGGTTAAACCATCCGTTGATCTTTATCTTCGATTCCTGGTTTATGTATCACAAACCTGGGGGTGATTATCAATGGTTTTGTTGATTGTATATGTTTTCGCAGATGTTTTATCCCGAAGTTATATAACAAATCAAACGCACATGAGAGCATAAACTAATAAAACACATAAACAGTTTACGTTTATCTTCTATCTCGTGCCAACAGTGAGGATCCTTACAACTTAAGATCAGTCAATCTTCAACTTCACTCGAGTTCTCTGATTTAACTCTCAATAGAAATATTCATCTGCGCGAAGTACAACAAGATACATTTATTTTTCAATTTGATACCGACTCGATTTTCTTGTATTCTTCTCGTATGAAACACTCTTTAAACAGGCTGCTCACATAAATAATAAGTAACACATGGTACAAGCCTCGGGCAACCGAACGTTATTTCCGTCGACAATTGAAAACAATTGAAATCCACGAGTATCCCAGCGTTTCAGTTCGATCGCTGGTTGTCGACTGCGTCACGGGGAAACTGGGCGTCGTGCTTCTGGTACGGTTTTCGACTGCGTCTCGGGGGTACGAGGCGTCGTGCTTCTTCTATTGGTTATTGGTGTGGTAGAGCAGTGGTATAGTCGCACAGCTGATCACAGGATTTGGTTATGCGCTATGAATATTAACCAGCCTCGGTCTTGCCCTGTAATGAAATTAAGATAATTGTAATTGTGTAATTACGCAGGGGATATTCCGTTATACTCGACCTTTACGTTATTCCTTTGTATTCTGACAAGAACAAAAGTATCTCTTTAAACGGCAATGAAAACGAGTTGTTAGAGTTAGGAAACAACCCACGAGTAACCCTTAACCCTTATAGTGCTGGAACAGACTTCATGCTTATGCAAACAGGTTCGATCCAGTTATGATCTAATCTGTTTGCTACTCTGAGTATCTTTCCTAACAAGAATTAAGCAGATATTCAAGGCTTTGAAAAGCGGAAGGCAAAAGAAATGATTTAAGAAAATTACCAGCATTTAAGGGTTAAAGATGACTAATAATCAGTTTGAATAAATTCGTCAGAAATGAAATAATTTTGATAGAAAGAAAAACTCACAAGGAACAGATTTCTCTTTGTCACAATTACATGTACTACATATATCACCAGCTATAACAATATGTGAGGAAAAGGGTCAAGGAATATTATGCAATAATGACTGGCTATGCAAATTGTATCTCTTCTCTGGGATATTTGTCACAAGAAATTCACGATCGTTATCTAGAAGCAGATTGTGCAGTCCCACAAGATTAGCTTCCAGTATATAGTTACCCCTTATACTAAAATAACATAATTTCGCCGCATTTGATGAAAAAAATAGAGTTAAGCACCATTCGAATTCGGAAACTACTATTCGAATATATTCGAATACTCAGTTTTACCACTAGTTCTAATGTCTGAATGTTGCATAACCAATTATCGTTTACATATCTTTTGTCTGCTTAAACTTTTAGACTCGCCGGCATATTTAACCAAGTCTACACATGCATTTGATGACAAAGCAACAGAGACTAAGTCTAATAGAAAACATTACAGACCATGAAAACAAACCGAAAAAAATGCTTTTTATAAGCCAGAGATAGCGTGTATGGAATACTTCTTGCAGCCTTAACTCTTTACCAAACAATGACGACATTTAACCACAATGTTGCAGACGACTCTGGAAAACATTGTGGGAAAAGGAAGGAGAAATTGCTCGCTAAGAGCAATTCTCCTTTTCCAACAAGGTTTTCTGCTCTCAATTGAATTACATTTTTAAACTCTTTCAATTTGGGACATTCGAAAATTTGTCGTTTTGGAAAGTGTTAAATTGATCCCTTGACACATTGTTGGTGTCATTGGCTATTTATGCTTCAACCCCATACCATCTGAATTTAGGTGCTCTAGATCTAGAAAACCACAGTGAAACCATGTTAATTGAATGAGCAACTCATGAGCAATCCATACCGTTGTCACAATGATTTGTAACCATAACCTAATAGGAAGATTTTTCTAAGCAAATTTTTGTCGTCCATGGTAACTTTCAATTTGGACGTGTCATAAAATCCAATATAAGGAGAACGGATTATTAAGGGTGTAAGTTTATACACAGTCTCGATTTACATGTTACTACGGCGTATTGTATTGTCCGATCAGAGCCGAGGATAACTGAATTCCTGACAGAGTCTGGCATGCAATACGGTAATGATACGACCTTTGGGTCAGGGAGTGATACGTAGGAGACATAAGTAATCTATTTCAACAAACGCATGGCGGAAGGCGGATAGAAACTTTCACTCTGGTCTGCGATTTTTAAAACAACACTTGGTCTAAAGAAGAATTGCAAGAAGCTTACACAACATCCGTATTATTTTGTTAGGATTTAAGGTAGAATAAATATTATCCACCATTCTAAAATTCATTCTTTCATCGGATTACTTCAAATGGTCTCGGTGTACTCTGATCGGGGTCGGAACTATTTGGTTTAATGCAAAGAGTTCCCGCCCCGACCGAAGTGTACCGAGAACGTTCGAAGTAATCCTATAATGAATGAGTTCCAAAATGGCGGATTATGGGTATTCTACCTTTCAGGATTCGACCAATAAGAGTGTCTGATAACATATGGTGTATTGCATTATAACCTTGTACATTTCAACTATATCTCTGCGTAGTTTGTAGTTTAACAGACCTGTCTTAATTTTGTTTCGTCCTATTGTCAAATATTTTGCTTTGAAAGGTTGACGTGTTATCCCTTTCCACCGGTTCACGAACTATTATATGACGCTTACACCATACTATACCGATTTGATGAAAGACAAAATACTGGATTATACATACTTTTTTGTATCATGTTGCTATCGTTTCCGACCTTACATGCTTTTTAAAACTGACCTTCACACATTTTCCCTTATCACGATCTCTCGCAACTACATTCATGTTTCTGACTCTTTCATCGAAAGTATGACAACCAGAAAGAGGTTAACTTTTAATTACCTCTCAATGTTTTCTTTACAATTCCGTAAATGTGTCATTTTGAGAGCATGATATAATTGCCTATTTAGAGAACATATTCCGCTGACATCATTGGTTCTAAATGTTTTAAATCAGTTACGTAATAACACATGCATGTCTATATAATCAAATACATATACACAAATTTCGTCTCAAAGAATCATTTTCGAACACAAAATATCCATCCAGCAAAGGTTTCAGTATCTAATACTGCAAGTGTCCTTTCAGCGTGAATACCAATCCGAAACAACATTTTAAACTTGCTATAACATAACATAAATTTATTTCCACCTGAAGCACGTAGGCTCATATGGTTATAACAATTCTTTATTTACATACATGATATAACGCATATGTGTGAGAAAGGTCGATTCAACTGCTAATTAGACCTTAAGTTCTGTATGAAAATAAACTCGAGAAAACTGGAGTTCAAACATATGGCGAATTCCAAACAACGTCAGAGAAAATGTGTTTTATGTTTTCTTATCCCATTCTATACAGAGCAGCTTGATTTTCAGATGGAGGTAAAGTTGCTGTAACTCCTTCCGTTAAGGTTTAAGCTTATTCGGATTACTTCGGTCGATCTCGGAAACATCGGTCGGGGTTGTGGCTACTCGCATTAAACCGAATACTTCCGGCCTCGGCCGATGTTTACCAAGAACAACCGAAGAAATCCGACGAAAGAATTACTTCTCGAAATGGCGAATTATGGGTATTCTATCATGAAAGAGGCGTTACAGTAAGATTTTACCGAGTCGTTTATTGAGAAGAAGAACCACATGAAGACCGTATAATTTTTATTTTCTCCCCTTTTTCCGTGGTGAGGGCTAAAGAATGGCATTACAAGGAAAGACACATTGCTCATTAACCAGTGTTTGGTTGTAGATACGACAATGTAATAATGAAAGGTGTTTGTGTGCTGTTTTTTGTTGTTGTTGTTGTTTTTTTGCCCCAAGTAAGCCTTTGCCCGTGTGACATGCGTCACGAAAGCCTGCAATTATACATATTTAACCTACTCCACTGGATCGTGATTTGCCACAATACCTTGCGACTGCACAGCCGTATCTCGTTCGTGTTAGAATGAATGGAGGTTATTCTGATATCTATGATTAAAACGAAACGCACTTTTTTCAATATAAACTGCAAAGCGTATAGGTTAATGTGAACGTGTTCGAAAATAATAATTGTCCTTTGATTTGTTTGACCTTTTCTGTTAGTGCTGTATTGCGCCGTACAGTATTAACCCATTGCAAGTTTATAAGAAAAACCAAAGACGAAAAGTAAAAAAATATGGTAAAAGATAGGTTCATTTCAGAAATATGGTACACCATTTGTTACAGGACAGGTGAAATGAAGTTTGTCACGTGTAATGTATCAATTCGCCTGTATTGTTACTCATAAGCTTATGAATCAAAGGGGTATTTTCGTGTTCAATAGGTGTATAAAGAAACGGGAATTTTCGTAAATGTCTAAACAGATGATATCGAACACAAATTGTTTTTCCAGATTTCATTAATTCATCTAATCTAATTTGGATGTAATCAAGCAAAAACATGCCACCTTGGAAAAAAGATTACGCACGATGCATCTAGGATAATGCTTTTATTACACGAGGTATACTATATAAATAGTTCGTAATGACTCATGGACAAAGAAAAATCGCAAGAAAAGTCTGACAAATACCAGAATTGGTTAGATTTTTGCAGTTTTTGTATACTATATAAATCGAACGTTGTGTGTCATGGACACTACTATATTCGCAAGAAAAAGCTGACATATATCAGAACAGGTTAGATTGCGGTTAGACGCGAGTTTTAACCATAAATCCCTCAGGGGAAAGTAACTTGTTCAAAACGGAATTGAAACATCTTAAGTAGATATCACCCCCACAAGACGTGAACAGGTTGGTCGAAAGCAGCACATTCTGTGGTGTTCTTCATCTCATACTCACCCGATTCTGACGAAGTATGCGTAAAGTGAAAATGTTTGTTCAAGTTTTTGAGTGCCAATTAACATATCTATCATAAAAACGCAAATGTGATTTGGGGCAATCGGCAAAACAACTCGAGCATGGAATATATTAACAGACTTGCGTAGGTTTTATGAATTGGCGCGGTTAGATTTAAAAGACAACTGTGCCCCGAGAGATAGATATTTATCTATTATTTATGAATTTTCATAGTATGTATGTATATACTGATATCCCAATGAACATTAACGTATGCAGCCAATGCCAAAATAAACCAGTGATTTATTATTCAACGAACTTAACTTGGGATTACTCGTGAGAATCCGCAAACAATGGCCTTATGTTCGGGTATCATCGTTTGATAAAAATTAATTAAGTATTCATTGAACAGCAGTAATAACAACATATGTTTCTGTCGAACGAACGGCTGATACGGACACACCGAAAGGTCTCACGAAAGTGAGATAGTCTCCAGTAAAGTTTGTTTAGCAATATAAGTATAGAAACACAAAGTATCACTTGTATAACGGAAACCATTATTGCAGGACATTAAACACCGTCACTGTACCCATGTATTTATTGAGACAGTTGCAAGATTACCAACAAACAATGGATCATATGGTATTTGTCGAAAAAACTGCATCCGGTACACACCAATAGTTGTGCACGCCTATCTGAACCTCTGGGGGACGCATGCGCACACAGCGTACATATCGTAACCACCTGTTGAGACCCACCAACACCTTCCTAAAACAAGACTTAACATCCATAAGAAGTATCAACTTAAGAAACATTGTGACAAATGAGGAAATTGCTCGCGACTAGCAATTTCATCATTTGCCACAATGTTTTTTTTCTTGACAGATTGTAAATTGATTGAATGTCGTGATTCGCTGGTTACCTTTACAGGGAACTAGTAGTTTTGAGACACAATTTGGGGTGAAAGAGAAGGAATAAAAAGGTTGTTTCCGTGCGATGGGTTATCTATTTTTTACCTCTGATAACTCATTCATTAACACACCCATTCGGCATATTACATTCATTCCATGATCCTATTTGGATAACCTAACACATGGGGTGATATAACGCAATATAAAAACGTGCATCAAAAAGTTACCGTTGTAATATTGTTAACCTTTGCTACGATATTGTTCTCAAAATTATCATCGTAAAAACAGACTAATGGAATCTGTTTAAGGTAGAATATCCAGAATCCGTCATTCTGAAACACATTCTGCGCAATAAACCGAACAGTTCCGGCCCCGAACTAAGTATACCGAGAACGACACCGAAATAAACCGCCGAAATAATGCAGACTTTGGGCATATAACGTGTGCTCTACACTTTTCTCCAAAACGGCAATCATTGTTGAAGATTTTTAAAAGATAAAATCTTGTTTTCAAACGACCACATCAAAAGGAAACAGAATCATGGCATATTAGACAACTTAAAGCTTAACATGGCCTCAGATGTGACATTTCTGAATGACTTGGCTCAGCCTAAATAGCTTTTTACATCGTTTAAGAGTGGTCGCTGAAAACATAATTGGCTGTAATTATTCTTTGCCGAAACAAAGACAGTATAATGAGCCTATAAAAATTCAAATATTGTTTGTTTTTATAATAATTTTGTCCCTATTTCCAAAAAAGGGAATACATACCTAGACCAATTATGAATATAAAAAGTTATATAATTTATGTCTCGGCATTAAAATTATGGCTGTGGCTACGTATGGTTAAGGGTAGTGATTTCTCAGCATCATTCGGATATGGATGATAACGCATGTATGCGTGTGGGAGATGGAGTAAGAACCGAGATAAATCTTATTAAGATTGATAAGTGCGATGAGCTATTTAAAGATTACTTTTTTATGAAGGTTCATCGTGAGTTCAGATAGAGTCCAGTGGCTTATAATAATAAATATGGTGTTCTGTGCTTGGCAAGATATCTAGGTAGCGAATAGAAATAGTTTACACCAGGTATAGTGTATACTCGAGAAGCGCATGCTGCAAGCAGAACTCTCTTTGATTTATTCTTACCCTCACCATTTAGGCAAGTGCCATTTTGACAATTGTTATAAGTATATACGGGCAACGGCACAAGGACAACTTTTAAACACAATTTGCATACCACCTCAGGGGTTATTTCAATAAAAATCAATTGAACTTATGAACAATGGTTTGGTACTGTTCATTCAGAAAGAAACGCTATAGGAAAACTAAAGCAGAACGCAAACAAAAAACTGTTATAAATGGGAATACTAGACCAAATTGAAAGTAACAGTAGATGACACAAACTAACATGAAAGTATTACACTTTTTTTGTTGAATGTTGTTTGTGGTGAAAGGATTTAATGCTCACTACGAGAAATTAAACCATATGTCACAATGATATCACAAAATATGCATTTGTCCTTTTGATTGTATTAATTATTGCAATACTACGTTGTCTAAGTAGTCCAACTATGTCGGACAATTCTTGTCAACAAATAACATTAGTGACAGGTAGGTTTTGGGCGGACCACAGATTTCTTTATCTCAAAATGTGTATTTCTCAAAAAAACATTTAAACTATACATTACCCTATTCAAAAGAGTTAATCGTATGAGTCTTTCTCTATTCAGACACATATACAGCTGCAGCAAACGGTATAACAATCAACACGGCAAACATATCAACAACACGAACGAATAAACAAAAGATCATTTCTAAGAACACATATTGCATTATGTGAAGTAATTTGGCACCTTTGAGTAAAGGATTAAAGTAATGGTAATCAAAGAAGCTGATATCTGGTGAAATACCTTCTCATATCATCTGTGGTTTCCTAGGATTGCGGCGGATATGAAAACTGCACTCGTTTTATGAACATTAGATGAAAGAAATGTTCATTTTCCAACACTTACACAACCAATATCTCGTTAATTACGCTATTGACTTTCTTAAGTACACGTGATCATATAAATTCTCATTTTAACATATGCTGTAGAAAAATTAGAATTAAGTTAGGTGATTAATTTCTGAATATTGCCCCAGACATTTCCTCTTAAGCATGTGTTTAGTGTACAGTTTTGCGTGATCAACACAATCCATATGTTGAGGATTTGGTATAAAGGAACCCTTAATACTTAACCAAGTTGTATCATTTATCAAACCGAACTTAAGTTCTAAGGTTCTTTTGCTAGGATATAAAGTGTTTATGAAAATAGAGAAATCGTAGATATTGAAATTTATCCTTTTCCATACGGGTTATTTTAGAATAAGCCATAGGTTACATCTGAAATAAAGGGAATAAGTTTTTATTTTATATCAGGATTTGGTGTTTCTAAAACCTATTCTATTAGATGTAAGCTGCAGTTCCCTTATTCGTTTTCGCAGGTCTTCCACCAGGACAATACTAGATATCATATTAGTGTCTTGCCAAAGGATGCCCGACAATAATAGGGGTCGTAAGATAAGAGGTATATATGGTGCCATTGATAAAAGTGCATTCTGCTCTTAAGTACAATATAATACTATCAATGGTCAGCTATGTTGTTTCTTGTCTGATTCAAGTTTGATATATAAAAAGCCGACATGCACACATGTTTACCGTTATACAATACTTAGATGAGATTGTGTACTTAACACTTAGAGATCCAGAGGTATTATCAGATGGTTGGGATTAACCTATCACAAGGCAGTCTCTTGCATTCTGGACTTTCCGATCTGGAAAGCAGCTTTAGAATGCATAACCATCCATTTTCCTTGGAATACAATACATGTTATAGATTTAGACAATAGGCTAGAGTCACCATGGGGTAATTGGGTATGGTAATTCACGCAGACGTTATGTTGCTAGTTATACAAGCGAAGGAGTACAAATGATGTTTTTATTCAAAGACACGTTAAGTTGTTGCATATTGTAACGAATCCGTGATAAAAGGCCATCGTGCGAATCAAATAAGATGGATGTAAATTGCATAATCGGTCAACAGATGTAACCATGTTTACAACAATATCAAAACCATGCCATTGGCGATTCTGATCTTGTTTTAATGTCTTTAGCTGTATAAACATTTTCTCTGTGTGTTTGTGAAGATTTCTTTTTTCTTTTGTATGGGTTTTACATCACATCAACATAATTTCAGTTATGTAGCGATGCCCGACTCTTAATGATGGAGGAAGACCCCATAATCAACTGCCCATAGGGGCTGGTCAAGGCGGGAAGAACCATCGGCATTCCGTAAGTCAGTCGGGAGACTGCCTCTCATGAAAATCCATATCCCTCTCAGGATTTGAACCCACGCGGAGAGGGGCCATGAGATTTTGAAGTTCTGTACTCTAACCACTAGGCCATGGAGGCCCACGAATATTTCTAAATATAATGTAGAATACAAGATACGTATCACAAGTTCATATAATGGAAATAGGTCTATAGAGGCTAACTAGTTTTAGATTATATATTCACCAGAGAAAACGATTAAACCGGTGAAAGTGCAACCTTCACTTGAAGTGGGAAGTGCATCGTGGTATGTTCACCACACATTTTTCACTGGTAGAAATGGATTTCTGTTCTGTTGTAATTAGTGTTTTCAACACATGGGTATGACAATTCCCAAGTATAATCGAGCGTCATGTTTAATTAAAAATACGGAAGAAGTGTTGGTATCAGCAACCACTTATCAATAATCAAATGAAATAGTATTTGTTGTCAGAGAAGGTCAATTAAATTATATTATTTTAGAATATTCCCGAAGAGGGATTCGACAATTCTTTGTAAAAGGTTGAAATTGTTCGACAACCTTATGTGTCTCACACTTAGGCTCAGTTGGATGAATCGATTCCATGCCGTAATTTCTGAGTTGACCTATCTCTAGAAATAAGCTAAAAGCGTACAGGTCTTCCTGCGTCAATACTGCATTACTTTCCCGATGGTAACCAACAATTGGTACACGGTTTTTACATTAAAGTAAATCATAACCCATGTTGAAAGAAACGCCAGTAGTCCATATGAATTAATGATCTGCCCATTTCCCAAGTCATAATGGTTTGCTATTTTTATATTCCGCTTCCATTAACTGTTAAAAGTTGGATCGAGAAATCTGTCATTAATTGAGGTTAATGGATATTACCCTTTTGTACTTCCCCATAAAACACACCCCAATACACGCACAAAAACACACAGACAGCACACAAACACGCACACATGTATGCACACAGACACTCACATACGTACTAACATACTTGCAACCATGTACACATAAACACACATAAACGCATTCAAACACGCAAGCATCAGACAAACTTGGACGCACACGAGTGAAACAAATAGTTTCCAATAAGTCATTACAAACTACATACTACTGAATGAAACTACATAGAAATGACATTTCTTATGTACTGTTTTATAACGGTGAACAAGTAGGGATTTTTTTTTTTACAAACGTGATACACGGTGAAAGTGTCTCCTCAAAGCATACGCATATCCCATTAAGATATGTTCATTTTGTGCGATTTTTTTTATAGAATAGAAACCACTCACCTCAGTATCACTTCTGTATCAATTCCAACAGATGTTCAATGAATACACGTGCAATCTAGTGCAAATAGAGCCGCTCCCCCAGCTTACAGTTGATGTTTATCTATTTCTTCTTCCATTAACCCATTAACAAACAATAACGACATTTGACCAGTTTGTTGCAGACGACTCTGGAAATCATGAAAAATAACCTACTAAATCTGGAAATCATTGTGGTAAAAGGAGAAATTGCTCGTGACGAGCAATTTATCCTTTTCCTGCAATGTTTTCTGCCCTATTAGAAGATTAATTTTCCGATTACATTTCCGATTACATTTTGAAATGTCGTCTTCAAAATCTTTCAATCTAGGACTCTCGGAAAGTTGGCGTTTGGTAAAGGGTTAAGGAATGTACAATGGGTTCGGTTTACCACTATCGATTGCTGGTAATGAGAATCAGTTCGGAATTGTCATTAACTTTCAAAAATGATGTAGAGATAAAGAAATAGAAATTGAAAAAAATATAAGTAGAAAAGAGTGTTACAAATTGAAAGTTTAGCGCCGTTTCTCGATTTGCAACAATCTTTCCTCGTTCTTCTGAAGCAGGTAACCTTTCTACTTTCTATGAAGTAAATCTTTAGCAGAACAGGATACGTTTCATCTAATGTAAGGCTACGGTGTAGTAAAACAAAACATGGTACAGCCAAAAATAAACTCGCATGCTATCAGTTTGTAGGATATTAGACACTATTGCGCAATAACGCATGTGAAATAGATCCGTCAAACAAACATTCCATGAATAATCTCTCTATCGTATCTATCGTCGAATATCGAAATGTACGATGTGTGCATACTGATCTTATACATGTATTTAACGTGTTGCTCTCGACATTCATTGTTAGTCCAAGACGGTTGTCGATTTGATTTGAGTTTACCACTTTAACCCACGACATTATTCAAATTGCTAATAACAGGAACATGTATATTGACATCTGGAAAAACAAGCATGAATTGCTTCGTCTGGTGATGCTTAAAAAAATGTACCAGAAATAGTTCACTGGGTTGACAGATAGATCCCTTGGTAACTGCCGCGTATTTTGGTGGATTTACCATGATTAGTTTCTCATTTAAGCATAAAGGTCAAACGAAGGCGAAAGCAACATGTGCATAGACAAAATAACGTTCGTAAACTAGGGAGCATTAGCATGTAAAATGTTAAATTGCGTTTATTGGTGTATCTTAAAGACTAAATCAATGGGAGAGAACGTCCATGGATTGGAGGATAGTAGAACCCGGGGGAGGCCCTTGGCCTTTTGAACCGAAGGTCGTGGGTTAGAATCTAATGATGTGTTGGGTTCCGCCTTGCGAGTACTGGTTATGATCCAGGAAGCAGACTTGAGAGCGCGTATTCAAACTATGTTACCATGTTTTGTAATAGTAAAAAATCATTTGAGACAAACTACTCCTATCATTCGCCGATGTACATATCATTAAGCAGCCGCAACATTTCGCGTGGATGTGATGGCTTAATGAAAAGTCGGTCAGAAAGATGATTGTTGATACCATACGGTTGGACGCTTTGCCAAAAGACAAGATCTATATCGTTTTAAATCGAAACAGTCGGCAGACGATTATTGGAATCGAAACGTATTGGTGCATCAAATCATTCATCCTTAATAACATATACAAACGTTTGAATAAACAAAAGATTAGAAAGGGTCGATTTCTATTTTACCCACATTGATTTCAAAACAATTTGCGGCAGTCCTGTAAACAAGAAGAAGGGTTTTGTATAGGGTAATACGAGATCTGATTTCCGTTGTAAAGTTCAAAAATAGCATATCAGAGTAATAAGTGAGCCAAAAATAACTCGATTGCTCATAAACTCAAAAGGAACGGAACAAATGATGTGCGATGCCTGATAAACGTACAAGATGTTATATCGGTAAACTTTTAACCAACTGCAGACGACATTATTTTACTTTAAGCAGACGACTTCAAAAAAGCTTTGAAAAACATTTGAAACACCTTTCAGTTCTGCCGTTGGGGTATATGAACATATTGAAAATGGCATTATGGCAAAAGGAGAAATTGCTTGTGACAAGCAATTTCTCCTTTTGCCACAATGCTTTTTGAAAGTCGTCTGCTGCAAGACACAAAACATGTGGCGTTAGGTGGTAGTGTGTATATGTTCTTGAACGAATTGACAACGCCAGCAAAACAGACGAACTGGACAGACTTACATCATCTGAAGTGGCCTGTATTTGAAAGGACCCACAATACAACTGTATGTACGCTTGAAGTGATCAGTTGCAGTAAATGATTGGTTCGGTTAATGCGATCATTGATCGTAGGGAGTCCGTAAATCGTGTCTTGGATCAGCGGTAGCCGGTAAGGACTGATCCGGCGATTCTGTGCGATCGCATGGAAATGTCGTTGGCTCTTAACCCTTTTTGAAAAATATTTATCCCGATAGTCAATGAAGCTTATGTGACTTATTCCTCTCTCACCAATGCATACTTGTCTTCATACGAGAAATTAGTCTCTGGCTTAATCGATGACATAGATAACATATTTTTCTATGTCTCTGGCTTTATGAAGAATGTTTTGCCGTAGATTAATAAAAGGTACGAGACACATTGATATGTACACTGATCACCGGGATGAAAACATTTATCAAAGTGGTGCGAAACACCAATCCATCCATAAATTTATCTTTCGGCTCATATATCTAAATTCTTACCTATAGATGCGGTCATCGTTTCATAAATGAAGCCGATGTTTCATGATGAAAGTTTAATTAACGTACGTTAGTCCTTTGAAAACAATACAATTGGAGCTCGTGTTGTGAAGGTTATGACCGCTTAGTTTTCTTTATCTAAACGTGTAACTCAAACAAAACGCATCTAACGCATACAACAAAGGAAACAGGAATACACTGCCCGCACTACTTTTCATGCGCAGAGATTTGTGGTGACGCGGTCAGAGGTTAAGTAGGTCTAATCACAACATATCGACAGATGGCATGAAACGAGCGTTAACAATCTCCTTCACGTATCGGAGAGAACAATAGTAACCCTTGGAAAAAGCCAATTATAACTCGGGGATTACGCACGAGACTGTTTCCATAGAGATTTAACCCATTACTTTAGAAACGCTAAAACAATGGAAATTATGAAGGAATAATTAGGAAAAATTTAATAACTGTAAATGACCGGCAATATATCTTTTTTTGTTTATCTTATGAACAGATTATTATCATTATTGTTAAAAGATATTACTTAGGAATGAAGCACATAAAGGGCCGATTTTTTCTACGTGTTAAGTGTTGTTGTTGTTGTTGTTTGTTTTTTTTAAATTTTTGTTTTTTTTTATTAGGGGGACAAAATGGCGACAATAAAACTCGTTGTCGAAGCGAAAGACTATGCATGTATGATAACAGCAAAGTTGTAAGCACTTTGAAGCCATTGTAAGCGGTGTTAATGTAAATGAACTATTTCATTATAAATGAGGATTGTTTTTCTTTTTCATGTCAAAGTTCTTTTATGCAAATAAGTTCAATGTCGTTTACACTCGGAAAAGATTAGTTGTGGTAAATCAGACATGTGTTTAACGAACCATGGTGGACAGGGCAACAGACTGATGGTATTCTCAATGAGACTGTTGGGAGATTCTGATATATAGCAACTTGTGGACGATTAGTCTTAAACATTCCATTGTTTTGAAGAAGCTTTTATCGCTGTTTCGATAGAAAACATTCCAGTTGCGTCTTGTAGAACTTAACTCTTCATTGGAAGAAAGTTGAAGAACTTCGCAAGTGTTCTCCTCAGCAATCCGAAGTATTTCAATGAGTTTGATGATCAACGTCTGTTTTTTTCGAGAAAGGAACATTATTTAACAAAAGCGATTAACCAAATCAAATATCACGTTACAAAATATCCATCTGATATGGTAAGATAAAGATAGTTTTTACAAATAACGAGCATTTTACGACAACCCAAATGTGCTGCTCTATTCCAATATTAGCACTCAGCTATAATAATAGAATCAAATGCAAGCAAAACAAACAAACACATCACCTATACTGTATTATGCTGGTGTTATAACCGACCATGTATTGAAAAATTCGCAGTGGGCACGTTGTATCAAAAATCAATTAAGACCAAACAAATACATTATGTCTACCTGATCATTTAAACTTAAGTCATAGTTACTCGATAAACTGATACATTTATTTAACGCTATCCTTCTCAGCTAGTTTATTATGTAGTGCATGCGCTAGCGGAAAGGGAAAAGTTGGTTAATGCGCGAGCTTTGAATAACGAACTTCAAAGAGACCGCGAAATACGATCGAAATAATGGCTGCATCATTAGTATTCATCAATCACTGCACTATTTATGGATAACAAACATTGGCAGATTGTTGACATTATCAAAAAATAAACATTTCTTTGTTTCCAGGAGGTTTCAATCATCCCTTATCTATGAATGATGGTTTGTGAGTCTAAAGTTACGCTACGGGTTTCAACACTACATTAAGTTAAAACGTTACTGATGGAATGAAAGTTTTAATTATCCTACTTGGTTGGAAAGAAAATGTATGAAAAAGGATAATCGAATATTAGAGTATTCGGTGTAAGAATATTCGAATCGTGAATTACTATTCAAATATTCGTTTTTATTGAGTTTATATTACTGTGATTGTGGAACCAAAACTATTGAAAATCATGTTTTGTTTTACTTCTCCGCAACCTCTGAGCTGATCAAATGTCAAACGCCTGTCAACATGTAAACGTAAGGTATCCAGGTGCTATTTCCATTTTTGAAGACGTATGCCACCCAATAAAAAATTGTTGAAACATTGACGTATTTGCTAGTTTGCAATACAATTAGTCGGTATCTAGTTAGCCATTGGGAGTACGACAGCACTATTTAACCCTCAAAGTGCTGGAACCGACTTCATGCTTATGCAAACAGGTTAGATCCAGGCCAGGCGCCAAGTAAATTGACGGCTGGCCTGTGATCTAACCTATTTACTACTCTGAGTACCTTTCCACAACAAAATCAAGCAAATATTAAAGGTTTTGGAAAGCAGACTACACAAAAATCTGTTTTTGGGAAATTACCCAGCATTCTAAGGGTTAAGGAATTGACTGTATATGATACCTTCATACAGGCATGAATGTATTATGCAAACGATATTGTACTTGACATCACCATCAAAATACGATAGTCCATTTCCGCATAGAGGAGTGTTGGAAAGGTCTCAAATGAAGTAACTATAATTTAAGACAACACAGATAGATTAAAGTATGTGAAACAATATATTTTGTGTGTTGTAGAGTTAGAACCATTGAAATTTGTATCAAAATGTAGAACTTATTTCGTCAGATACTATCCATTGTGGCTACTCCTTGTTAAATTAATCTTAAATTGGAGTCTCATGCTTTCTACATATGATTCAGTTATGTACCGCTCCCATGGATTTATAACATAACAAGGGGCTTAGGGAGCGTCTTTCCAAAGAATATTCACAATACATCCGCAAAAACCTTTATCGGGAATCGAACCTCGGTCATGCATTCTAAAATCTTAAACAATAACCTCAGTAATACTATTGATCCAATTTTCCTGATAGTCGGCGGAAAAAAATGTTCCTAATAGTCGGCGAAACGAGATCTTTAACGAACAGGATTTGCCAAAGTCGGGTCCATTGGCTTATGAAAAGCGTCAAGGTTATCTTTCCACCTCCCCCGAAAATAACCCGTCGATTTAGGAATATCTATTTCTGCCTAGTTGAGCTAATCCTTTTGATAAGGAAGATCGTGATTAATCTGAAATCCTCTTCTCGAAGAAAATTGGTATGATAAAAAGACCGCGCCTTCCTCCTTAACTGATAGGTAATCCGGCCGACCCATGTATAAAGGTCCGGCGTTCAGCACATGCACCACGTAAGCCTTGTGGTATGAGATTTTATATACATTATGTTCATTTGGCAGCTTGGCGCATATTAAAACATGCTGATTTCCAGCTTGGCACATATAAAAACAGACTGCTTTCCAGCTTGGCGCATATTTTTTTTTTAAAAAAAAGGACTAATTTCCGGCTTGATGCGTATTAAAATTGACTGATTTCCAGCTTGGCGCCTATAATAAAACGGACTGATTTCCAGATTGGCGCCAATAATAAAACGGACTGATTTCCAGCTTGGCGCCTATAATAAAACGGACTGATTTCCAGCTTGGTGCATATAAAAAAGGAATGATTTCCAGCTTGGTGCATATAAAAACGGGCTGACTGAACATGGAGAGAAACGTAATGAGAAGAGAATTTTTTCCTTTCATTGATATGGTTTCTTTATACAGTGATGTAGTTTTAATTCTAACATTTTTCCTCGTTAGCGTTTCTTGAATATTATATATTTTCTGGATTAAAGAGATAACTACTAAGTACCTATGTAAATGTTTAAATAAATTTAAAGATAGGTGGATGACGTTATGGTGGTGTTCTTTTTTTAAGAAGTTTTGGGTAACTTCCATTAAAATTGATTAGTTCATAGCTAACAGATATATCTGGTGTACATGTACACTTGCTCAGAGAGACGTATATAATAAATACTTTTAGCTAAATTGTGCCACTTGCATTGAATTAAATTTTCTTTGATCATGATATTTCCTGCTTTATGAAACACTCCATTAAAAGTTGATTTGGAAAACGTGCGTAATATAAGACCTGTGTCTGCATTATCATTTCGATTTGTGTTTCTCACGCAGTAACTTATTTTGTGGTAATTGACATTTACTGGCTGATTTCCGAGACTTACAAGATACGAAAATCATCATGGAATGTCTCACATTCTGTAGCTCCGATGATCCGAGCTGTAACTGTGGTACGTAGAATGAACTATCTACAACTGGATCATTCGGACTACACATTCTGGTGTACTCATGGACAGCCTGTGTTAGATCATGAGAACGCTGTTTGCCAAATGTTTTGCTTAGCAAAGCATGAATAAGAGCAAAGAGTACTGTTAAAAGAGACCATACAGCATATTTTGGCAAAGTGACTGCTAAAAGTTAGCATACATCAGCACCACTAATCTGTAACAGATGAGCATTGTAAGCATTGATATTTATATTTGTAGATTTAATCATCATTTCAGGTAAAATGGGATTTCACGTTCTCTATCTACAAGATAATTTTATAAGGAAGAATTTTGGCTTATATTCAGAACTGACATCAATCCAGAGTGAAAGTGTGGTGTACAAAGGTTGATCCGACTCAGAGGATATTCTGGATAAAGAAAGCACGTTTGTTCACCATTTAACACACAATTTATCAAAACATTAAAAAGTCAATGCAGGTGCGAATTTGTACTTTATATATGTTGTAGATGATTTCACGTTAGAAATATTAATGATGTCTGTCCTGTTCTGTTAGGAATGACACGTTAATCATCTTGATGGATCAGAAATACTTTGAGAAAGGAAAACAATGCCCACAATGGAAGATTTGTCTTAACCGTTTTAAGTTCTGTTTGCAACTGTTACACTTCGACCCTATATTTGTGGCCGAACGCACCTGTTGCATAAGACATGAAACTGATTGGCACAAAAGAAAATGACTGAATAAATAGTTTTTACTTTATGTCATAATGCTTATGGTAACTAATAGTTGTTGTCTTCTAACGCTTACAGTTTGGGCCAACCCCATTCATTCATACAAGAGACAGAAATAAAACCTGCATTCACTCGTTGAACCTTTCTCGTGTCGTGCTTTTTGCACGACGCCGTTCAGCTTTAGAAAGGTAAGCGATGAAGTCTAGCACGAAGATAAAGTAAACTGTTAGAAACTGATACATTTATCATCCAACTCGATATCTGCATCAGAGCGGCCATTGACGTGAGTGACGTCACGTTTGCGTACCACTTAACCATGATATTTGAAATTCAAAACTTGCTTGTCTCCGATAAAAGATACCAAGATATGAAGAAGACAACATTTACAATGTGTATCTACAGGTAAATGGTCGGCATTGGATAACGCAGGCAGTTGGTTTGCTTTCCAATCCCATACTTCTTCACATCAACATGTGGCAAAATTCGTATGTTCTGTTCATAAAACAACAAACCTAACTTTGTAAAAAAGTGTATTCAGTTTGCCTATTGACTAATAGATCCTATCAAATGCAACTTTAAGCATTGCCTAGTTGCTTAATTCATTAGTGAATTATGGAAGTATTCCTGTTAAATGTCAATTTCATCAATGAAAATGCAAAACCTTAGCTTTATCCGCTAATTTGCTGTAATGCTATGGGTTTGGGGACTGCATCAGTATTTTCAGACGCTAGTTTAGCTTGTGTATAAATACACTAGTACAAACAGCCTTCAAATTATCCAAATAAGCATAGTAAAATGACAAAAGTCCATCTTAAGAAAATAAATATTGTATCCTCGTTTTCTTTGTATATTTGTATTTCTTTCATTTCTATCATTATTTTGCAATCTTTATCTTTCTATCAGGTTGGAACAGTCAAATATTACCATTGGACAATGCGTCCAAGAAATAGTAAAAGTGTTAAACGACCCAGAAGTAGTTTCCCGTCATGAAATTAAACATCATTCACCTTCAGTAAATACATCAATGATCTGTTAACATAAACACAGCCGCTCAGGTGATAGTTTCTTTATCCTGTTCCAAGTAAAGGAGCGGACGTGTGCCTTATCTTATTGCTGACTCAGACGGGATCGAGTGTGCACTAACCAGGGTAACCACCCATTTACTCCGATAGATGTTTATCGGAGAGAACATGACTATCTAGATGTGTGCCCAGTTTGATGTAAATCGCCAGGATTATGCTGTATAGAAGCGCTATCTGAACGTCCATGATTTTTTCTGGCGATGATTAGATACTACGTCCTGGATAAGCAAAGTCTGAGGCTGATCTTATACCAAAAATGTCATATGTATCTGATAGTTAGGTAGTTCAATTAAGTCCTGGTTTAGATGATTTCTAGTTTACCGTTTGTTTTTACCGCTGACAAGCAAATTGTGAAGATTGTGATCTTGTATCACATAAATAGAATAGTAAGGCCATATCTCACAGACCCCGATCGATGTACACTTTGATCAACCGAAGTTATCCGACGAAAGAATGAGTTTCAAAATGGCGGATTATGGTTATTCTACCTTAAATCAAGCCCAGTTATATGCCTCTCGAATGGAATTAATGTTATCCAAATTTTACACATTCAAAAGAAGAGCTCATATGTAAGCACTGAGGCAAACAAGGAAACAAAGAAACGTGTACCATGCTTTGTTAAAAGACCAAAGCCATTGGAATGTTCAGCTCCAATAAAAAGGTCATTAATTGACCGAATTGGCAATCTGTGAGCTTTCGAGCTCATGTTAACATCCAATTTATCTTTATTAGCCACACTCGGCCGGTCTTCATGTTATCGGTTTCTCTTTGGTATCCTTGAGGTGTTTCTAACCACTGTAAACACACAGAGCACCGCAATACAAACACTCACACACTCATACGTGAAGGAGGAAGGCTCCCATCTGCTCGACTGTCCAAAAGGCTTTAGTTAAGCCTTATAGTGCTGGTACCGATTTCATGTTTATGCAAACATGTTAGATACAGGTCAGCCGCCAAGTAAATTGGCGGCTGGCCTGTGATCTAACCTGTTTGCTACCCTTAGTGTCTTTCCTTATCAAAATTTAACAGTTATTCAAGGCTTTGGAATACAGATGACTCAATTTTTTTTAGAAGTATCCCAGCATTCTAAGGTTTAACTGTGCACAAGGCTCTAGTTTAAGTACCTGGATAGAACCACTGTACTGCTTAAACACATTATCACATCTCTAATGCCACTATTAAATTATACTGTCAAAAAGCAGTGTGGCAAAAGGGGAAATTGCTTGTTACAAATAATTACACCTTTCGCGACAGTGCTTTTGTCAATTCATTCACATATCACATCAGCAGAACTAAAAGGGTTTTCAATTATTTACAATGCTTTCAAAAGTCGTCTGATTCAAGTAAAATCAAAATGTCGTCTGCAGGTGGGAAAGAGTTAGGTCAATCGGTACAAGAGAAATGTCAACAATTGACTTGAACTTAACTTGTTAATTCGACTCCATCTGGTGACCGTATATTGTATTTTCTATGTGTATAAATGTTTAAAATGATGAACACTGTATAATCTAAGTTAATTAACCAATCGTATCTACTCGGCAAGCCCCGTCACAAGTCGGTAGATATATCTCGTAAGCAGTTCATGAATACACCAGAAATCCTTGGGTAATTCGCCTTATTTCCGTCGGATAACGCACATAATTATAACATGCACACATGTACTATACATTTATGTAAATACACACAAATTGGTTATATATCACAATTGAATGTTGCCTTTTACTCTTTTCATTAAAGATTATCATATCAACACATCTTTGTTTCATATTTTGTCAATCGTATCTTTTCGGCAATCCCCGGCTTATGCCCGTGTAGACACAATTGCAAACGGACATGCCCTTCGTTCCTGGCCTACATTCAAAATGGCTCCCCATTACCTCCGAGGTTATTTTAAGAAATGACCGAGGTGTTCCGAATGTGAATTGACTTGAGAACGATCCAGTCATCGCTCAGAAGGTTTTTAGAAGTTTCTGAACAATTTAATTCAGACACCTCTAGTCAGCGAGTACGCGTGACAATCGCTGCAACACTACTGTACGGGTACTGCCTTAAATCAAGACGGAATAAGACGCCGTGTTATTAATCCAGAAGGAATGCACTAACGTTCTGGAGAAATATAATCTAACTTCTGCAAGTTAGTCGTTAGACTTTCTTCCTTTGAAATACAGCCCAGCCTCCAAAGCAAAATCGAAACCACATGACAAAGACTTTAATCAGTTAACCTTTTTTTAAAATTTGAGTAATGATAACTAATAATTTGACATGCAACTTCCTAATTCAGACAATAAAGTACTACATCATTAGCGGGTTATTGTTTGGTTAACGAGCACATGAACGCCAATCATTGAACACCAACATTGATGAGTTTACCAAGCATGTTTTGACGTTGGCGCCTTTTCTCAAGTCATAACTGCTTTGCTTTGACGTTTTCATCACATCAAACCAGCAAAGGGGATTGTCCGTTGTGTCAATAATTTGCCATACAACCATTTTGTTGACAGTACATGTATGTCAGAATCACATGAAGGTTGATGTTGGTTGACTAAATCAATCCAGTGCCAAGTAGACTCCTAGGGGTTTGAAAGTCAAACGGAATACACCAATTGTTAGTAAAGGGTGCCTTGAATGACTGCAAATAACATTGTGCCAATTGGAAACATCAAGAATGCTACTGGTACAATATGACACTGGCATCGGTCGCTAAATGTTGTTGAACGCAACGTAAGAATAAATATATCTTATTATTGTCACCGTTCATTATATGCCTATCAATATGACTGTTGTATCTAGTACATCGAATAAATCGTCATTATTTCCTTCATTTATTTAACAAGTATCTAGTAGATCGAATATATCGAAATTAATTCCTTCATTTATTTAAAAAGGAAGGAAAAATAGAGTGATTTTGAAACTCTCTCTTTCGTCGGATTACATACCGAATAGTTCCGGCCATGACCGATATATACCGAGTGTGACCGAAGTAATCCGATGAAAGAATTATTCCAAAATGGGTAGATTATGGGTATTCTACCTTAAAGCAAGAATCTTTCGCGATGATGCACATAAGAAATCGGATTAGTACTAGAGAATAGTTCTTCCCTGTCACGTACAGCAGCCATGTTTTTCCATTAGTTTTAAGGAACATGTACTTGCATTGTTGGAGGAACATAGATACAGCCAGCACACATCAAGTACCATGTCTTTCTTTTTGCATAAAAGGACTAAAAACAAAATAAAGCATAATTTACGTGAGGTTTTAACAAAATGGCCATAGATCGAGGATATGCGGGTTTTTTTGGAAAAGCATCGACTTATTCAAGTCTTATAACTTACATCAGTCATTATCATGTTTTCCGCTCCTTTGAATATCAATATTTTAAAGCCCGTTGGTATGACAAACAGACCCATTTCAATAAAGTGTTTTCTAAAACACAGCAAATAATCTAGTCTACGAGCTATCCTAATTCCGAATTGCGCAGACATTGCTATTGTAAATTTATACACAGAATTAATTAATTATAAAACATATACCTACCATTTAATACGAGCCCGTATTCTCCGTGGAATCCAACAACCAATCACAATAATGAGAGCTTACTCTCTAAAATCCACCAGTATTGGGAGAGCTCCTACACGGATCAAAGCCCTGCGAGTATTAACGAAATATCGGCTGTACAGAGAGAGACTGCGGTCGAGTTTTTCCCCCACACTCACTGCACTCTAGCAGATGAATGAGCGAACTGCTATTGACCCTTTATTCTCATAACACGTTCTGGTGATCGTACCATGCTTACTACATACTTATTTCATTAGATAAAGGGGCGTCTAGGGTTCTTATCCCTTAGAATGTTCGGTAATTTTCTAAAAATAGCGGTTTGTGTTGTATGCTTTCCAAAACCTTAAATATCTGCTTAATTTTGATTAGGAAAAATACCAAGAATAGAAAACAGGTTAGATTACAGGCCAGCCGTCAATTTATTTGGCGACTGACCTTGATCTTATCTATTTGCATAATCATGAATTCGGTTCCAGCACTATAAGCATTGATTTCACAATACATGTATTTTAAAAAAGAAAATACATCATTGGTAAAGTTTTTTTTATCCCAAAAGAATCGTTTCGACATGTATAAATACCCACAAATTAGTGTTTCGAGAAGCTACATAGAAGGAAGCGAGCGGAATATACGGCTTATTCTTGTCTCTGATAATAATATCCATGTCCCAATAGGTGCAGTTATGAAGAAATTACAAATACATTTCTGGTGATGAGTCGCAATCTCATGAATTTATCACAACTACCTGCATAACTTTTCCTTACGACATGTTAAAGGTTTCTCATTATCCGCTGATGATTTCGGAATGACATATATTGCCATGGCTATTATCTGAACGATGGTGATATATATGCCAATTTCAGTCAAATCAGAATGTCAGTTTAGAGCCTAGACTGTGTTGCATGGGTTGATAGCTGTAAATTGTTGGCGACTTGTAGCTTCATTTGCCGTGTCTGTAACATTATTATTTTTGCGAAACATTGTCTAGATTCATAAAATTGGTCTAACTAATCTAAAAGTCGGGAGGCTTCCATGTAATAGTCAATTTAACAGAATGCTGATTCATGAATAGATGATTTGAATAGAAAAAGAAAAAAGATCTATTTGGAAACAATTTCTCGGTTTTTTTTCACGTTTTGTTCAAAGTTTGGTACAAAAGAACATGTTCATTCTCTTTCTGTATTACTCAAGTCTGATCTATAAACATCTTCGAACGTAGCCTAATCATGATACCCCGTTTAAATATATATGGTAATCAATATACAGCGTGATTAAACGACATTGTCAAAAGAAAGCGATATCCATCATGCGCCACCTTTCTGTTGTTAAGTATGATTCAACAGTTCTGAGCGGTGAACATGTGAATAGCGTCTCAACATTCCAGCCTCATTTCAGACCCAAAGTCTTTCACGACGTTTGTAAATGTGTCAATGTGTTGTTCTCGAGAGATTATACGCACGAAATAATATAGCACCACTTTTCTTTGTCTACCTTTTAGCTGTGCGACCTGAATGAATGCTAAGATGAAAATGGCATTTGTTGATTTTTTTTATAGATGGTAGAGAATAGATGGTTGGTGTCGTTTGGGGCAAGGCGAAGGAGTATCATTCGGTGAACCAAAGGCAAATCGGATAGCAATCCGAAGCCAAGCCCGATCAATTTTCCTTTTCAAAGACACCAACCATATATTCTAGTTATCCTGTACCTATATAGATTCAGATAAATAAACAAAAATGGAAGTACAAACGAATAAACAGTGAAACAAAACGGAATATCAATACTGAAAGGTGGGGGCAGCGATCACGTGATATAGTGACGGTTATAAAAGATGTTATACGGCACCCTATTATCGTTCCGTAAATTGCCTTGGTGATACAGTGTAGGATAAAACATAATGCACGAAAGACGTCTGCATAAGCTGTCAGAGCGAGGTATACAAGCTGATGGGAAACGAACAAATATGGATCTCAAATATCCTATGATAGGCAGTACGATTGTCAGTAGTTATTCTGTACCTTACACATAGGAAGACGGAGCAAACTGGGTGTTGAATGTTGATGGTGACACAGAAAGCATCCACGTGGAGTGGAAACATGAAAAGGTTTTTTAGATATACGTAAAACTATCAAATGCAAATAGAGTGTGCATTAAGCACGCATTTTCCTTAGTTTTACAATACAATACAATTTTATTTCAGTAAAAAGGCCTCCGGCCCACAATACATATACATTTTACAAAATACAAATCAAAATCAGATATGCCCTACACTATCATCAATATATTATTGCTGTTATGTTTTAAGGATAAAAGGAAATCAAGTAGAAATGTGCTCTAGTAATTTTGATACAAAGAAAGCTAGGTTTTTCAATGTTATTTCGTCATTACATTTAAAAAGATTGTAAAAATTATCTAAGTTTGGACGAGCTTTATACCAATTATATAAATAGATATGTCTAATGTCTCCAAACTTTTCACATATAAAAAATGCATGGTATTCGTCCTCAACAATCAAAATATCTTTGTTGAGAAAACAGTATAGACAAACCCTGTCATTTCTATCAACGTTAAAATGTCTACCAATTTCAATGTTAAGCTTATGACTTGAGCATCTAAAACGAGCTAAGGCACGTTTATAATAAGGTTTGATGTCAGAATTAATATATCGTTCTACATTCAAAAGTGATTTAAAATTTCTATAAAAGTCACATCTTGTTGAGTTACTTATGTCACTATGCCACGTTTATAAAGAACAGTCCGTTAATCTCTGTTTAAAAAGTTTACAAAATTGGTTTGAGTCCCCTATTTCTTGTGAAATCCAAATAAAACCAAAACCCTGTGAAAAAAGAAATTCTCGTACTTGTGTGACCCAATTATTTCTACCAACTGAATCTTGTGTTTTAAGCATTAAATAACATTGTTTTGGGTATCTATGGTTTTCCATTTCAATAAGTCTTACCCAATATCTTACAAATTTCATATGGTAATTTACTGCAATAGGGAATCTTCCGCATTCACCTAAAGCCATTGAGTCGTTGACAAAGGTATTAACGCCTAAAAAATCTTTACAAAATTTAGAATGGACCTGTTCTATATGTTTATTACATTCAAAACCCCAAAGTTCAGCACCATATGTTAAGATAGGAGTGACCATGGAATCGAAAATCTTAAAGTAGTCATTATGCATAAACTTCCCAAAATGACTTTGAAATTGTTTAATTTGATACACCGATTTTCGTGCTTGATTTGCAAGTTTCTTTGTAGCGGAGGACCATGACAATTTCGGTGTAAAGATAAGACCCATAAATTTATAAGTGGAAGTTACTCTGATTCTGTTTTTCCTATATGTCCATTTTTCATTATGTCGAAGTGGACCCCCATTTCTAAAAACAATGATTTCTGATTTCTTAAGATTAACGATCATACCCGTTTCTTTACAAAATGAATCAATAGTGTTAAGTTGCAACTGAAGATTTATAACAGAATCAGCACAGTTAGCTACGTCGTCTGCAAACATTAGACAGAAAATATTTGGAATGTCAGGTGTAATAAAAATACCACCTCTACACGTTTCTCTAATAATTTTACTTAATTCGTTTATGTATATATTAAAAATTATAGGTGAACTCAAATCCCCTTGTTTCAAACCAGTATTACAAAGTATGGATGGAGTCAATTTCGAATCAACTTTGACATGTGCTCGGATATTAGCATACATTGATACTAGGATGCGAAATAAATTACCCTGTATCCCTTTTTGTTAAGACATGTAAACAGTTTAGTATGGTTAAGTGTGTCAAAAGCTTTTTGAAAATCAACATATAAAACATAAAATCGCCCTCCTTTACGTGATAAATATTTTTGTATCATACTTTGTAGACAAAAAGAATTGTCAATCGCTGAATAACCTGCTCTAAAACCAGATTGGCACTCATCTAAAATATTAAATTCTACTGACCAACGTGTAAGACGATCATTTATAATAGATGAAAATATCTTATATAACACATTTAATAAGGAAATCCCTCTATAATTATTTGGGTCTGCTTTCGAACCAGATTTAAATATTGGTATTATAACAGAATCACACCATGAATCTGGGAATACCCCTGTATTAAGAATCTTATTAAATAACAACACGAGAAGAGGGCTGATTTCATACATGGTAGACTTATAGAATTCTGCACCAATACCATCCTTACCATGTGCTTTTCCTACCTTTAATTTATTTATACCTTTTTGGACCTCATCTAACAATATCTCATTATTAAGCAATGAGTCCATGTCTTGATTAAAAAACGAAGGATCTTCCCTTATGTTTAATATTGAACTTTCTCCCATATTACATAATAAGGATTCAAAGTAAGTCAGCCATGTTCTCGCTGTTATAGTGTTAGGAGTATATGGGATTGAATTTAATCGAGATGAACCTTTAAGAATAAACCAGAACAATTTTGGATTAAGTCTTGCCTCAACTAGAGAAAGCCTCTTTTTAGCCTGATAGAGATTCTTCTTCTTACGGCAAATCGCCTTGAATTCATTCCTGCAAATTTTATAATCAATGAAATCGGAAGTGTTGTTTGTACTACGACAACGTCTAAGTTTTAAATACTTAGTATGTTTAACAGTCTCACAATGTGAGTCCCACCACTCTGGTTGTACAAAATCTAAGCATCTATTTGCACAATTACTATGTTTAATCTTCATATTTAATGATGCTGATTTATATATATTCAAAATAAGGTTAACTGCATTATTCACGTCACTGTTAATACAAGAAACAACTTCATTATACATTAACTCCAGCTTATTGTTGAAATTGAAGGTAAACACATCCTTCTTGCTATTATTCCATTTAAAATGTTCAGACACATCAAGAGGGCAATCATTTTGTGATAAAACAGAATCATCATAATGCGCTTTTAAATTAAAGTTCAAAGTTGCTAAAATAGGAAAATGGTCCGAGTTGTCTTTCTCTTCAACATTAAAATATGAGATGAAGGGAAATAACTCTGATGAAACAATGTGATAATCAACCAAACTACGGCCGTCATTGGAAAAACAAGTAAAATGACCCGCCTTGTCCTCAGATAAACGTCCATTTACAATATGTACACTATAAGTACAGCAAAGATCAACTAGTGTTTTACCAAACGAGTTAAGAATGTTATCACGTGAATTGCGTGGTAAATAAAAGTCATCCGCGATATAGTCGGTTGTGGTGTTAAACACAAAGTCAAGCGAGTCGTTTGGTATATAATCAAACAAATCACTTGTCCTTGCGTTCAAATCACCTGCTATATAAAATATACATTCCGGATAGTCATTACGCAAAGTCGATAAATTATTCTCGAGCAACAATATGCCGTTTGGTTCGTCTTTCCCCCTGTAAATTGGCGATCCTTCAGGTGAAATATAAGTTACATACAGAATAATATCATTATTCATATCATACAAACTACTAGCAACATACAGTATTATACAATCTGTAAAGTCAACATAAAATAATTGTTTAACAACACCAGATAATATTAACTGCTCTTTAACAAAAACACTTACTCCTCCACTGTTTCTAAAACAGGAGTTGCTTTTAGATCTAACACTGTCAAAATGTTTATACCCATGCAGAAAAGTGTCAAATTGGCCCTTAAAATGGCTCCATGTTTCCAACAACCCTATTATGTCATGTTTAAATAAATAGTTTTTTAATAATGAATCATTGTTATATTTCAATAAACCAGCAATATTCCATGATAGAATGTTAAACGTAATGTTTTTACAGGCGCTGTCATCACGTAGGCCTCGACCACACCGCTAGTCCGACCCACAGGCTCCGCTCGATTGCTCGTAATCGGTACCTCCTAATGGGATGTTGTCATTTTCCTGCATCGATTGTTGGTTCCCTGTGCGTTTGTCGGTCCTAAGCGTTGGGCGGTGGCGATTTTCATGATAATGGTTTCTACCACGATTACTATTGCTTACTCTAGCGAAACCGGCACTGTATATTTCTTTGTTTATACTGTCATATCTGAAGATCTCGTTTTCAATCACTAACTTGTCGAATTGCATTGATGCGTATAAACCCTTCTTTCTAGCCTCAACCAGTCGTTTACCAAGTTCTCGTCTGCATATTTTAACCCGTTCTGTGAAATCTTCCTGAACATAGTGGGGTGTATTTCTAAGGCGCTGTCTAGCCGATTTAAGAATTTGGTCTCGGTCTTTGAACTTGGAGAATTTAACTACAATTTGGCACTTGTCCGGATTGTTAGATCGTACTCTGTGGGCTCTCTCGATTTCAACATTTTCAAGGCCAGGCAAATTCATTTCGTTAGAGATGAAGGATCTCACCCTTTCTTCTGTTTGGCTCCATGGTTCATCCGATTTACCTTCGATTCCACTAAACCTTAGGTTATTTCGTCTTGAGTGGCCTTCAAGAATGTCGATCTTAGAGTGAAGATGGTCAAGATTTTCTCTCATTTCGGCATTTTCCCTCCTCAGGGCTTCTTGTTCTTGTTGTAGGTTATTCACAGAAGTACATATATTGTCGATTTTACTGTGTATCGACGAAATATCCTCCTTTAGTTCGGTTTTCATGTTCTGTAGTTAGTTTGCTGTTGCAATGTTTGAGAGCGTGCATTTGTTTTGGCCGGGAATGTGTTTATATTTTGCATATTCTGTGCCGTGTCCAACTGTGATGCCACATACCAGATTTAAGTTAAAAAGTAGCATAGCAGAAACATGGTATCCATACTCAAAATGGTAGAGATGAACTACCAAATGATTTTATCGACTTGCACTTTTTATTGTATTTCTGACTGTTAAGCCAAATCCATGTCAAGAAGGCAGTGCCGGCTGGAACACTGGGATCGTAGACATTTGAACTTTCACTGCGATACGAATAAAACAACTTTAGAATAATGGTAAACTCCTAAACAACTTAACAATCATATCTAATATATACATTTTTTTAAGTGCATACCAATAAACCTTAAACCATCAATGTTCAGAGTTACCACTCTCACATACTGTAAAGCGCGAACTACTTAACTTTTAGACATTTTAGGAACAAATACTATTTGTTTGATATAGGAACAAATACTATTTGTTTGATAAAAGGAGTTAGTGATCATTACGAGTAAATTATCTTTTAATAAGATAAAACGACTTGTGTTTACCTGTAACAGTGGTAAATCTGAAGATAAGATGCTGATCATGAAAGCATAAATAAAGATGTAATTAGGACCCAATTGTTGAAGTGGTTTCTTAAACAGAGCGCCCTGTGTGTTTTATATAAGTGTAAATGAAGCTTTTGACTAATGGTTGACGTGAAAAGTACGCTGGATCCATCAAACCCCTACCGTTAGTCTTCTACATTGTAGTGCGTCTATATGAATTGTGTTACAATAATCAAAATCGGAAACTCTTCGAGACAATCTCTTCGAAACAGACGTTTGTTAACCCTTATAGTGATGGAACTGACTTCATGGTTGTGAAACAGGTTGGATCAAGGCCATCCGCTAAGTAAATTCGCGACTGGCATGTTATCTAAACTGTTTGCTACTCAGAGTATCTTTCCTCATCAAAATTAAACAGAAATTTAAGGTTTTCGAAACCAGACGACACACAAATCTGTTTTTAGAAGATTAGCCAGCATTCTAAGGGTTAAAGAATGAAAGCGTGTCAATGAAGCTACATCCTCTGCAAAGATTTCTCCGAACCCAGAATGCTTTAATAATACCACTGAAAAGCAACTTGTTATCATTTGTGTTCATAGGATATATCCGTATAGCCAGGCAATCAGTATACGTATTGAGGTAGACACTGAAAAGGATCCCTATGTTGTAATTTAATTATTTATAAATGTGAAACCACCAATTCGCTTCAACAGTTTTTATGAGGCTTCTTAAATTTATTCCGTATTATAAGGCTTCTTTCTGCCCTATGGCCTTTCAAAGAACCACATTAGAAACGATATAACTATTTTACATGAACATAAACTGAAAGGGTCTTTAACAGAATTGAAAAATCACGGAAATGTTAGGTAAAGTGTGACCTGACAAATGAATGATTAATTATTCATTATAACACTGTTTACGACAGTATGATCCATCGCAGTTTTACAGTTGATTCGCTTTGGTTCTTTCAGGAAATTATAAGGGTCCGCCGTGAATGCCCTGAGATATTTGAAACCTTGTATTCCAGGTTCGATCCCCGTTATTAGCTTTATTAACATGGCAGAATATCCCGGAACATGTTTGTTCTTTCTAGCGCGGATCTGGTATTTTACCAAACACGCATGAATAATTTATCACTCAATATTTTCTAACTGAATACCCCTAGACACGGCATTTTTTCTAATGAATGATACAGCAAACGAAAAATACCCTTGGTCTTCTTTGCGCTTTAACCCATAACCAACCAATAACGACATTTGACCAGTGTGTTGCAGAAGACTCTGGAAAACGTTGTGGGAAAAAGAGAAATTGCTCTTAGCGAGCAATTTCTCCTTTCCCCGCACTATTTTCTGTCCTATCAGAAGATTATTTTTAGATTTCAAAACATTTTGTAATGTCGTCTGCAAACTCTTTCAATTTGGCACAGTCAAAAAATTGGCGTTTGGTAAAGGGATTATTTTCTAGTAAATGACAAAAGCAAATGAAACATACCCTTGGGCTTCAATGTGCTTTATGTGATTAGCTTTGTGCAGGAAGGGAGCTTGAAACTTGTACAAAGCCACTCTCGACGATTGCTTCTTGGATCTTAGTACTCGCGCCGATCTGTGGGTAAGTCCCAGAAATTTTCACCTCGCTTGACGGAGATTTGAACCCGAGACCCTTGTAAAAGAGGCTTTAGACATTAATCTAAAATGTTCCCAACCACATAGGATGATATAAATCATTAAAACGTTCTAGTTGAAAGAGGGGGAAAACAATAATGGAAATTAGTACTCGCTTATCAATATAGCTAATGATAACTGGAAGAACCAATAGCGAGTTTTAACGAAACGTGTTATCTGTAAAACTGAAATTAAGGGCATCAAGTATGAAAAAATAGTTCATTGACAAAGTAAATAGACGGATAAGTAACATTGATACTACTATCAATCGACAGCTGACCTTACCGATGAAACATTAACACACAACGGGAGTGACATGTTTCAGTAACCAATAGGAAATACGTATGTTTCAGGCGTTTATTCTTTCTCAAATACAGGATCAGTTCACACAGAAGAAATCCGTCTATTATAAAGTGCAATCTTTTTCGAACGATTCCAAAAGCCTTTGAGGACACTTCCTGGTTTTCTTGTATCTGAGAACCCATCTCTTCCTACAGCCGATCGTAACATCAACGCACGGGGAACTATCGCTGTAGGTACAGTATGCTACCCGTCTGAAGAATAGATTAAAGAGAATGTTGAACCAATGGCAACATCAATATCAACCCTTTACCAAACACCAAATGTTCGACTGTCCTAAATTGCTGAGGACATTTCAAATTGTTAGAAAATAGAAAAATGATCTTCTAACAAGGCAGAGAATATTGTGGGAAAAGGAGAAATTGCTCGTTAAGAGCAGTTTCTCCTTTTCCCACAATATTTTCAAAGGTCGTCTGCAACAAATTGGTTAAATGTCGTTATTGTTTGGTAATGGGTTAAGAGAGTTAATACACGTTACCCCTCTGAAGAACGAGATATAGACAGTTATGGAATTTGGTCATTCCTGGTTAGATAGATAGGTTGATACTTCGAAATGTACACAATAGAAATCTGTCTAACCGATGATGATAAATATGGGAAATGATATTGTTTCAGAAAAATAACGTTTTACGTAAAATGCATAATTTTAGAACAAGATAAGGCATATAGGATTTAACAATACACCACCGGGAGGTAATTCATATGGTAGTTCTTTCTTTTATAAAACAAATAATTCAATAATCAATCCTAAAATGAGATTCTTTAGCCTCTAAACCTGTTGGTGGCAACAATAAGAGAACTTGAGGTATTTTTTCATCAAACCTTTATTCAGATCACTACTAGAAGATTCTTCTGACTTAGCTACCACATTTGGATATGGTGAGGGACGAACGATAGCTCTTCAAGGGAAATTGCATTTTTAGCATAAAAAATGATAAAATGTCCTTAAAGAAGAATACATCAATCTTGAATCCAAAATGTTCTACACTAATTACAACTGATAAATTGGACAACGCACCTTTCTTTATTAAACGGTGAACATCAAACTATCCAAATGAAAGAAAAAGAAATTCCAACTACCATGGTTGAACGATAAAAGGAGGATTTGTCAGATTGAGGATTTATCATTTTGTGCATCAAATGTCTCCTACAGATAAAATTACATCACAGATATTTAAAGTTGGCTTATCATATATCTATTGATACACTCTCCACCTTTTTTATAAGCATGTGGCGAAGATTTTGTAATCAATGATTCAAATTTGAATAAACATTATGTAATCGGCGGTACCTTAGGAAACCATCATAATGTGGGTACCACAAGTTTAACTGTGCATAGAGATGCATTATGTCCATCGGTTAGTGTTGGCCATCAAAGCATGGAAACTCGTTTTAACTTTTGAAATCGAAACAGAGGTTTTCAGCAAAAATAGAATAAAGACTTTAAAAATGTCATTTTCTAGAGACGAAGATCGATTAAATCACCATTTTAAAGTGTCCTACAGTACCAACAGACTACAATTCGTGAAATGGCCCTTTGGATACAAAGCTACATACCCGAAACAACGGAGGCCGTCGCGAGTACACGTGCATGTTGCGCATGTCTCGTAGTCTGTAAACTTGGAATACGGTTTAAACTTCATGCCTTTGTACTCACAGTATCTTGCTGTTTTCCCGTATACTAGAAATACAATAAACACAATGGGTATATTCTTTGTTCACGGTACACTGCTTTTTCAAGAGTAATTAAATTGGGATTTTGAAATATGCTTTTTCGCGGTATTAAAGCCATACTTGCGGTCATTTAAACTTAAATTGTGAAAATTCTAGAATGATTAGAAATTAACTCAAAAGTACTTTAAATTCCCTTTTACAGAGGAATTGAGACTTTAACATGTTCACATGATGCATTTCAAAGAGTGAATACTATATGGTTTGTTTACAATTAGCGATAAAACAAGATCAATCGAGAAACGTTGGGAACCAATTAAACCCAAGAAATTCTCCATTTTGAATGCTCACGTTGTTAATAATGGATAAATGTTAAAATATTCATGTGTTTTACGTGATTTTTGTAACCAGGTAATCACCACTCATTAATCCGAGCGCTCCTTGCTATTTTAGATGTTAATCGAATGTAAACAATAAAGTTGAATTTGTGTGCAGCATTGTGAAAATAGCACTTTGAAAAAAAGATAGTAAATAATGCAACTGTTATATTGTCAAGGCCATCCGCAAAGTAAATTGGCGGTAAATATAGTGCTGTGGTTTTTCACTATGTTTCAACATGTTCTATCATAATTTATAACTCATATTACCAAGATTTGCAGTTTTTTTCTGAGCGCTAGTATGCTTTTGATAAAGTACATATTTGCTGACGAATTTCGAATTTCAGCGTTAAGATTAACGTTGAAATACAGTTTATGCCTTTCAAACAACATTTCATGTGTGATACATGTAAGACGGTTACTGCTATTCGCGCTTGTATGTTCCTTCAAATCTAGAATGCATCATGTTCTCTGCAACCCACTGATGCCTTGACAACGCTGTAATAGTTACACACATTCCCCAACATGCGACAGACAACTATTGGGGTTCAAATAGAAAAATCTCATTTCCCCATCTTTTTAATGCTTTCGTGCGGCTATACTTGGTTATGTTTCTGAATCAAAAGTAATCGAACCAAGTTATAAATATAACAACATCGGATACGTATGGTCATGGCCAATCAACATGAACCAGGTATGTGCCATTTCAAGGCGTAAACGTGTTCACATGCCGCTTATGAATCTTCATTAGAAAAACATAGTAAAGGTTCAGTCACATACTCTCTGCTTAGTGTTGTCTCAATGGAAAAAAAATTGATTTATTATTCAATGTTAATTTTGTTGTGCCATTATTTCTAAAAGGAAATTCCAAAACATTGGGTCATACAAATAAAATGCTTTTCTCAATCAATTTTTCTTGTCTCACGGTGGTATCTTAAGAAAGGTGGCTGCAGGTACGTCAAAGTGTGAAATTATTCAACGAGATGTAAAATACTAATTCTAAATGTATGGCAATCTGGAATAAACCTATAATTCTATCTTAATACACTTACGAATTTCTGTGGAAATCGGTTCCGACCATACCTCAGCCGATGTCAAGGACAAACACAGACAGCCAACAACAACGGACAGCAAGAACAGAACCCTCATCTTGCAGATGGAATTTACTCACTGTATGTCTCAATAGCGATGTGTGCATGTCCGTCCTTTTGTCGACCCTTTATATAACCAACATGATGATCGATTCCACACGAGAAATAGGGACTAGATATAATTGCTTCAGTCACAGACTCGGATCAGTCTGTTGACGTAAGGACTAATTTTGATGAAACATTACACAATACCAGGGATTATGGTTTTTCTTATGTAAAAGTCATGATATGCAAATTTCTAAGCCGATAAAAACCTAGACATGTTTTTTTTTGTAATTGTATAATAGGATTTCCTTTATCCAATATGATTCGTGTGCACTTTCTAGAAAAATGGTTGCAGTCATAGACATTTAGTGTCAATGCTTACCTATTTCAGTATGCGGATCGCATAACGAATCCAAATTGATGACTATCGTAGCTATTATCCTACAAGTAGGACACATAACATCGTCATGCTGAATAGGAGACTTCTGAAACCAAACCAATTAATGATTGTGTCGTTATTCAAAACTATTGAGAAATGTTCTTAAACATGTGTACATTTGATAGATATGTTATTTCAAAGTTAAGTGTATTTTCAGAAGATATATCTTTTTTTTCTTTTTACATCGATTGTGAAGGAAGCTTGAAGCTTGTTAAAAGCCACTCATGATGGCTGTTATATCCTTGTGTAGCCTGTATTACGTTAATGTCAACTTGTTATCTGTATTCACGCAATGTGTCATTTTTAATTAAAGCGAGATGATACAAAAAGATGTCATACCTACAGAATTTTTCTTCTGGTATCTTATTACATTATTATGTTACAAAATGACAAACTATGTACCTTTATCAAGGTTTATTCAGGTGAACAGGTCAATTTTCTTTCTATGTGTGCATTCAAACGATAACGTAGGAGCGAATGGGGAAGATCACGACGTCAAAAGGTGCCGTTTGCATCTCTTGTATTGTCATAACGAATTACTTTCTCGTTTTAATGACTATCTCGCTAAAATAACAAATAAATCCTAAAAAAGTTATTAGTACATGAACGTCGCTGTAACAAGCTAGTAAGTCAGTCATACCAACGTGTTATTAAGTCGCTATTAACAGTGATGTAGTCGTTATAACAAGCTAGTAAGTCAGTCATAACAACGTGTTATTAAGTCGCTATTAACATTTGTGTAGTCGTTATAACAAGCTAGTGAGTCAGTCATAACCACGTGTTATTAAGTCGCTATTAACAGTGATGTAGTCGTTATAACAAGCTACTAAGTCAGTCATAACCACGTGTTATTAAGTCGCTATTAACAGTGATGTAGTCGTTATAACAAGCTAGTAAGTCAGTCATACCAACGTGTTATTAAGTCGCTATTAACATTTGTGTAGTCGTTATAACAAGCTAGTAAGTCAGTCATAACAACGTGTTGTTAAGTCGCTATTAACAGTTATGTAGTCGTTATAACAAGCTAGTAAGTCAGTCATACAAACGTGTTATTAAGTCGCTATTAACAGTTATGTAGTCGTTATAACAAGTGGCTAATCTGATATGATATGATAATTTAGTAATTTTAACGAGATAAAGTAGTCGTAATAACGAGTGACTAATCTGATATGATATGATAATTTAGTGATTTTAACGAGATAAAGTAGTCGTCATAACGAGTGACTAATCTGATATGATATGATAATTTAGTAATTTTAACGAGATAAAGTAGTCGTAATAACGAGTGACTAATCTGATATGATATGATAATTTAGTGATTTTAACGAGATAAAGTAGTCGTCATAACGAGTGACTAATCTGATATGATATGATAATTTAGTAATTTTAACGAGATAAAGTATAAAGTAGTCTAACGAGTCCCTATTTTAGACAATTCCAGTTCGCCTTCTCAGTAACAATAATAAGAAATACAAAAGGCTTTCTGATTGATCCAACAATTCGTCAAAACGACATGATTATCTCGTTTTATAACGACTTATTTTCACTTCATAACGAATTTCTATCAAATCGATAAAAGCTACACTCATGTCATCTTTGTGCCACCGTAGGAAACGGAGAAGAAAATGACTACGTTGCTAATACGCTTTTTTCCGCTGTCCAATTATGATTCATGTGGATATAGTTATTCTGCATGAACAATTATGTCAATGCCCTATCAAGATGTCGAGGAGGAGTGTAGCTAGGAGTATTGCGGCTGTACTTTACAGAATTGTACGTACCTTTAACCGTTATAATGCTAATTGCTAAATAATAACAAAATTGGCGGCTGGCCTCTGATCTAACCTGTTTGCTAGTCTGAGTATCTTTCCTCATCAAAATTAAACATATGTTTAAAGTTTTGAAAAGCAGGCGCCATAAAAATCTATTTTGGGGAAATTACCAAGCATTCTATGGGTTAAGTTACATATAACGATGTCGCTCGGCGTATTCATTTGTATTACTTGAAATGGCTTCTTCAATTAATGTAACAAAGAAAAACCGTCACTGATGACTTTGCTTTCTTAGACAAATAGTGATAATTGGTCTAGAAGAAGGGTGTATTGTGGTTTTTAAACCCAATGTTTTGAAGTGTATTAGACACATTCTTTGTTTCGGTTCTGATAGCAATCAGCTTTTATTCCTAAAATGAAACGAACAAACAAAACTCTGCAAGTCCGGCTCTACCAAGCTCAGTTTTTGCATATGTATACAGTTAAAGACGTATATGACAAGACAAAGGACATGTATAAGATGGGGTCTGGTCATGTATCATTCTAAAATAAAAATGACAATAAGCAATCAAGCTAAAACAAAGACTGTTGTATATATGTTTAAAGCAAACTAGGACCAAGTGGCAACGATCAACGATCGAAATGCATTTGTCTTTTTTTTTTTTTTTTTTTTTTTATTCAGTTATGTGGTTTACAAAGTTCTTTTTAACATAATTTGGAGGAATTTATATCATGCATTCATATACAGGTTATATAAAATAAAATCGATGTAAGCAGTTACATAATGAAGGTTGAACGAGAATATACATTGGTTAAAGAACAATTTCCGGTATTAGAAATGCATTTGTCTGTATCAAAACTTGTATCCAATCGTATCAACTCGGCAATCCCCGTCACAAGTCGGTAGAATTACCCCGTATGCAGTACATGAATAAACCAGAAATCCTGGGGAAATTCGCCTTATTTCTGGCGGATAACGCAAAATGCACATAAGCACTAAATATGCATTTAAATACACACAAATTGGTTATATATCACAATTGAATGGGTTTTTTTACCATGTTCATTAAAGATGATCATATCAACACATCTTTGTTTCATATTTTGTCAATCGGCTCTTTTCGGCAATCTCCGGGGATTTCCGAGTAGATACGATTGCAAACGGACATGCCCTTCGTTGCAATCGGAACTACTCGGGTATTTCCGTTAGCTGTGAAATACACCTCGGATATAAGTGTAGGGTTACAATTTTTCGGGTAAATCGGCATCCGCCGATGAACACCTTTTCTAAGCGTGCATGTTAAGTAGTTCAATGTGTATGGAAGTGTTGGACATCCTTTATAATCACTTTTGATCAGTAACTCATACCAAATGGCGAACTTGTTGTTGTGACATGTATACTTGTTTCCTTAATCAAATTTAACGACTTTTTGGATTTTACAGTCAAGATCTATTTTTAGAAACGAAAGAAAGTGACGTCATTCTCGCGGGAAACAATATGGCGTCATCCCTATTATTTCAGAGGTGTTTTCTATTGGATAAACCCGATGTGCTCAGATTGCCTTCGTTGCTGACCTACTTTCAAAAATGGCTCCCCATTACCTCCCAATCGTATCTACTCGGCAATCCCCGTAACAAGTCGGTAGATATACCTCGTAGGCAGTACATGAATACACCAGAAATCCTGGGGTAATTCGCCTTATTTCCGGCGGATAACTCAAAATGCACACAGGCAATAAATATGTATTTTAGATACACACAAATTGGCTATATATCACCATTGAATGTTGTTTTAACCCTTTTCATTAAAGATGATCATATCAACACATCTTTGTTTCATATTTTGTCAATCGGCTCTTCTCGGCAATCCCCGGCGTGTGCCGGGGATTTCCGAGTTGATACGATTGCAAACGGACATGCCCTTCGTTGCTGACCTACTTTCAAAATGGCTCCCCATTGCCTCCGAGGTTATTTTAAGAAATGGCCGAGGTGTTCCGATTGATTACCTCCAAGGTTATTTTAAGAAATGGCCGACGTGTTCCGAATGAACTTGTATCGTGACTTACAATCCCCCTTACGTCGGATTCAATAATTATGATTCGTTTTTGTTTGTTTTATATGCAATATAAATTTGAGATACAGTGGATATTTAGATATGTGTAAGTAGGTAATACGTGCATGCTAAGATTTAAAGATTTTTTTTATTAGTCTTTACTTTTGTGACTGTCTATAATATACTTTGGTTGTTTATAAAGTATTTAATAACCAACCAGCAAGCGTCTATGTGATATCTATTACTTTTGCATAGTCGCATAAAGTAAATCAATCCTTAATCAGATTTGCAAGGTCATCTTACCAGATACGTGTACCGGGTCTTCTTGCCATTTCGATCATTCTGATTTAGAAACAGATCTATCAAGAACAATTAACTTTACAGACGAAAAACAGAAAAACGTCCAGTGTGCTAATTGAGACTACCACTTAATTTGTGTGAATCAAGAGAATTATGTTCGCTTTTGTAACTATGTTTTGACGCCCCGTAATAACCGAATATTATTTTATCTATACAGTTTATGAAATTCATAGAAAACGACTTTTTGAAGTTAGTTTATCAAAATATCGCTGCAATTTATTGATTTTACGCTTTGTTCGCACACATAGGAAATACGATATCTACAATATAAAAATGAAACAGGTCGTTTCCCTTGTCTATAGCATATTGTAATGCACACCTTTAACATAAGTGCACTTGCAAACTCGTTTGCTACGGCAAAACTTACTCGTCCTTCATAATGTTCTCTCAAACACGGGACATAATCTATGACCTATAATAAAGGATGCAAGACCCAAGGAAATGAAAAAAATAATTTATAATGATGACAGTTCTACACTCAAATCGAATATCGTCTGATACCAACACATGACTGGGCACTATATCTAAACGGGTCTTGCATCTTCTTGTGCCATCAAACAGGGTACGTTAATATTGCTGCTACGAGTTGATTGTCTCGTATTTTTGATAATTGGGTTAAAACATATTGGTCTAGCGCGGCAGACTAATAAATCTACAAAATACCGAATATCCTCTGTTGAAATCACATGCTTCGTTACAAGATTACAAATTAGTTCTTTCCTATGTCATAACGCATTACCTGCTTGTCAGATTTTTTTGATGAGCGAGTCGTTTTTTCTGCAGGTAATATATTATATATCCGACCTTTTGCGTTTTACTCCTTCCCGCCCATGTATTTTGCTTGAGTAAAGAGAATACCATCTTCTTTATGGTCTTGTGAAATAACCTTTGTGGCGAAAGAAAAAAGAATATATTTCGCGTTTGTTAACATGGACCTATGTGAGTAAAAATGATTAAAATGATTGTCTTGTCACTCATTAGTTTTATCTCTGTAGGTTTTTTTCTGTCTGAGGTATGGACATTGAAGGGTTGTGATATACAAACTCCTTAAAAGTCTAAATGGACATATAGATGTTAACCCAAAACTAAAACACATTATTGGGCTGAGTCGTGATAAAAGACATCCTTAATGCATTTTGCTTCTGTGATAAGTACATGTCAATATGAATGACGAGAGCAATACACTGGTTTTAACAAAGATGACTTCATGTATAAAGGTTTATCAATGCTTACATACGTATCCTAGACGGCGAGATGTAATTTCAAGTTCGACATGACCCACCTGTCGTTATTAGTGTACACCCAATGTTATTGCCGTACAAAACCATGGACTCTTCACGCAGTGCATGCCAGACATCGGGAATCTAATGTTCCTGTGTGGCCCAGTGGTTGGGATGACGGACTAAGAACTCGGGGTGAAGGACAGTGGTCAAGGCTTAGAGCGTCTTCCTCTGGACACGTGGACCGTTGGTCCTTCTCCGGCCCGTAGCGATGTGATCCTTTATTTATCCACACTCGGGCGAGTATTGGTAGTGATCAAGGAAGCAGAATCGAGAGTGTTAAATCTAAGTTGGAAGAACTTGTTTCACATTCGATGTAAACTAAATAAATTTAAGCTAAATTAGAACTCGTGGATTTCGGGTTCCAGCCCCACTGACATCTTTGGTGTTGTGGGAGTGACCTTTCGCAAATCACTTCAGAGCCCTAGTTTAGTACTGGTGGACACAGGAAAACCGGTTCATAACAGAAAAATTGTTGGTACGACATTAAACACCATACCAACAAAGAACGGAATCTTAAAACTGTTGTTCGGTTGATTCTGCTCAGATAGACTTACAAAAACAAGAGCGGTATACGCTGGATATTTCACTTTTTATGCACTGTATGCACTATTTGTTTGTAGATATGTTTTGTTGTGGTTAATGGATAATCCAAACGGCTTGTCGTGGATTCCTCTTTGATATGGATGTATTGTCTACGCAAACGATGAGTTATTACATTTGATACTGGTTGTATCTGTTACCACCTGTACAACTGGAAATCTGTGTATGTTTAGCAAGATTGCGTCAACTTGTCGGATATGTGTCCGCCTGCTCTGATTTTGGGTGGGGCCTTATTCATCTTAATAAACGTGTAAGTGCGACACATCCGAGAGTAAAATAAGACTTTTTTAAAGCTCTTTAAGATAAGGATGTTCAAACAGTCAGGAACAAAAGGTTTTGATAGCACATCAACCCTCATAGTAATGTAACCGACTTTATGCTTATGCCAACAGGTCGGATCCAGACCAGTCGCCAAGTAAATTGCAACAAATTCGCAAAAGATCAGCGTTTCTTGGAAAAACACAACTGACCAAAGCAACAACTTATCATAATCCGCCAAACATGCGAAATAAAGCGCCTCAACAAATCATTCAAGCTATTTAGAATTTTGAAATCGGAGAGAACTCCCGTCATGCAAACGTGGCTAATAAAAAACACGTTCATCATATTTATATGCAGAATGTATCATTGAAAATGCTACAAAATACCTTTACACACAACATTCTAGATTTGTTTTTGAATGTTATATATACCACATTCCATCGCAATATAAAGAGTGTGTAAATGATGAACTCGTGCACTCCGATTTACTCGCAAGAACTCATTTGCTTTTTTCGCATAGACCAAAAAATTAGATAATCACCCATTATTCACAAGTGTATGATTGAAAACCTCCATGTAATCGTTTGAGAATATCCATGCATGATTTGAAAAATTAAAATGTATGAAAAAAATCGCAATGATGTTTGCCCTCCATTTTCCTCTCTCCCTTTTAAATCTAACTCCTCTTATTTTGTTTTCACACATCTTATTTGCCCTCTTCTCCCTCCACCCTATTTCTTCATATCTCTATCTACGTAGAGTCCCCGTTTCTCATACTCCCCGAGTCTCGCTCTTAGTTTTACTTCGAGCAAGCCTAACATTTTCCAAAAGTTTTCGGTGCCAAATCAACGGGTATTATCAAAATGTCGACAGTTTAAGTATTTGTTGAACCAGTTATTAAGACAATAACCCAAAGCGAAGATATGTAGGAATGGGAATGAAATACTATAAAATGCATTTTGTGAGTACGTCGATCACTGCCATATCGACGATACACAATGCCTGTTACAGTTAAGATACTTATGAAAACGACGAAATATAAAACTCGCAAATTTATCATATCAAAGCAACATGGAAAATAATGTTGAACAAATACTGTTGGGGGGAAAGGGGACAAAGGAGAGATTAAACCGCTTCCAACATAATACTTTTTCTTTGATGTTGTTACTGGTGAAAACCTTTTAGACCACAATTACATAATTACATAAAATGTGCTGATTCTAATGAGCAAATTATGAATTATTTTGTCAAAGTAGGTTCAACCGAAATATTAAGAACGGATGGTATAGTATTCATCTAATCTTCTGTCGTACTCAGATACTTACAAGTTTTGCCATCACAAAGTACAATATTGGGAAAGGGTCTAATTAAAGCCCGAATGATATTGTCATTATATCAGTAATAAAACACCAGATGCTGTCGTCTGGAAATTCTACTTCAATATACGTAGTGACGGACCAAATTATTATTTTTTATCAATTATCATTATCAGAAATCCATTAGGGCCAATAAGCCTATTAGATACATGGTATCATATGGGGAAAGTGTAACGTAAACAACACATTGACTTTTACGATAACAGCATGACAACATTTTTTCATGCTCCAAAAATTACGGCACGGCGTATAGCATAAGTTCAACAAACAAATGAATTTAATAATACGTTTTTCTAGAATGTATTTTAATTTTGTAAATAGATAATTTTGGACTAGTAGTTTAAACCTTTAAAATCCTGGAAGCGACTTCATGCATATACAAACAAGTTAGATCCAGGCCAGCCGCCAAGTAAATTGGCGGCTGGCCTGTGATCTAATCTGTTTGCTTCTCTGAGTATCTTTCCTCGTCAAAATTAAGTAGATATTTAAGGTTTTGGAAAGCAGACGACATAAACATCTATTTCTAGAAAATTACCCAGCATTATCAATGTAAAACCACCCTTTAGGATGCGACTGACATGGTCGTCATGACGGGTAAATTCCACACACGGATGTCGTGAGAAATGAATTAAAGCGGGTCGATATCCGAATCGGAGGCCGCCATATTGGAAGTAGCTTGTGGAGCATAGCAACAGTAACTAGGCCGTGAAGTAATTGATAATCCGTGGATCGGTCCATTACTTACATGAATAGATGAGACAGTTCGAGTGTTATGGTTACTCAGCATTTCGGTCATTCAATCGCTCGCATATTTAGCAGACGTATACGTAATGCAATCGGGGTCCTCCGAAAAATTGCGTTAAACGGTATCTAGCCAGAGAGGTTTTCTTTAAAAAAGAATTACAAACACGGTATAATCAAACGTTCGTGAAATGAAGCAGAACTCATCAGCACATCTCGCAATGTTTATTTGCGCATTTCAAAGAGAGCGGAAACTGGCAATGTGGTTTTGGGGGTCATCTATAAACGGAAAAGAGGCGGCTAACCAGCTTCATTGAGTGTTTCGTGTTGATTTCATTATAACTGCATATAGTAAATAGGACTTTTTCATTTCACCCCATTATTCAACAATCCCGGGGTAAATTGTCTTTGGAGTTAATGCGAGATCATTTCATTTTGTTTCAATGAATATTTTTTATCCAGCAAGAAGAAATCCAACAATTCTTATGTCGATAACTCACGCCAAGTGCAAACTTTTTTCACCTCGTGACGATAAATAGTGATAAATCAACTGGATTTCGACGACAAAAACCTGTCACTCGCATGGGTGTTTTTCTTTTTTTTTTTTTTTTGTAAAAACGACTTCTTAAACGCAATTACACATACGATCAACTGATTCAACGGAATTCACTTCATTAATCTTTTTTTTAATCTGCTCGTTTATCTGTTTATTCTTCTTCGCTTACACACGATCATATAAGGTTTAACTATAGGACTAGTTAAACAGTGGCGGAGACATTTTTAGAAAAATCTCCGAGAAGCGATATAAATATATACTAAACTGAATTGATACAACCCATTAAAATGCGGGTTTTACGAAATTGCGATATATGAAGTGAAATACAATTCAGTATTATTTCTATACATTGAAGTTGAAAGATTCTCATGAGAATGTTCGAAATAGAGAGAGTTCGACGTACAGCAATCACACTGAAAAAACGCAATATCTCACCAATATAAATATAATAAAAACCACTCAAGACAGCAACACGGCTCTTCCATCTCAACTTCTACATGACTCGGTCCGTTCTATGTCTGAAAGCGGGAATCAAAAATTTCCAGCCATCAATTATCAAGTCCGCATGTAAACCAAGTACCTGTGAAAATCCCATGATTTACACGACCTGTCTACAGCGGATGAGAGATTCGAATGGGAAGTAAGGAATAGGTTTATGTTTTAACCTATCTAATGTTTCGAAGCGCTTTGATGCGTAATAACCTTGTATTAATAGTTGTTTGGTAGTATTGGTAGAAACTAATTAAAGAAATAAGAGAATTTGTTCATTACGAATAAGTACCCTTTTTATCACAATGGTTTCTTAGTTGTCCTGTCGTGGCTGTATATAAAACATTGAAAAGCCAATTTCCACTCTGGAATCTCTTTTAGCATGTGTACAGTAATTCAAATTACATCAAATCCACGCAGAAGATGGTGTGAAAATTAAACGTGCGTTGATACGACAAACGAAAAAAGTTGTACGTTTGAAACGGTTTCCCAAAAATGCTAAGCATCCTTTCTCTGCAAACGCATAATTATGATGTTCTGTGATTTTGTGGGCGTCTGTGACTTATAAGTTATATTCGTCTGTTGATTTCACACCCAATTGAAAAGAAAAATCTGGAAGTAATCACTAACTTACAAAATGTAGCAAAAGCGTGGTGGTCGTGGTGGTGGCAGCAGTAGTGGTAGAATAGTACATTGTAGCTGTTGTTGTTTTGTTGTTTTTGTTCAGGTGCCAAATATGTTCTTCTAGATCATGTTTTATGTCTTCATTTCCCAGTTATATGCTTTATCAAACAGAAGAACAGTAGCAAGCTATATATGTTTGACAACAAACTATGTTTTAGTTTATATGTTCTTCTTTTAGATTCTTTGTTATGACTTCATTTCCAAGTAATATGCTTTATCAAATATAAAAACATTAACAAGCTGTACAAATGTTGTGAACACTTTCTTAATTCTATGCAGGTTTCACTACCAAGTATGTTCTTCTTTTAGATTTTGTGCCATGACTTCATTTCCCAGTAAAATGCTTTATCAAATATAAAAACATAAACAAGCCATGAAGATCATGCTAATACTTGATGAAGTCTTTGTAAGTTTATAATTTTAGCTCATACGTATGATGTCATCATTTTGCTCAATGTCCAGGCTGTATAAACCAGTGATACTTAAGTTAACCAACACTAAAGACTCTGCGATTGAACCATTTTTTTAACCAATTCTATCATACGTTACATGCATTCATATTTTAAGATAAGAAAATGAGCGATTTCTCTATTTCTTAAAAAGATTAAATTACGCCGTTATAGGAAAACCCCTGCTCGTGTTGTCCTGCACATGTTGTTCAGTGTGTCCCATAAAGCAAATACAATTAGACCTCTTCAATTATTAAACAGACAGGTATATTGCGTAATTGTCTGTGATTACGCAATCAAGACGGCTTCATCAGACAGCCATTATTTGGTCGGTAATGAAAAGGTGCACTTTTTATTGGCTGTCATTTGCCTCTTAAATCTTACAATTGAACCATCTAGGGCCTGATTCATAACGTTCCTATATTTTGGGCCACCGCTAAAATGCAAAAAAGTGGAAAGTCAGCTATGGGATTTATTTATTTTCTTTATTAAAGTAGATCTATTTCTTTTTTTAAAGAACTATGCTACCAAACAATAACGACATTTGACAACTTTATTGCAGACGACTCGCGACGAGCAATTTTTCCTTTTCCCTCAATGTTTTCTGCCCTATCAGAAGATTATTTTTCAATTTCATCACATTTTGAAATGTCGTCTGCAAACTCTTTCAATTTGTGACAGCCGAAAAGTTGTTGTTTGGGAATGGGTTAAGTCCCCAATTTATGACGGGATCTCAGTAAGATTCCTCACTTAAATCACCTGGGTACCGTTTTACTAAACAACTTACGGAAAATATTTGCGTAAGTCTTAACTGATATGGATAGTATCTTCAATGAAAGTACAATATTGCAATGTGATACGTCATTGGAAGCGTCTCGGAGAGACGATTCCGATGATGTGTTACCTTGCAATATTGCTCTGCCCAATATTGAAATAAGAGGAATTGTTGTTTTAGACTTACGCAAATCTTAAGCGTAAACTGTTTAGTAAAACGGTACCCTGGAAAGGTAACAATCAATCTCTCGACAAATAGATCTAAACACAGCAGAGATATGCAACTACATAGCCAATACAACCTCTTATTTGAATTATGTATATAAGAATTGGTCATTAGTAGGCATTGCCATTATAACAAAAATAGAGCCATCTTGAAACAAGCTAAGATTAATGGAACAGTATACTTTGACTTCTTCATCATACGTCAGCACAAACACACTTGATTATTACGCGACGAGTGGTGAGTGCTAGGTCAAGAATAAGTAAGGAAGTGATGGAAAGTTTGAAATGATCTGATAGTTGAAAACAAAAGAAACAAAATAAAGTAATGTCAGCTAAGATTCACCTATTCAACCACAGCATCCAGGCCTCTCCGGCTACAGTGAGAGCAGCCAGCCCAGCAATGACAATCACTAGTAGTTATGTATAGCTGGTTGTCCAACGACTGTTAGAAAGTGAGACTCAATAGCCCCTTCTTGAAGCTTACCAAGCCAGGGACATCTAAAACAACTCAGGATTCCAAACTTTTATTATAAGTGAATAAAATTGGTTTTTGTGGTGCAATATGGATGAAGACGGCTTGTGGTATTTTAGCTATCTTGTGGCTCTGATCAGGTATTGTTTAGCTGTTACGTCTATCAAGTCGATTTCAGTTGTGTAGAGTATGATGAGCTGTGGAGCAGTATTCAAGGCCAGGACGGACAAGTGACGTATAAGAGGTTATTTTCACTATTTTCATTGCTGACTTGCCAAGTTATGCCGTAGAAAGCCTAGAATGTTGTTTCCCTTCTTCATAACTGTGTGGTAATTTATTTCATTAGAGATTCTGCGACAAGTTAACACCTACAAACTTTGATGATATTGCCTTCAGATAGGCCCTCACTGAACGCATGGTTGGTCAACATTCGAAGGTTCGTTTATTCGATAGCGAACCTGGCGGGTCATAATGAACTCAAAACGAGACAAACTCCGATCAGTTCCAATCATAAACAGGTGAAAATATTTTTTTGTTATAAGATTAAACTGCTGA